>CM036940.2:93338645-93746359 GCA_020352615.2 Yoshiicerus persimilis
TTTCTTAGAGAACATGTATTTACGACGGAATGAGTTTTTAACTCCATTTACGACGGGATAATGTTTTCTCTTAGGAAACTGCATTTACGACGGGAGAGTTCTTTCTCCTAGGAAAACTGAATTTACGACGGTAGAATTTTATCTTTATGGAAACTACTTACGACAGGAGAATTTTTTCTTTTATGAAAACTGCACTTTTGACGGGAGATTGTTTTTCTTTTATGGAAACCTTCAATTACGGCGGGAGAATTTTTTTCGTTTAAGGAGACTGCATTTACGACGATTATTTTTCTCTAAATAAACACGCTTACAGTTTTGTTAACGGCTACATTCTGTTACAGCCCGTCTGCTAAGACGGGTAATTTACTAGTTTTTTCAATAATTGACGGATGTTGTTTCGTGTTCTTTCTTTTTTACCTTTTCCTCTACTCAGCAAGGAACTACATATGGCAACGAAATCTCGGGTAAAACATGATCCACATTTTTTCCTGTTGTAGTAGCTACGGATTTGTTATTTTTTACCCTAATATTATATTTTGTTGTACAGAAACGGACCACTCAGTATTGAAGAAAAGGTAAAGCAATACAACCGACTACGTATTCTGAATAGCATTTATAACTTCAACCAAAGCTGTAATTCCTATGTCACTTTTGATTTATCAGCCACTCTCTCCTCGATGGTTGTTGTTTGCTTATTCTGCATCATAAGACACAATAGGAATATGTCAGTATTGGAATTCATTCCATTTATTACTATACCTATGGCTTCTTCAATATTCTTGCTACTTTCCTTGGGATGGCTTCAATCTGTTCGGAAAGCTCTTCAAAAAGTTGCGACAAAATGAAAAGGGAACTAAAACACAATAAAATGGAGAAAAGGCAATTAAGAAGCTTACAATCCTTTGGGATTCGATATGGACCTCTACGGGCAATTAAAAGAAAACATCTCGTTGACAATTATCAAGCGATTTTGGCATACCTGGTTACAATGCTGGTTGATAAGTAAAGCTGCTTCCAGACTTTGTCCTTGATCGTCGCTCTACAGGCTCACCAATGCATCACTTCTTTCTGAAAAGTCGAACAATATATCAAGCATTGTAGAATGTACAACATAGAATAATAAAAACACTACTAAATACCAAATTATTGTGTACGTTCTAATCACAATTGATGTGTCCTTGCTTCTCAAAATGTAGATAACTCCAAACTTGCTTCATCTGATGAATTGGTGAAGCAGAGTTTTAATATTCTTCAATCGCAACCGATTTTGTCCGATTTGAGGACCCAATTTGATTTTGCATTGCATAAGTGTTGGAAAATCCCTAAAACTTTTATGATAAGAATGTTGAAAGAATAATAAAATACGTATCTATATTAAGAAAATATATAATTTTCCAAGTGTAACTAGTTCAAACTTTATTGAAAGCAGCTTTTTCATTCATTTTTCAATGAATATCCTGAATATGTAATGGCGACAATAGAGCAAATTCTAATTTCACTATTATAAGCAATTAAGCTTTTAATTCTACTAATATACAGTTGCAATTATAACATTTTAAGCTACTTTGAAAATTAAATCTGCGGTATTTTCTCATTCCCTACCCTCACACCTAATAAATATGCAATACAATGCGTGAGACACGAAGAGAAGTTCGCAATGTCCTTGTAGGCCATTCTAGCGCGAAAACTAATTTTGAGTGTTCTTAGCAGCAGTGAGTTCTCGGATGAAAATATATCAAGAATACTGAAACTAACTGTCAACTGTGTCAACACAGTAGTTTTTATCTCAACAATTAATCAAGGTAATGAACTAAATGAAGTATTATTATTATTATTTAAATCACAACCTCCTTGCAATGTTCAGTTATCATCTCATTTGGTGTAGTACATATAATAGAGATGGAGCCCCACTGTGGTATATAACTCGCAAGAAGCATCTTCCAACGTGAAGATTTTTAAGCCAATCATGGGTTGACATAGTCGCCAATGAGCTTCTGACTTAGTCTCCAATGATGGACGAGCGCGCTACTTTCATACCTCAATGTAGTAAACACGATGCATTGAGAGTCACTACTCTATGCTTGTCTCAAGCTCATGCAGCGTTGTCCCTTGTCTCACAACACAGAGTGACCAACCACTTATAGATATCCTTTGTAGACTCATTCTGCCTATCCTCCCCACTCGCAGTTCCGCCTCCACGAATATGCAAGGCCTTATGAGTGTAATTGTTCTATATAGCGAAGCGCTTATAGTTATTCTCTGGTGTGGTACTTCCCAGCCCCCAGCCCCCACCTTCCTGGCCCCCAACCCCCAAAACCTACTTCCCAGCCCCCAGCCCCCAACTTTCTGGCCCCCAACCCCCAGCCCCCACTCTCAAAATATTTTTTTCAGACCCCACTCTCAAAATATTTTTCTCAGCCCCCACTCAAAATAATTTTCTCAGCCCCCAACCTCAAAATATTTTTCTCAGCCCCCAAATTCTTGCCCCCAGCCCCCACCTTCCTGGCCCCCAGCCCCCACATAGTAATTCCCAGCCCCCACATAGTAATTCCCAGCCCCCACATAGTAATTCCCAGCCCCCACATAGTAATTCCCAGCCCCCACATAGTAATTCCCAGCCCCCAGCCCCCACATAGTAATTCCCAGCCCCCAGCCCCCACATAGTAATTCCCAGCCCCCATCCCCCACATAGTAATTCCCAGCCCCCAGCCCCCACATAGTAATTCCCAGCCCCCAGCCCCCACATAGTAATTCCAAGCCCCCAGCCCCTCAGAGTAATTCCCAGCCCCCACATAGTGATTCCCAGCGATCTTCAAAAATTAATTCCCAGACCCCACACTCCCAGCCCCCAATTTCAAAAATTAATTCCCAGGCCCCACCTCTCAACCATCAATTTAAAAAATTCAATCCCAGCCCCCACCATTAAACTAAATTAAGTTTTGAAATTGGAGGCTGGGAATTAAATTTTGAAGATGGGGGCTGGGAATGTTGGTGTTGGGTTAGTATAATTTGGAAGCAGGGACTATATGGGGGCTGGGACTATGTGGCAGTTGGAGCTATGTGGGGGCTAGAGCTATAAGGGGGCTGGGAATTATTATGTGGAGGCTGGGAATTACTATGTTGGGGCTGCGGGCTGGGAACTGGGAATTACTATGTGCGGGGTGGGAATTACTATGTGGGGGTTGGGGGCTGGGAATTACTATTTGGGGGCTGGGGGCTGGGAATTACTATGTGGGGGCTGGGGGCTAGGAATTACTATGTGGGGGCTGGGAATTACTATGTGGGGGCTGGGAATTACTATGTGGGGGCTGGGAATTACTATGTGTGGGCTGGGGGTTGGGGGCCAGGAAGGTGAAGGCTGGGGACCAGGAAGGTGGGGGCTGGGGGCCAGGAGGGTGGGGGCTGGGGGCCAGGAATTTGGGGGCTGGGGGCTGAGAAAATTATTTTGAGTGGGGGCTGAGAAAATTATTTTGAGAGTGGGGGCTGGGGGCTGGGGGCTGGGAATTACTATGTGGGGGCTGGGGGCTGGGAATTACTATGTGGGGCCTGGGGGCTGGGAATTATTATGTGGGGGCTGGGAATTACTATGTGGGGTCTGGGAATTACTATGTGGGGGCTGGGAATTACTATGTGGGGGCTGGAAATTACTATGTGGGGGCTGGGGGCTGGAAATTACTATGTGGGGGCTGGGCATTACTATGTGTGAGCTGGGGGTTGGGGGCCAGGAAGGTGGGGGCTGGAGGCCAGGAAGGTGGGGGCTGGAGGCCAGGAAGGTGGGGGCTGGGGGCCAGGAAGGTGGGGGCTGGTGGCCAGGAAGGTGGGGGCTGGGGGCCAGGAAGGTGGGGGCTGGGGGCCAGGAAGGTGGGGGCTGGTGGCCAGGAAGGTGGGGGCTGGGGGCCAGGAAGGTGGGGGCTGGGGGCCAGGAAGGTGGGGGCTGGTGGCCAGGAAGGTGGGGGCTGGGGGCCAGGAGGGTGGGGGCTGGGGGCCAGGAATTTGGGGGCTGGGGGCTGAGAAGGTGGGGGCTGGGGGCCAGGAAGGTGGGGGCTGGTGGCCAGGAAGGTGGGGGCTGGGGGCCAGGAGGGTGGGGGCTGGTGGCCAGGAAGGTGGGGGCTGGGGGCCAGGAGGGTGGGGGCTGGGGGCCAGGAATTTGGGGGCTGGGGGCTGAGAAAATTATTTTGAGTGGGGGCTGAGAAAATTATTTTGAGAGTGGGGGCTGGGGGCTGGGGGCTGGGAATTACTATGTGGGGGCTGGGGGCTGGGAATTACTATGTGGGGCCTGGGGGCTGGGAATTATTATGTGGGGGCTGGGAATTACTATGTGGGGTCTGGGAATTACTATGTGGGGGCTGGGAATTACTATGTGGGGGCTGGAAATTACTATGTGGGGGCTGGGGGCTGGAAATTACTATGTGGGGGCTGGGCATTACTATGTGTGAGCTGGGGGTTGGGGGCCAGGAAGGTGGGGGCTGGAGGCCAGGAAGGTGGGGGCTGGAGGCCAGGAAGGTGGGGGCTGGGGGCCAGGAAGGTGGGGGCTGGTGGCCAGGAAGGTGGGGGCTGGGGGCCAAGAAGGTGGGGGCTGGGGGCCAGGAAGGTGGGGGCTGGTGGCCAGGAAGGTGGGGGCTGGGGACCAAGAAGGTGGGGGCTGGGGGCCAGGAAGGTGGGGGCTGGGGGCTGAGAAAAATATTTTGAGGTTGGGGGCTGAGAAAATTATTTTGAGTGGGGGCTGAGAAAAATATTTTGAGAGTGGGGGCTGAAAAAAATATTTTGAGAGTGGGGGTTGGGGGCTGGGGGCCAGGAAGTTGGGGGCTGGGGGCTGGGAAGTAGGTTTTGGGGGTTGGGGGCCAGGAAGGTGGGGGCTGGGGGCTGGGAAGTACTACACTCTCATTTGTTATTATTCTTATTTTGGACATTTTTCTTTATTATTACTGTATGTTCCTCGACTCTGGATAATTATTGATAAAAATTATAAAATCCAACAAAATATAATAAGCTAATTATGCTAATCTAATTACAGATTTTATTAAACATTCTGCAAAATGTCAAGGATGTCAAAACGGCGGTTACAACTCCAATCTATTCGTATGAAGAGATTAAAAATACAACGTTTAAAGCGTGAACAAAATTCGGAAATAATAATTATAAAAACCGAGCAAAATGAAGATTTACCAGAAGAGCTAGAACAACCTTTGCACACAATCATAAAAGTTGAGCCCGAGTTTATAGAAAAATGCGAACCCAGTTCCGATTACGAGGAAAATGACCTTGACTCGTCATCAATTCAAAACGAAACTGAGGTAGAAACCAACATCAACACTGAACCAAAGTACACAAATAAAAGATATTGTTTTACTGTAGAAGACTTAGTAGATGCACTGGGGAATGCAATCGATCATCATAAAACATGTAAAACTGCCCATTAGAGCCGTGCAACCCGACCCGAACCCGTAACCCGACCCGACCCGATCGGGTTTCGGGTCGGGTCGGGTCGAAATATTTAGATCATTAATCGGGTCGGGTCGGGTCGGGTTGTATTTGAAAATGTTCGGGTCGGGTCGGGTTCAGTTTCATTTGGCTCAGGTTAAATTGGGCTGCATGTCCTACCCGATTATAATACACACCGACACCGTTTAGATTTTGTGCCCAAGATCATTAGCGCATTCAACTCTATTCTAGCTCAGAATACCAGTGCGAGTGCATGCAGTGCATAGATTAATACATGCTATTATCTTGTTTGAGGTTTTCTCACCATATTAAGGATTTGAGAGAAATTTAAAGAAGATAAATCAGTCATTGCATATTGCATATCAACTCTAGTTATCTAGCAAAGCAGCATCAATTATTTTTACACGACGGAAATAAGCATTTATCCTTGATTTAAAATTTAAGCTTGTATTTCCAAGGTAAGAACTAGATCTTTTAATGGGAATTAATTACAATTTGTATCTATTTAAAATTCAATAAATATTATTCTTTGAAAAACGGTTTAGATTTGTTTCAATAATTTGGGTTCGGGTTGGGGTGGGTTTAATGGTTTCGGGTTCGGGTTGGGTCGGGTTTAATGATACCGGGTTCGGGTCGGGTCGGGTCGAAAATGGCCAAGTAAATCGGGTTTCGGGTCGGGTCGGGTTGGATAATTTTGGGTCGGGTCGGGTCGGGTTTTGAAAAATTGACCCGATGCACGGCTCTACTGCCCATCTAAATATTGTAAAGACTATCCAAGATAATTTTAATTCTGAATATCCAGTGTATTGCTTCTCCTGTCAGGAAATACCATTTGTCATCAATGCAGGTGATTACTGGCTGTATTAGATTTTTATATATGTATAACTGGAGCAAAATATACAGCATTGGAATATGTATATTTTAGACGTAATAATGTTACCTTTGCTTTCTTTAAATTTTAAAGGATCTCTTCTATCAAAACCAAGGTCCTTTGATGAACCATCAGCAATATCTTTACATGGGGACCTTGACGGCATTTCCCAAGAATCTGATATTGGTGGAGAAGAAATGACCATGCCGAAGAAAATCAATTTGTCACCCAAGCCAACTGTAGTCCGAAAATGCGCACAAAGGAAGAAGAGAAAACGTAAACTATTCATAAAAATGTTTGAAATTGGCTATTAATTTCGAAAATGTTTTAATTTAGGTAAAATATTTTTTTCAGAAGGAGATGCTAATGCTCTAAAAAGGAAACACATAAAAATAAAACCGAGATTGGGACACAATAAAAGAAATTACAAGAGGAACATGTTTAAATGCTCTTGTGGAAAATATTACCTATCATTAGAAGGCTTACAACTTCACGAAAGGACTCATACAGATCTGAATCCTGTATTATGTGAACTTTGTGGTGAAAGTTTTCAATTCAAAACTGGCCTTTACAATCATAAAAGGGTGAAGCATTCTGAAATCCTTCCCTGCACTCCAATCTGTAAAATTTGTGGAGCTACATTTGCTTGGCGAAGACAAATAAGTTGTCATATGCTCCGTCATCATCCAAATCCAAATAATCCAAAGTCCTTCATGTGTGAAAAGTGTGGCTTGTCTTTTAAATGTCAAGATGATTTGCACAACCATCAACTCGTACATAGAGATGAAACTTTGGACAAAGAGTTATTCAGATGTAAAAAATGTGGAATTTTACTCAAACATAGTCGATCCCTAAGAAGACATATGCTAGTTATGCATAGAGAAAATCAGAAGCTAATAAGCTGTACCCAATGTGGCAAGACCACAAAGAACATGACTAATATGAGAATCCACATGTAGGTTCATGATCCGAATCGCATTTTGAAGCGGAATCCTTCGGCAACTGACAATTAATTATAAAGTATGGATATAACATATTTATTATATTTAATTGATTATTATTTATTTGATAAAAGGATTCTAGTTATAGTTTTTAATTGTTTTTTTCCTAACTCCACTGTCGAGTATCAACAATAAAGTATTTCTAAAAATTCAGTAGCACAATAAATTCGTTGAACATTTGGTATTTGAGTTGTTCAACATAAAAATAAAATTATTCTTATTTAATTTAATTTTTGCAGTAGATTAGATTCCCGAAACTGTTTGTTTGTTTTTCATCGCAATATCTTAAAATGTGATAATAGAGTAGTGAAAATGCAAATATGTGATAATTTTATGGCTGACTCCATACTTCTGTAAATAGTGTACCTGTATCTTTGCTATTAGGCACCTGATTTATGCTCTACATACCACGAATCCCATAAATTAATTAAAATAGTCTTTTATCAATGCAATCATAGATGAAATATAAAAGCTGCATTGTAAAATGATTGAATTATTTGAGGGCGAGTTAAAGTATTATTGTTGTAGATTTTATAAGGATATATAGGTATATGAATCATGACAACTAGTCACATTAAACAATGTATTCATAAATGCACTGAAATTGAAATCCTTACATTTGAAATGTATGTCCTTCAGCTGCCAAATTCGCATCAGTCTCGGCAACAATGTAATTTTTTCACCTACGTATGTAGTACCTGTCATGCCGCACTTATTATTTGTGCATCTGTTTACTATTTGAAACCATTTGAATTTAATGAAAAAACTTTGAAATAATTGCAAACCTTTTGAATTTGTTGGAAGGTTTTTGTATTTATTGGAGACATTTTGAATTCTTTGGAAACCGTATACATTTCTTTAAAGCAGTAAGCGATTATTAAAATGTATTTTTAAGGGAAATACAAATAGGGCCCCCAAATATATGCAGAGAACTGAATAACACCGTTATGAGTATCTCTGTGACAGAAAATGAGTTGGAGAATGAAAACGGCAGATAGATGAACTGTAGGATCTTATGATAGAAGGTAGACACTTAATTTTTGTTAAGTATTTTTGGACAAGAGTGTCAAGGTCTTTGGACAAAAGTAACGTCACCACATTACTATGGAGTCAACGGGGCCTCTTCGGCGGAGAGTAAGATAGTATATTATAGTATGTGTTATCGTTATATGTATAGTATATGTGTTATTACTAATCGTTTGTTGCTGGTACACTCACCTACTTAGTCTTTATGAATGGAAAATGGAATATGGGTCAGTAGTGAGGTACCTCGTATTATTCTTTTGTATGAATTACGCACTCAGTTGTTTTGGTTAAGATGTTTTGAATATTGTTTACTAATGTCTGACTCACAATGTTTATGTATTGATTGACTTGTATTTTATGAATGGAATGATGCAATGTATGAATGAAATTTCAGAAGTGAACTTTAGTTTTACGCTATGATTACTGGTAGTTAATCCTATGTTGTTCTACTTTTATTTCTTGGGACCCTAATCTAAAATGACTGAAATAATTTATGTAATTTAATGTTAATATGTTCTGAATCATCGCTTCCTTTCATTGTCGTCTATTGAAAAGTATGTGTAAGAAATTTGGTATAAATAGAAGTCAATTGTAATCTATTATGAGAGTTGTAGTAACCATCACACTGAATGTTACTCTGCTGGTTTGAGGAAATAAATCATTACTCACGAAAGCCTTTCGTTGTTGTATAATATTTCTCATCCGCACTCTCACATTACAACCATAAGAGCAATTTTGGACTTGGTACACATCCCCACATCCACGTACTAATCATACTGTCTTTCCTGATTCTCATAGCCTTTTGCCATATACCACGTTGGTATCATCAACTTAGACGTCCTGCAGTTAACCCCTTCAGCGATACCAGCTCCAACCCTTGCTAGCCCAAAACCAATTTTTATTATTGCTATATAAAAGTTACCTTTTATGATGTCATCGTTTATTTTGTACATAGTATTGACTCATAAATAAATGCGCTTAAACAATAATACCCCGGATCGTTATAACACCCCTGTGGTTTCCTAGTACAAACTTTTACTGACAAAAAATCTTTTTGAAATAATAAAGTCCCCGGGGTAGTAATCCAGAAAATACGGTATATGCCTAACATTGTGTAATTCCAAAGCCTGGTGAGAGCTTAGGCCGCAAATATGTCTTGCCCCTTCCAATAGCTGGTGATTTACTTATTACTATTTGCAAAAATACTGTTTAATTGTAATTAAAAGACGATGATTTCCTTTCGCGGAACAGCATAAAGTGAATCGTCCATTGTTAAGAGCATCTGAACAAATACCAAATGATAACTCGAATAATTGAAAGTATACTCGCGTGTAAGCTTACGAAATCAGTATAAATGAAATCCAACCATGAAAGTGGAGAATAAGGAAAGTGCAGAGAAAAAGTGCCAAAAATCGTGATTGTCATAATAGAGAAATCCGCATTTAGTATTCAATTCTCTGGACTTGGAAGCAGATTCTGAAGAGTCGTACTGATTTTTCATATAAAAGTTTGCGGCAAATCCTCCGAACAGTAATGCAAATGCACCACAAGTAGTTGGGAAAATAATGAGCAATCGGTGTTCCCTTATCTGTTTTCGGTCATAAATAATCTGTTGAAATAATTAAATAGTTAGCAATTACTGTATGCTTCAAATTAAATTACTTTTATAAAATTCTACGTATATTAGTAATTACCTTTTGAAAAATATAATTGGCCAAAGAGGTCAAACTTATGCACATCATTACGTAAAGCAATTGAGAAGAAAATTCTTTATGCCACAAGGAAATCTGAATGATAAAAATTCCACACAAAGTACAAACAATCAAAGGAATTTTATTCCACACTACACTTTTAGTAAGACATAATATCCGATTTTTTAAAAGAACCAGGAACGAGGTTTCAATTTGCCCATCTTCTGTGAAAGAAACCATTGAATTTTAAATTTTTACGTAAATTGTAAAACATGCTACATCGTCTTACAATAGTATAATTTTTTAATTATTAATTGAAATCAGCATTCTGCTTAATTCCGCATCCCATTTAAAATGCTTACGTATTGTAAAATATGAAAATACTTATACATATACTATTTCGTAAGAGATTTAAAGGAACTGCGAATTACCTTTTTCTTTAAGACCCATATCGTGGTAATAAATTGACATAGCGAAAAATACGGTTATATATATTACCGCATACATGCAGTACATAATGATATTCGACGTATAATTTCTAGCTCTGTCTGCGGAATAAGCAACCACGGTCGTTAAAGCGTACAGCATTAGGCAGCTGAAGGTGAGTATGCTAAATATATAGGAAATAGTAGAGTATTTCTTAAATCTCAAGTTTTTTAGGGTCTCATAATATACCTTTTTTTAAATTTATGCTTACGGATTAAAAGCTGCTGGATGTCTAGATGCGTAAAGATAGGATGTAATCAAAATCGAAATTGCAACAATGAATTCGCAGTCTAAAACAAGAAAAATATAAACAAACAAGATTGCGATTTAATATTAAATTGGGTACAGAAAAGACTTAAATTAAGTATTTAAGTTAATATTATAATGTACCATTTAAAAGACTTACCGTATTGGAATGTGAAGTCAGACGGGCAGGTGTGATATGCAGCACTAAGGACCCCCTCCCAAATTAAAGCAAAGGCTAATGCTTTCAAAATTTCTATTTGACGAGGAACTCCTAATGTCGAATTATTTCTCTTTTCTACAATGCATTTCACAATGACAGCAAAAGTACTTCCGAGACAACAGTAAGTCCAATTTGACCACATGTGGTGAAAGTCCTTTAGAACGGAAACGTGCAAAGAGCATCTTTCATTGTAGAAACACGTGTCATAGTTTCGGTTCTCGTCTAAGCCCTAAAAATTCGTGTACAATTATAACATTAACTGAATATTTTTTATGAACTATAGAAACTTATTTTTTGACTTTAAATTTGGAATTTTTATATTTTTATGTTTCCAAGTATTTTATCGCTTTTAAATAAGTAAGGTCGATCGTTGAAAATACAATATGCCAAAATTAATAAAGGACAAATTTCAATTCCCAATAAAATTTGGAATATAAAGGCTAAAGAGTGAAATCCTGTCATTTTTAAACTGATCAACAAAATAAGGGGAGATTGAATATTGGAAATTAAAAATGTCTACTAAATCCATAATAATATTTTGTTTAAAGCAATAAATAAGTTAGAAATTGTGTACCGTCAAATAAATTCCGACAACTTCAATGGCTGGCAAACTGTAAAAAACCGCAGCCAAAAATAAGATGTACCACATCTGTATATTCCAGGTGTTATCTCTTTGTTCAAATTGAGACAATTTTAGAGGTAGAATCCTTTCACGTGGACGGTCATCAATTATTAATGAGTCACCTTCGTTCTAAAATCAGTATTTAAAAAGGTAATGTACCTATAATACAGCAACCACGAATTTAAAAGTAATATTTCATCATTCATTCAAATACAGCATTTTCTATGTGATTTATGCCATCATCATTCCGTGGAGTGTCGTGTATTATATTTTCATTCCGTGGAGCGCCATGTATTATATTTTTGTTCTCTTGAGCGTCATGTATTATATTTTCGTTCTCTTGAGCGTTATGTATAATATTTTCGTTCTCTTGAGCGTCGTGTATAATATTTTCGTTCTCTTGAGCGTCATTTATTATATCTTCGTTCCGTGGAGCACTATAATATTCTCAGCAATTCTCATTTTTAGCATAGATTACGTTTGTTACTTTTCTCGCTAACTCGTCAATATTTGCTTACCGATCCAACAATGGCAGGTGAAGATATTTGTAAACAGTGCACAAAATTAGTCCATAGAAAAGGCTTGCGAATGGCAAGGCAATTGTAAAGACGAACGCCCAGCTAAACAATTCTTGTTCAAATTCGAGAAATATTGTGAAATTCTTGTTCATATTCTTGTTTTTTGTTATACTAACATTTTCTCCATCTAGGCAAATAGATTTATTTTCGTGTACTACGTAAGCTACGACAAATCCTTTCCTAAACAGCGGCATACTCTGCGAAAACAAAGCTGTCAACTATATGCTCAATATTTTCTGCAACATAAAAAATAATTAGATGGTATATATTTACCGGACTGATAAACATAACTGCGCTTGATAGCATTGTTTTAAACATTCCTTCAGGATATTTCACAGTTTCTTCTTCATCGTACACAGGACACTATATTTTATAACAACATTCCAAATGTATTTACGTAGTTGTTCAATTATTTATTATTTATTTTTTTAATGTACTCACAAAAAGCGTTTGGATTGAAACAGTCATGCAAATTTTATCATCCTCCGCCGACAATGATGACATATCTACTTTTAAAAAGGTATTTCGTTTTCTGTCTTCATCGGTGAACAAATAAGCAAAATACTGCGGAGTTGTAGGTCCAACAGTTACATTCGGGTTTTCTCTACAGAAAATTTTACTAATGATTATTATTTGATATCAAATGATCCAATTCATCATCAAATTCATTAATTTTACTCAAGACTAAGATTGGCTCCCTTTGATAAAACAATTTCCATTGAATATGAAACATTGTGCTGGCTGTAAGTATTAAGATGAATAGAAATATTTCGGGGTTCCGCATGATCTTCAAATACCGCAGGAGTACACAAAGTCCTTCCCGCTTTGTAATACACCATTCTAAATGCATTTTGATCAGAAAAAAGTATTCATGATTTATTATTATTACTGAAAATTGCAACTATTATGAAGATAAATAAATACCCTGTATTGTAATTCATATCCTTTTGCTTCTTGTTGGCAACATGGGGAACTTCAACATTGTGGACATCCTCCCGTTGAAATATCCCAAGTAACACAGTTTGTTCTTAGCATATGCTGAAAACGTAATGTTTATGCTTTTCTCATGCTCGTGCTTTCGGTATATTTTTAGAATGTTCTAATTACATGCGAAAAGTATAATGCTATTAGGTTTCACGACAGAACATGCTTAGCACATTTTTGCAGCTGTCATTTTAGCAAGTACGGCAAGCTTAATCTAAGAATGTGCTTAGCATATTCTTTGAGAATCATAAAGCGGCGTGCTCAATAAATTATTCTATCACGTGTTCTGCTGTAGCGCTCCATCATATTTTCGGTTAGTCAAATGTTGCATTCAATAGCGTTTTCTTTTTTTAACTGAACTTTAATGGACAGAAGAAAATTTCAAAGAAAAGTAAATAAAAAAGTATTGAATTTTCATCATATCACAGCAATATCGCAGACATCAAAAGTGATAAATAGAAATTCAGTTTTGCCATTCAGTAGAAGCCACTTGCCATTTCAACACCTACAGCAGGTAAGACATCGTTCTAATTTAAACCGAAAGCAAAATGAATCAGTGATACCAATACATAATTGTGAATTCGATAACTGGAAAAGTGATAATGAAAGAAATCAACAAAAAATTGACTTTCATCTCGTCAATTGGGCCATCAAGCATAAAGCCACTCATTCATCAATTAACGATCTTCTCAAGATTTTGAAATTGCATCCATGTCACTCGGATTTGCCCATCGACAGCAGAACATTATTACAAACCCCTCGAAAAGTAGGCATTCATGATGTAAGCCCAGGCAAATATTGTCACTTTGGATTAATAAAAGGACTTGAAACAAAATTGAGTATTCACAAATCAACGCTAACTGAAATCGCAATACAAATTAATATTGATGGCCTTCCCATAGCCAAAAGTTCAAGGCAGCAATTTTGGCCGATACTGTGTAAAATTATAACAATTGAAAAATCAAAACCGTTTGCAGTTGGTGTGTACTTTGGCTACGGTAAGCCTAATTCTGTTGGAGAATATCTTAAATTTTTTGTAGCGGAAGCAGTCAGTGTATGTCAAGCGGGGGCAAAAAACTTCCATGGCATATCTACAAAAGTTACCATACAATCGATCATTTGCGATGCTCCTGCAAGAGCCTTTATTACAAGCACTAAGGGTCACTCGGGGTATTTTGGCTGCGGCAAGTGCATTCAAGAGGGAACATCCTATCTGAGAAGAATGATTTTTTTGGAAACTAATTCTACACTAAGGACAAATGAATCTTTTCGTACTAGAAACCAAGAAGATCATCACACTGGACAGTGTGCTCTATTCCTGTTGCCAATTGACCTTGTATCTCAAATCCCGTTTGAATATATGCACCTTGTTTGTTTGGGTGTTGTAAGGAAACTATTGCGGTTGTGGGTTAAAGGAAATAAAGAGAATTTCAAGTTTTCAATTCACCAAGCAGAAGATGTTTCTGATAAGCTTTTAAAATTGAGCAAATTTATTCCACTGGAGTTTGTGAGAAGGCCTAGAAGTTTGCAGTTTTTGGATACCTGGAAGGCAACAGAGTTAAGACAATTTTTATTATACACTGGTCCGATTGTTTTGTTTGGCACTCTGCCTAGAGAATACTATTGTCATTTTCTTTGCCTGTCAATGGCTGTTACCATTTTGTGCACCAAGAAATATTATGTCAAACATAATTCTTACGCTAAGGACTTATTGAAATATTTTGTTGAAGTTTTTCCTAATTTGTATGGCAAAGAGTATGTGTCTTACAATGTGCATGGTCTTGTTCATTTGGCCGACGACAGTTTAAAACTCGGAACATTGGATTCATTTAGCGGATTTTGTTTTGAAAACCATTTGGGCATCATAAAATCCTTATTAAGATCATCTTACCGACCATTAGAACAACTTTATTGCCGTCTTGGAGAAATTGAACGAAATGAAGCGCTTAATTGTAGCGTCTATCCCGATAAAGAAACAAGAAAACTAAAAAGCGCCGAATTTGGAAGTTTCAGTATTAGACTTACAGTGGGGGACAATTTTTGCAAACTTGTTGACTCTTCTATAGTTAAAGTTGTGAACATTATACATAAAGACAATAATGTGTTATTTGCTTACAGAAAGTTTAAAATAGCGAAGCCATTTTTTACTGTTCCTGAAAATTCCGAACTGATTGGAATAAAGGTTTGTGGGCAGCTGAATATCAAGGAAGAATTTACTTCTATCTCCAACATAGCTGCTAAATGTGTTGTGTTCCCGTGGGACAAAGACACTTTTGTTTCATTTCCATTAATTCATTCTGACCTGGACGACAAGTAAAATGGACTACATTATAGCCGAATTTCCTGAGAGGAATGAAATAGGAATCATTCACAGCAAATGGATAACCGGAATAGATGAAAACATGTGCTTCTGGCCGAACTACGGGAAAAAAACCGAAAAACTGAAAAAATCTATTATAACTGCCGAAGCTCCAAATATTGAAAGTTGGAAGTTGTACAACATACGCATTATTGCTAAATTTGGTAAGAGGACTCTTTCAAAGTATTTTTTATTCTTCATTCAGTTTAAGCATTTTAACTAATTATGGCTGATGATTTACTGACATGACAGAATTTTTATTTATTTGGTTTTAGATAATTATGCTGCAGCTGTTCAGAAACTAAGTAAAGCAGAAATTACGTCTGATGTAAACAGTGAATCGGAAAAAGGACGAGGGATGCGGAATAGAACATCAAAACGCAGACTTTCAAATTCAAGCAGTGCAGAGAGTTACAACAACGACACTTTTTCCCCTAAGAAATCCTATCATAATTTAGAATCATCTTTGCCACTTCCGCCACTAAACCAACGTAGCTCACATTGTGCAAGAACTGCGGTACCAAAACCGCCAATGGGTTTAAGAAGCCCTCCTCAATTGGTAATTATATTTAATGCATTTTTCGGAAGTTCATTTTCATTCGTTTTTTGAGGATACACATATAAGCTTTTAATCGTATTAACACTTTTGATAAATAGGAATCAATCATTCCACAGTCAGCTTCAGACGATAACCATGAAATTTATAGTTACGGTAAATTCAAAACTAAAAGTATAGCATTTTATTTCATTGTTTATTAAATAAGGATATAAAGAAATGCATTAAATTTTTGTATTGAATTGATTTGTATATATATTAGAAGCGGGACAGAGACTTTACAGTGAAAATTTAGGTGAAGTATGTACACCAGCATGCGAACTTCAATTTACATCATTGAAGCACGAATTTTCAAGTAAGTTTTTTTGCATTTCAATTATCCATGCTTGCTTTCATGAATTTAAGTCCATATAATTTCCATAACCTTTTCTTAACTATCATAACTTTTTGTTTCAGGTTTTAAGTCAGAAGTCATTCGATCTCTTTGCACTATTAGTGCAAAACTAGACAACGCCAATGAAGTTTTACATGTACTTTTGAAACGTAGAAATGCACCTACCAACACTGAAACAGAAGCAGAAGTCGAAGAATATCCTTTCCCAGTGAAAACAAAAGAAGAGCTACTACAATTAAATGATAAGTGCCTCAAAAATGAAAAAATAAGATCTGACGTAGTAAGCGTATATTTATTGTATCTCTTTTTTTAACTAAAACTTACAAGTTTGGTCGCATAATTTATTTTCTTACTGTAAGCATTTTATAATGTAAAATCTATATTTTTACAGTTACGTCAACTGGTAAAAGTTGGAGGGCAGACAGAAAACAGTAATACATACCGAGTAATGGACAAAATGATGACTAATACATTAGCATGCAACTATAGTTATTGCGGACAGAAGCAGAAAGATGCTTTTAATAAACTGATCTTAAAAGATTTAATATGCAGTAAGTATTTCGAAAATACGCTTAAAAATGTATTATCGTGATTTAGGGTGTTAAATATTCATTATCAAGAAGAAGAATGAAGGCATTCAATGATATGATTTATTTATAGGTGCAGTAAAGTCAAACCACCTATTAGTGGCAGCTAACGACCACAAAATTGAAACAGCTATTAAGTATTGGCTCAGCAAGGCTCCTACTAGGCTTAAAGTGTAAGTGAAATAAAATTTCGAAATGAACTCTAATACGTTTAGTGAAAAATTTTGAAAACTGAATTACATTTTTACTTTTATAGCGAAGAAAGCAGAATTCAAGAAAGAACTTAGAAACAGGATAGAACAGCTAAGCAGAAACACCTAACCCGGGTTAATTTTACAGTGCCGTAATGTAAAACTTTAATTTTGATGTCCATAGTGTAGTAATTGCTTATTTATTTGTTCCTAGTATGCACATTAAATTTTTGTGTATTTTATATTGCATAAGTTTAAATTTTGTCCTTTTACATTGCATAATTTAAAATTCTGTTCGTTTACATTTTACTATTTAGTATTCTGTCCTTTTGCTTCGTATAATTTTAAGTTGTATTTTACATTCTTTTAAAAAAAGTATTTTTATGTTTGAATATAAGTGGGTAATTATTTAATTAAATAAAAATTATATTACTTAGTTGCTGTATTAATAAACATAATGTAAATTAGTTTGTGTTATTATATATTGTAGTAAACAGCAATTTCTTAGCATGTTTCAGTATGAAATAAGCATCAATTAAGCATTCCAAGAGCAGGTTCTTAGAAACTGAATAGCATGAAATTTAAACTCATAGGCATATTCTAAGCATCATATCGGCATAATCTTAGCAACTGTTAATCAGTAACTACGAGAATATTTGCACTACCTAGCATCTTTTAAGCGTGATTTAAGAACTGACCTAGGTATTAATTTAGCAGTTGCTATAAACTGTAAATTTCGCGACATTTGCAGCTGCTAGGCAATTACTGTTTACTTGCTAAGCATTTACTTGTTGTGTTGCCTTTAATGCCTAAGGCATATCTTTGGCATATGCTTAGAACAAATTTTGTTACAGTGAAAAGAATCGTGCAATTTAAATCAGTCTTGTTGTCCGTCTCCACATTCACCCGTATTGAATGTCCATATAACTTTTTAGAAACAAAATGTCATTTTAGGGAGATCAACAAACTAGTCCGCTTACGGTTCATATTTAAATATTTCGCATAATAGGAAATTGCTTGACAAAAATTTAGAACAAAACCAACTTTGTATTCTATTGTATTATTGAGTATACTTATTACAATTAAAGATTCAATATGGCTAATTTGAGTATCCTCGAACATTCGCAAACCTATACATATGTTTTATAGCTTAAAAAACTTACAATATTTGCAACACCGGTATTCATTGTAATAAAGTCCTTGTCCAATTGATACGTGTATTCCGGTTCGCAGGTAATATTAAATTCTCCGATTTCTCTTTTAGTCCCAAAAGTTAACTTTGCAAATGAAGGACCATTGCACTGACATACGCCATTTGAAAAGAAATGAAGAAAAATGAATATTTTTCCAAGAAGGAAAGAATGCATTTTACAAATACATGCAATTATCTATAAGTTATACAATTATGTTAAGCTTAAACTTTATGTTGCTTCGCAATGTCAATTTTGCGGTACTGAATGCCGTTACAATTTACTGCCACTGCGACATTACTTTTAATTTGGGTATTTAGAAGTGCCTTGTTTTAAAAGGACTTAGTTGGTTAATAATACAGAACAGAATAATGACCATCCCGTTTTCCGCAGACACTTATGTCATGATAAACGTTTATTGTCACTATGTGATAAGAAATAATGGGAAAATAATAATACGCAATTATGATAACACTTTTATAATGTGAACTATGGTAATATCACCTGTTATCTTAAACGTGAAGGGGACCGGAATGCAAATCTGCATTGTAAAACTAAAACTATTCAATAATATAAATTTTGTTTGTTGTTTAAAGTGTTAGTGTTGGTTCACAAATGCAGTCGTTGTGGCCGTTGATAAAGACTTTGGCCAGTGCAAATGGGTGCCATTTAACGTTCCATCTAATTTAAAGGAAAATACCATCTAAATAAATAGAACTCCATCAAAATAAATAGAACTCCATCAAAATAAATAGTACTCCATCAGAATAAATAAAACTCCATCAGAATATATGAAACTGCATCAGAATAAATAGAACTTCATCAGAATAAATGAAACTGCATCAGAATAAATAGAACTTCATCAGAATAAATGAAACTGCATCAGAATAATTGATACTCCATCAAAATAAATAGAACTCCGCCAAATAAATAGAACTACATCAAAATTAATAGAACTCCATAAAAATAAATAGAACTTCATCAAAATTATTAGAACTCCATAAAAATAAATAGGACTCCATAAAAAATAAATAGGACTCCATAAAAATAAATAGAACTCCATAAAAAAATAGAACTCCATCAAAAAAATAGAACTCTATCAAAATAAATAGAAGACCAACAATGCCTTCGAGAGTTATCGTGTTCATGTACATACGTACATACATACGGACAGACAACACGGCTCCGCCTATAGTAGCAGACTGCGCTACTCTGTGAAGCGTCTTGTTTGTTGACGGGCTCGTACATTTGAATTGAAGAAAATCCTGCTTAGTGTTTGAAAATTAGTCTTTTGAGTTACACTTAACAAAAAGACCCGAGGGAAAGGACATCATTATATTGCAGACGGAACTTTTGAATCAGCCGAGGAAGGGGAGAATTTTATTAGGGCTCAAAATAGTTGGAGTATTCAGCAAAAAACGACAACTGAAGATGGAGTCAAAGTTTACTACCGCTGTAAATTAGGTACTTTAAAAGTTCCGTGCGCATCGTCACTCTATATTCTGTACCACGCTGAAAATGATAAGGTAATTTATTAATAAAATATATATTAATCGCATATATAGTGAACTGTTTATTTTCGAATATGTATGTAAGTGTAGAGCTCAATTTCCTTAAAGGTGAAAACTTACAAATTCGCGGATATTTTTAATAAGTCGTAGAATGTTAACTGAGATGATTTCATTGAAACTTACATTTCAGACCTCGGTGTTTACAAGCCAGGAGGAGCACTGTAATCACGATCATAAGGATAATGGGCGGGGTTTATCTGATGAGCAGAAAGCAGTCATAACAGAGCTGTTTAATTCAGGAGTAACAAAGCCCAATTCAATACTTTCAGCACTAGCCTCCAAAAATATTGAAATTCCAGCAAAATCAAAGCTTAGCAACTATTTGGCGGTCCTAAGAATTAAAAAATACGGTCCTGCTAAAATATCGGCGTTAAAATTGACGGAATGGTGTGAAAGCAGAAAGGAAGTTCCCGAAGATGTCGACAAACCGTTTGTTGTTTCGTCCCGTATTTTAGCTGAATCCAATGATGCGGAAAAACAAGACTTAAAAATATTCTTATCTACAATTCGCCTTCTACAACTGGCTCTACAATCCAATAGTGTTCAGATTGATGCAACGTATAAGCTTACATGGCAAGGGTATCCGGTGTTTATCGTAGGAGCGTCCGATGCTAATAGAAGATTTCATCCTTTTGGAATTGCCGTTTGTAGTGCAGAGACTGGAAAAGATTTTGAGTTCGTGTTTAGGTATATTGTGAAATTAATCATATATTTCTTCTGCTGCATATACAATAATTAACATAATTAATAATTTTTTCCATAAAATGTATTTGTAGAAGCTTGAAAACTGGCATTTACAAAGCAACTGGTGTAGAACACACGTTCTCAATTTTACTGGCCGATGGAAGTGATGCTATAACCAATGGCTTTGAGGCCGTATATGGAAACGATTTCATTCGACTGATGTGCTGGTTTCACGTATCAAAAAATGTCGACACTCGACTTCGTACCATAGATGCCATTAAGAGAAAGCAAATCAAAGATGACATTTCTTTTCTGCAAATATCCATATCAGATGATACATTTGACATCGCATCAAAACTGTTTTTGTTGAAATGGAAAGCTGAGAGCTTGGAAAATGACAAGATAAAGGATTTCTTGGAGTACTTCACCTGTGAATGGCTTGTTAAGCATCGCTACTGGTATGAAGGGGCGGCTCTTGGTACTCCAAGCACAAATAATGGCATAGAATCCACAAATGCCGAAATTAAGAAGTCTCACACATTCCGTGAAAGATTTCCAATTGGGCAGTTTTTAACCAGCTTAGAAATCAAGCTATTGGTTGAATGGTCGACAACTCGGGACCCAAATAATATTAATGGCATTTTATTTTGCAAATCTGTATCACGCGATTTAAAAATGTGGACAGCCGCGTATCAATGGGCTACTTCTGATGCAAAGGTATTGTCTGAAAAAATAAATTCTCAATCCGGGAAGTATTATATTTGTTCTTCCCAAAATAAGTCTCAAGGTTTAACACAAGAAGAAGTTAATGAATCAAATAATAAGACTTCATGGGAAAACTTGGATTCCTATCGCAAGGCAAGATATTCTTTTTGGACTGTTCACCTTAATAGCTCAAGCTGGGAAGATGCCAACTGTAATTGCCCTCCGTTTTTAAAAATTACAGTCGTGTAAACATGCTTTGGGACTACCCATAAGATTGCAACTGGTCAAGGCTCCCGATGATGCCAAAAATATTCAATTAGGGCAGAAGAGAAAACGTGGGAGACCTGGCAAAGCAAAGGCTGCCCTTATTATTCAATGATTTTTTTCTTCTGGAACTGCCTAATTTTACAGAAATTAAATTGAACTTGTGAATAAAATTTTGAAAGACAATACAATTAGAAACCAGTGTAGTACCCATAATTTATTTAATTTAAACTAGTACCTTATTTCATTTGGAATTATTATACGGCTGCTGCCATATTGTAGTATTTAATCTTATGCAGTTTCATTTATTCTGATGAAGTTCTATTTAATCTGATGGAGTTCTATTTATTTTGATGGAGTTCAATTTATTCTGATGGAGTTTTATTTATTCTGATGCAGTTTAATTATTTAGATGCAATTTAATTTTTTATATGCAGTTTAATTTTTTAGATGGAGTTTGTAATTTATTAGATGGAGTAGAATTTGATGCAGTTTTCCTAATATTTTGATGCTGAAATAATTATTCCCCAGTGCAAATACACAATATCGCTTAAAACTTATCGTTTATTGACCGATAACTGTTATTCAGAGAAATCAGTGCAAATCATACAAATCGTCCAACTTACTAAACACCGCTATTGAAATTACCAATTACCATTTTTTTACCAAGTAAAGTCAAGATAAGTCAAGGTAAACAACATCAGCACCTAACTTGTAAATTGACGCTGAGATTTTGGTTTTCCGTGTGGGATAAAATAAAGTAGTATGGGCCTAACAATATCCTATCACACTGTCCTCCGAACCTAGTAATGGGATGGTAAACTACAAGTTTCGATGGAGTATGAATTCCGTAATTAATAATGAATTAAACGCAAGTTAAATAAAAAGAACGGTAAGTTACGTTTAACTGATAATTAAATGGGTAGTCTGTATTCAAGTAAAACATTATGTACATACACCAATCAGAGTAACAGACTACGTGCAGACTCACAAATACAACCTACTTGGGAGAGGGAGTAAGATGGAAAAGGAAAAACCCTTTGCATTTCAACTTTGAGGATTAGAGGATTGGGCTTGGGCCTTACGTTCATTAGCGCGCTGGCGCTTGAAACAGGCATCGGTGGTGTGTCCCAATTTCTTACAGTACCCACATCTAGGTAGATTTTTAGGTGGGAGTTTGTTAGAAGTACCTCCACTATTCTCAGGCTGAGAGCTAGTGGACGTACTTTGTGAAGTAGTAGGAAATGCCGATTGGTCACTACGCTCTTTCGAACTACTTGGACTAGGATCCTGACTTGGTCTAGGATCGTTGTTAAAGAAAGGTCTTTTAGTTTTCTGGACTGGCATGGGATCAGAATCTCCCACCCTAAATAAAGGAAGGTTCCTAACTGTTCTGCTCTTATTAAGGTCCATCACAACTTCTCGACCCCGTCTTATTAAGTCAACAAGGGAAATATGATGAGTTTGTCTTAACATAACTGAAATTTCGGGAAGACATGAATTTAAAATTTTATCAATAATTTTCCGCTTAGCGGTTGTTGGGTTTACTTTAAGAAATAAGTTATTGATTTTCCAACAATATGTCTCGAAAGGTTCAGAAAAGTTTTGGGTGGTCGTAAAAAGTTGTTGACATAATAAGTCGTGGGATTGGTCACACTTGTGATATTCAGTGAAGGCTGCTTTGAACTGTTCCCAGTCCGCGCAAGAAGATTTGGCCTCGCGCCACCAATTTTTGGTGTCGGAATTTCTGTCGAAAACGCGAGTCAACATAGAAAGCCAATCATCCTCGAGAATTCCTTTAAATAGAAAATACTCCTCCAGCTCAATTAAAAAAGCTTCAGGACTTGCATCCTGGGGGGAGTATGTTGGAAGAGGTGTAGGGCCTGAATCTACTATGATCGCCGTACTAGCTCTACCTCCGGAAATTTTCATTTTACCTATATGGTATTTCATACCTGCATTTGATCTCTTAACCTTCTCAAGTTCTTTCTTAAGATCTTCAATGATCTGGTCATATCCTGTACTACTTGTGCTAGTACTAGCTGTTGTACTACCTCCTGAGCCAGTGCCTGTAGTAGGACCGCTACCTGTACCGGACATTATTAAATATTGAGGGTCAAAGCAAGTGAAATATAATAAAGTCAAAAAGGTAAACTTGAAATTTTTGACGAAACTTAAAAATGAGGGACAAGCTGAGCGACGTATAATCAATGCCAAAAGTCAGATATTAAAAGAAAATTTTGAAATTTTGAAAAAATTGGAAACTTGAATTTTACAAAATAATTTAAGATTACAGGGTTCGAAAAACGTTACTTATATACCGGGGAGCCATTATGTGGGATAAAATAAAGTAGTATGGGCCTAACAATATCCTATCACACTGTCCTCCG
Source organism: Yoshiicerus persimilis (assembly GCA_020352615.2). Lineage (NCBI taxonomy): Eukaryota > Metazoa > Arthropoda > Collembola > Entomobryomorpha > Tomoceridae > Yoshiicerus > Yoshiicerus persimilis. The sequence continues at coordinate 93,362,704 of CM036940.2, forward strand.
AACCTAGTAATGGGATGGTAAACTACAAGTTTCGATGGAGTATGAATTCCGTAATTAATAATGAATTAAACGCAAGTTAAATAAAAAGAACGGTAAGTTACGTTTAACTGATAATTAAATGGGTAGTCTGTATTCAAGTAAAACATTATGTACATACACCAATCAGAGTAACAGACTACGTGCAGACTCACAAATACAACCTACTTGGGAGAGGGAGTAAGATGGAAAAGGAACTCCGGTTACAACAAGCATACTCGAGGTAGCTACAAGTAGGGAGTAAGGGAATCTCGCACTAGTAGACCGATGTGGCCACTTCAAGAGATTGATGGGTAATGGTTCTGGTGTGAGAATCCCGAACTGTATTTATAGCAAACTCGGTATAGGGATTAATACATAGGTAGGTAAGTTGGAATTATTTAGCGGGAGTGAGCTGCATAAGTAATTAGTTTTAAGTTATAAATAGAAATAGAACAATAGATGTAATTATATTAACAATAGCCCCTAATTGCTGTGGATTAGGTAAATTACATCAAATCAATTAGTTAAATCATAATCCATTGTTAAATATACAATTATTGGAAAGACAATGGAAAAGGAATTAGATTTACCCGAAAGTAAATAATAAATATAAAGAAACACGTATGTATGTATATGTGTTTGTGTAGCGTAAGTTATATGTAGCACTGTGTATAGGTATTGCGTTGTAGTGTGTATGGATGGCTGGAACTTCCTTTGTTGACTTGGGTGACTCAGGTAGATGACTAACTGTGATTTGTTTACTAACAATCCATTAGTCAAATCAGAGTTGGAAGGAAAGAAGTCCAGCGTCCCTTATCTGCATGAGCTAGGGATTATCCTTATACTTGATAGTGCTATAGGAGTGGACAGGATAGGAGACCGCTACATAGCCCTCTACGAAAACCGCGACATCCATTGTCGCGTGCTGGCAAGCACCATCTTTGAACGGTTTGTGGATCCAATGACTTGTGACTTGAGAGATTTGCTCAATGAAAGGGTTTTCTGCAGAAGACGTCATTCAACAGAGACACGCAATCAGACTGCTCCGGTTTGTAGAAGAGAACTTCAGATTAGAAGGTACAGTTGGCCACCCGTATTCCTCCAATCGTCAAGTATAGCCGGAAAGATCATTTTCCAATTGGTAAATCGTCACATCAAGGAAGTCGGTCAGACTTTGGTTAGATCCACTGCCAGATAGTGTAAACGCCAGAGACTTGAATCAAACAAGATTACAATTAGGCTCCATGTCAAAGAAATTAAAAGTTTGCTACTCCAAGGTTCCCGTTTTGATGCGTCCACCAAGGGCAAGAAGAGGAAAGAGGACATGGGAAAGTGCAAGTTTTTAGGATTTACGAACTGCAGATCTGAGATTATACCGAGGTACCGGTACAGGAGAGGACTCAGAATTTTGGGACAAGGCTTGTACTTGTGAGTTTTGCTGCGAAACAATGTTTGAATTCGAGATTGCATTTGGTCGATCAAAGAATGGTTTTAAATTCATTGTATTATGGACTCCTTTGTTTTCGTTAGAATAGGCGTCTACTAACTCATAAGTGAGATTTGTTACTACCCTAACTACTCTGAAAGGACCGTTGAACCTAAATGCGAACTTTTTGCAAAATCGCTTGCTTTTATTAGAGAGAAAATGCGTTTTAAGCATGACTAGTTCTCCTACTTTGTAAGTGACAGGAAGATGTTTCTTATTGTATTGGACTGCTTGAGAGGCTTGGGCTTTAGACATATGCTGCCTGGCTAAGTCATAGACACGATTTAATTTTGCTATGAGATCACTTTTGTACTTAATTCTTGATTCCATAACTTCATCACAGTCTGCCTCAATCCAATGGTCGAGAGGTAATTTGATTTCCCTGCCAAAGGTTAGCATCGAAGGGCTGAAACCAGTTGTATCACTAACAGCTGTTCTCAAAGCTAGAGCTACCATATTAAGATTCTCATCCCATTTATTATGTTGTTTGGAAATATAAGAGGAGAGAATTGCTCTAATGTTCCTATTTACTCTTTCTACGATATTACTTTGAGGGTGATACGTGGTGGTGAATTTATGTTTGATACCCCAATTCTTACACATGGTCTCGATTTCTTTGGCTCTAAAGTTAGTCGCGTTATCCGAAAAAAGAGCATTTGGAGCACCAACTCTGGAAAAGACTTGCTGTTCCAATGCGGAGGCAACCTTACCAGCGCGAGCGTCAACTAGTGGGAACAGTTCAACCCATTTAGTGAAATGGTCGACTACTACCAAGAGCTGAGTATTTCTTCGAGCAGTGATTGGGAAAGGACCCATCATGTCAATAGCCAGTAAATCGAAAGGTCCCCTAGTTACAGTACTTTTTAACTGTCCTGCTGGTAGTTGATTAGGGACTTTGACTGATTGACAAGTTGGGCAAGTTTTAACATAATTCAAGATGTCTTCATGCATGCCAAACCAGAAAACTCTACGTAAGATCCTAGTTAAAGTTTTCCTATATCCCATATGACCCGACCCAGGGGCATCATGAAAATACTCTAGGATGGTGTTTCTAAAAGATTTGGGAATATAGGGATAATGACCGCCAGATTTGATATTTCTACCAAATAAGCCGTTTCTCATCTCAAATCCTTTGGGCATATCGGCTATTAAAGCTTGAACTTCGTCATCCTGATTCTGAGCTGCTTTGATAGAGTCAATTGAAATTGTTGGACTAAAGACACACAACAGAGGGATTGGAACTTTAGTAGGAGCAAACATTTCTTCCTTGTTTTCCTCCTCCTCTGGTGGTCCTACGGGGGCTCTACTTAAAGCATCAGCTACTAAATTATGCCTGCCAGATATATGAGTGATTAAAGGTTGGAAATCCTGAATTTTCAGCGCCCATCTCATAAATTTGCTATTTACGTCCTTGAATTTGTGTAACCATGTCAGAGCTTTATTGTCAGTTTGCAATTGAAATTCTTGACAATCCAAGTATGTTTCAAACTTCTTTAAAGCCCAAACAATAGCTAAACATTCCTGCTCGCAAGCATGATAATTCTTTTCGCAATTCGTCAAAGAACGAGAAGCGAAGTCTATAGGACGTTCTTTACCATCAGGAGTGGCTTGTGCGAGACACGCTCCAAGACCGTCTCCACTGGCATCAGTTCTTAAGATGAAAGGACGTGAAAAATCGGGAAAAGCCAACGTGGTTGCGCTGCAAATTGCAGTTCTAATTTCGTCAAAGGACTTCTTTTGATCTGGACCCAAATAAATTTTTCGGATTTCTTTAAAAGTTTAGTTAAGGGGCTAGTGGTACTTGAAAAATTAGGAATGAAGTGTCGGTACCATGAACAGAGGCCAAGAAATCGTTTGACGGCTCTAGAATCGCGAGGCGCAGGGTAATTCTTGATTGGTTCTATTTTCTCAGGATTAGTTTGGACTCCTTCCGGGGTGATAATGAATCCTAGGTACTTAACAGACGTTTTGCCAAATGAACATTTATCTTTGTTGACGGTGAAACCTGCAGACTGAAGAAGGTCGAACACATGTCTCAAATGCTCCACATGTTCTTCCCAAGTGTTAGAATATACTTTAATGTCGTCAACATAAGCGTCTGCAAATTTCCCTCGACAAGATGCTAAAACTCTATCCATGATTCTTTGGAATTCAGCACAAGCTGTTTTTAAACCAAAGGGGAGTCTAGTAAACTCAAATTTCCCAGATTCACAGATGAAGGCTGTATATTTAATGGAATCGGGGTGCATTTTAATTTGCCAATACCTTTTTTTCAAGTCAATAGTTGAAATGAAAGTAGCGTTACCTAGTCTGTGAATCAGTTCCTGGATGACGGGAGCGGGATACGGATCGCTTACTAGCCTCGTGTTCAAGGCTCTATAATCTAAAGTGAATCTAAAATCGTCGCCTTGTTTGCGCAAATTGACAGGAGAACACCATTCAGATTTAGAGGGACGGATAATGCCAAGTTCTAACATTTGTTCTACGTGCCGTTTTATGGCTTCACGTTTGATATGAGAGACAGGGTATGGTTTCTGAGCAATAGGTGGCCCTTTGGCTTCAATTTTAATTTCTGTAAGATTGGACACACCAATGTCGCCTGAAAATAGTTGCGGGAATGATTGCATTAATTCATCTAACTGGTCTTCCTGACTACGGTTCAGACCTTGCAAAGCGCAAAGGTAGGATTTGTTAAAAAGTTTAAATGAACTAGTTTTATCATTTTTGAAAGTAAATTCCGCATCTACTGGATCGATTAAAATACCCGAATGTTTCATAAAATCCCAACCGAGAATTACTTTTTGGGGAAGATTTTTCATGACTTGAAAATCAAAAGAAAAATTTTTGGAAGCTAAGGTAAAATCCATTTTACTGGAACCTAGAGTATTAGCGAAGGCTGAATTACCTAGCTTGACTTTGTAAAGTTGAGAAAGTTCTAATTTTAATCTTAAATTTCTCGCTACATCTTCGTCGATAAAAGAGTGAGAAGCCCCAGTGTCTAATAAAGAAACGAAATTGTCTTTAGAAATTGAAACTAAGACCTGGGGATTGTCTTTTGATGCATGGAGGTGAGAAAGTTTCGCCATTTTAAGCTTAACCTTCCCACCCCTTGCATTTCAACTTTGAGGATTAGAGGATTGGGCTTGGGCCTTACGTTCATTAGCGCGCTGGCGCTTGAAACAGGCATCGGTGGTGTGTCCCAATTTCTTACAGTACCCACATCTAGGTAGATTTTTAGGTGGGAGTTTGTTAGAAGTACCTCCACTATTCTCAGGCTGAGAGCTAGTGGACGTACTTTAGGAGTGAAGTAGTAGGAAATGCCGATTGGTCACTACGCTCTTTCGAACTACTTGGACTAGGATCCTGACTTGGTCTAGGATCGTTGTTAAAGAAAGGTCTTTTAGTTTTCTGGACTGGCATGGGATCAGAATCTCCCACCCTAAATAAAGGAAGGTTCCTAACTGTTCTGCTCTTATTAAGGTCCATCACAACTTCTCGACCCCGTCTTATTAAGTCAACAAGGGAAATATGATGAGTTTGTCTTAACATAACTGAAATTTCGGGAAGACATGAATTTAAAATTTTATCAATAATTTTCCGCTTAGCGGTTGTTGGGTTTACTTTAAGAAATAAGTTATTGATTTTCCAACAATATGTCTCGAAAGGTTCAGAAAAGTTTTGGGTGGTCGTAAAAAGTTGTTGACATAATAAGTCGTGGGATTGGTCACACTTGTGATATTCAGTGAAGGCTGCTTTGAACTGTTCCCAGTCCGCGCAAGAAGATTTGGCCTCGCGCCACCAATTTTTGGTGTCGGAATTTCTGTCGAAAACGCGAGTCAACATAGAAAGCCAATCATCCTCGAGAATTCCTTTAAATAGAAAATACTCCTCCAGCTCAATTAAAAAAGCTTCAGGACTTGCATCCTGGGGGGAGTATGTTGGAAGAGGTGTAGGGCCTGAATCTACTATGATCGCCGTACTAGCTCTACCTCCGGAAATTTTCATTTTACCTATATGGTATTTCATACCTGCATTTGATCTCTTAACCTTCTCAAGTTCTTTCTTAAGATCTTCAATGATCTGGTCATATCCTGTACTACTTGTGCTAGTACTAGCTGTTGTACTACCTCCTGAGCCAGTGCCTGTAGTAGGACCGCTACCTGTACCGGACATTATTAAATATTGAGGGTCAAAGCAAGTGAAATATAATAAAGTCAAAAAGGTAAACTTGAAATTTTTGACGAAACTTAAAAATGAGGGACAAGCTGAGCGACGTATAATCAATGCCAAAAGTCAGATATTAAAAGAAAATTTTGAAATTTTGAAAAAATTGGAAACTTGAATTTTACAAAATAATTTAAGATTACAGGGTTCGAAAAACGTTACTTATATACCGGGGAGCCATTATGTGGGATAAAATAAAGTAGTATGGGCCTAACAATATCCTATCACACTGTCCTCCGAACCTAGTAATGGGATGGTAAACTACAAGTTTCGATGGAGTATGAATTCCGTAATTAATAATGAATTAAACGCAAGTTAAATAAAAAGAACGGTAAGTTACGTTTAACTGATAATTAAATGGGTAGTCTGTATTCAAGTAAAACATTATGTACATACACCAATCAGAGTAACAGACTACGTGCAGACTCACAAATACAACCTACTTGGGAGAGGGAGTAAGATGGAAAAGGAACTCCGGTTACAACAAGCATACTCGAGGTAGCTACAAGTAGGGAGTAAGGGAATCTCGCACTAGTAGACCGATGTGGCCACTTCAAGAGATTGATGGGTAATGGTTCTGGTGTGAGAATCCCGAACTGTATTTATAGCAAACTCGGTATAGGAATTAATACATAGGTAGGTAAGTTGGAATTATTTAGCGGGAGTGAGCTGCATAAGTAATTAGTTTTAAGTTATAAATAGAAATAGAACAATAGATGTAATTATATTAACAATAGCCCCTAATTGCTGTGGATTAGGTAAATTACATCAAATCAATTAGTTAAATCATAATCCATTGTTAAATATACAATTATTGGAAAGACAATGGAAAAGGAATTAGATTTACCCGAAAGTAAATAATAAATATAAAGAAACACGTATGTATGTATATGTGTTTGTGTAGCGTAAGTTATATGTAGCACTGTGTATAGGTATTGCGTTGTAGTGTGTATGGATGGCTGGAACTTCCTTTGTTGACTTGGGTGACTCAGGTAGATGACTAACTGTGATTTGTTTACTAACAATCCATTAGTCAAATCAGAGTTGGAAGGAAAGAAGTCCAGCGTCCCTTATCTGCATGAGCTAGGGATTATCCTTATACTTGATAGTGCTATAGGAGTGGACAGGATAGGAGACCGCTACATCCGTCAACACAGAATGCGAATTGTTAGTGTCAAAATGATTTTATTTGTCGTTTTAAGTTCAAATCTAAAAGTCATGTTGTGTCGCATTAGACCGACCGAAGGTCGGGCTAATGATACTGCTTGGCCGGAGTTTTTTTTAAATTTTAAAACGAAAGGTTAAATAACTTCCAGAATTAATATTTCGTCTTGCCCTCGCTTGTAGCGACGATACTATGTAATATGGATGTGCTTAGCTACGACTAGTTGCTATGTTAATGAAGTTATATCATAGCTATGCACATGGAACATGCACTGGGAATATGATACTTTGGGTAAATTCACATGCAGATAAGATAAGTGTATACCCAGTACCTAGTAGCAAAAGAGAAATGTTAGCTATTATTCTACTGACGTGTTCCATTCCAACTAAGAAAGAACCATGTCCGGACAAAGCCTTATTTAAGCAAGTCTGACTAGCTTACTGGTGTGGACACTCATTCCTATCCAGAAGGTCCCGGCTCCGATTCCTGGCTTGGGGCTTGCTGACATTGGTACTTGGATTGGGTTTTTCCAAAGCTAGTAGTATACAATATTACTATAATGCAATGGTTTTTCCCGGTCCCCACTAACTGACTTGTCAGATAGGAGAAATGCCCTTAATTGGGGAGTGCCATAACATTTCTGTCTCTATCCGCTTAAATGCTTCCTTTCCTTCACGCACCTTTCCTCGTCCTGCAATGTTACTAAGACTTCTAACCTATCCTTGAAATGAAAAACTCTGAGATGTGCCATACGAGCCAAATCACGGAGTATAAACCCCCTCCTTTATCCTTTATCCTTTACAAAGCCTTATTTACTCATCTGATAGTGATTTTTCGGAATCACAATCATAAATTAGTGACATTAAAACCAAATCAAAAAGAGGCAAAGTGGCATACTTTTGCGAATAGAATTGTGAAAAAGAAACCCTGGAATACACAAAGCATCATTGGACAAAATATTCTTATCTAAACACGGCAATGTGCAAAGTTATATATTTGTACTGTAAATTGGGTGAGAAAGATTGCTATTGCTAATATAATTTACTAAAGGACATGAAATGCATGTAAACCGAAAGATTAAATATAAGTCATTAATTCTTAAATGTAAAACGGAAAATTAAATACAAAAACGAAACATTCAAATACCAAATATTCATTCAAATGAAACGGAAATTTAAATATTTAGAACGACTGATTAAATATAAGTCAAAACAAAAATATTTCATATAATAAACAAATAAACAGTAAATAATTAAGAACAACTTATAAACTTAGCTTACTCAAACTTAGTATTTTAAAATAAATTAAATTATTCTCCTTTTAAAAATCAGTGATAATAGTTATCTATTTCATTTGTTAGTAAAATATGACTCCAATGTTTAAAGCCACATACGTGCACTAGTATAGTAACGAATTTCCAATACAGTAAGGTGAAGTTGCCTAATAATTCATGGAAGACACTGCTTTTATATCGAACATTTAATTGCAAAATAATACGTCTGAAGGACAATCACCTATTGTTTTACATTTCGATATTTCATTTCGTACATTTTTCATTGTTTCACATTTCGGCAAATAATACAATGAATATAGTTTATATAGTTGATTTACAGCATACCCGAGGATAAATATTTCCAAATGAGAAATACAATACAGCTGTAATCTTGTGTTGCCCAACAAACTTGTTGCAGGGTCCATTACAGTTCATTACTGAAATAATAATGTATTTGATAAAAAACCTTGAATTCTGCCTGAAATTAAAAAAAAGTGAAAAATTGGTCTCCAAATCGGCTAGACGGTTTGTAAAACCTCGCTTTCACTTTATTTCGAAATTTTCTGTCCGGCCGAATTTACCGATTTCCCTTTATTTTCCGATTCACAATTATGTCGATGTCCTCTTTCCAACACCGCGTGTAAATGCAGATTAAAACGCTCTTGAGTTATTCATGGTCACCGTATATACATACTACTACTACTGTGCACAAGTATGTAACCGGGATGACGATTAACCATGTAAATAATACTCTGTAATGTACAATGTGTCTGTCAACACTGTCAACAATAAAATCAAAGTTTGGATTTGAATCTGCACAGATTTGCAATACAGAGACAGCGGAGATGTTTAAATAATTCTGGAATACTTACAATAGCATAAGATTATTACTATTCAATACGGCTTCTTAAATATCGATATATGTCATAGAAAAATAATTAAAAAAAGTACTATCACAGCCCCTTAACGCATGGATTCGATTTTTAGTTGATTAAAGTAGTAATACAAATACTTCCGATGGATGTTGATTTGGAAATGAAGTAAACGCTTATAACTCGTAATTGTTTTTTGACAACAAACTAGTTTTCGAAATTCTTCGTCAGGTTGTCTGTTTAATAATCAAACAACAAAAATACATTACAATAAAATGCGAATCCAAAATGAATACTATAATAGATTTAACTAATTATACATATTTATAATTTACTAAATGAATTATAGGTGTACACCGTCAGAAATGAAAATTACAAATACCTTGTTTGCCGAATTACAATACATTTGAAAATAATGTCTTCCAATTTATAATAACATCGAAATTTGGGATTAAAAATAAATTTTGACTGTGATTTAGTTGTACCAATAGGAAAAAGTATTGTGTGTCGAATATTCCGCCGTGTTCAAAGGGTTACCAATTTCTGTCTACTCATCATACAGAAGGCATTGTTTAGTGATACTTAAGAACTATTTCAAGAACCCTCCTAGACTATTAGCTTTTTTGTATGAGATGCGCATTTCAACATTTTTAGCTACTTTTGAATATTTTACAGAATTGTTTTTGTTTAGTTCGTCAAATAGGGAGTTTTTAACAATATTACCCATGTCGGGTATTGATTTATAATATGGTAATACTAAGTAACATGTCAAGTTTTGCTTTTTACTAATTAACTCTTCAGCATGTAAACTAATATTATTTAGCAACAGAATTTCGGGATTATGATAACTTAATAATTTAATTAATAAGGTATTTTTGGGTTTTAACAATGATTTTCTGTCTAATTGACTTAATTTCTCTAAGGTAGAAATTAAGACTGAAATGGGATAGCATCTTTCAATAAACTTATTAACCATTACATTTAATTCTGAAATTCTATCTTCCTGCTTACTACAGCATTTTAAAATTCTTATTCCTTGAGAATATGGCAATGAATTCTTCAGATGTGTTGGGTGGTTGGAGAAATAATGGAGATATTGATGTTTAGACATTGGTTTCTGATACAATTTTGTGCTTATATAATTATCCGTATCAAGACTGATTTCCAAATCTAAAAAGTAAATACATTTTGTGTCATAGCTGAAAGTAAAATCTAAATAATTATGTTTAAACTTTGATTTTAACCACAAATTTAAATCTGAAATATTTGAAATATCTACTATTAACAATATGTCATCTAGAAAACGCTTATAGAATGATATTTCATGTACACCCTCAAATATACTTTTAATTTCTTCATAGACAGTAATATTGGCTACACAACAAGAGCAACTACCACCCATTTGTATTCCTCGGTACTGGAAGAAGTATTCGTCTTTATATTTAATGTAGTTATAATCTAGACTTAAATCTAACAGATTTTTGAATTGATTATTACTAATATTAAAAGGTAAGCTGACTCTGTCTTTAAATTGCTTAAAATAATTAACACAGTGCTGTTTACATTTAGATGTAATTAAATTAGTGTACAAACTCACAATGTCTACAGTCACAAGTGCGTAATTATGATTTTTAGCTAATTTAATATTGTCCAAAAGTACCAATAAATGTGTTGTATCTAAAAGTATATCTGGTACAAATAACATCAGTGGCTTTAAGAAACTGTCTACTATTTGACTGATGGGTCTATTGTATGTTTTTAGAGTGCTACAAATTGGTCGACCTTTTGGGAAAATGTCAAATTTTTTATGAATTTTAGGCAAAATATAAAAGCTTGCTGGTTCAGGTTTTTCAGGAATCAGTTTATGAAGTTTAAATTCTATTTCCAATGATTTATCCAACCAGCGAACTTTATCTGTAAATTCATTTAATGATCTTGTGAAATGTACTGAAGTAGAAGGATAATAAGTGTTCAAATCGTGCAGGTGATTAAATACTTCATTGTCATATAAATCCTTATCTAATATACAGATACCAGCATTTTTGTCTGCATTTGATAATATTATATTGTTTTCTTTACAAAATGTCTTAAAATCTAGCAATAATTTTGTGCTAATTAGTGGGAAGTGTTTTGTTTGGTTTTTAAGTTTTTGTATAATATCTATTGAAGTATTCGGATTTACAAAAATGTTACTCTCTTCCGTAGTATGCAATTTACTACTTTTAGAAAGCTGTTGGTTGTGCTTTTTAATTTTAAAGTAAGTTTTATCAAAAGGGGAAATAGATTTATCCATATTTATACTTGTAAAATATATTCTCCATGAAATTTTACGAATACATTCTGTTACTGCATTCTCTAATAAATTAAAAGATGGGTAGGTTGGTATACTGAAATGCAAACCTAATGAAAGTATATTTTTATAACAGTCGGGTAATTTCTTTTCCTTTGTTAAATCATGAACAATATCAGGTTTGCATTTGAAAGTCTTAAATAGTCTATATAGCTTATTATTTTTACGGCGACTTACGTAATTGTCGGAATTAAATAATTTTGACATACTGTAAAATCTTCTTTTCTGTTTCTTTACTACAGGTAAAATGTTTCCATCTCTGACGGCTGTATCCTATTGAATTCTTTTGAGTACCTCTGCAATGGATTGAGTTGAGGCTTTCTGCATGCTAGTATTATTGGATTTTGGAAAAGTAGGGTTTCTTACACTTCGATTTTGTGAATTCTGCCGATTTTTCGATTCCGCTTTGGAGAAGTGAGGCGTTTTATGAAATGAGTGTGAAAGTCGTCGTCGTCCTTCTGCAAATTGCCTTTGTGGTATTTTAGTCTGGTCGGTGTTGGAAGAGTTTTTTGATGATTTTTGACTATTATTAAACGAATCGTTTTTTCTTTTTAGTTTGAGGCGCATATTCTCACAGCTTACTGACCCGTTTTTTATAAAGTTTTCGTAAGAAGAAGCTACAGTGGTTCCCTTGAAATCTTCCATTTTATTACGAATTCTGCTTTCAATCTGTTCAGAATATTTATTGAATTCCAGTAAAGGTGCACATTCTTGCTTTTCCTTTCTCCACTTTGGCTCTATATGAAGAATTTTACATTCTCTTGCTTTCCAGTCAATACATTTGACGTTGAACTTTTTAATAAATTCCATACGAGCTTTAAGAGCTGTCAGAGCAAAGAAATACTGGATGTGGTCATCTTCTTCAATATTTGTTGTAAATCCTGAATTTTCAAGAAGACAGTCAAAAATTAGCTTTCGATTGCGTAATAAAAGTAACTCCGAAACTACTTCAGAACCATCGTGAGCTGTTTCTTGAATTTGAAGTGCTAAGCTTTTTCTGAGTTCCGTCATTTTTTGTAATGTCCCATTTGGTAGAAATGTAAATCCAGGAATCGACAATTTTGCAACGGGAACAAAAACTGAAACTTTATTGGTTGTAGCTTCTGCCATATTATGTTGGAAATATTTAGATTGGAAGTAAGTCATGAAATTCCTAATGATGGCCATGTAGGTAGATTCTTTCAATTGGTATTTAGGTTCAAATTCAAGATCTAATAACAAATCCTCATCACTTGGTAGAGTTGGTTTCCAATTCAGTTTATGCATAATAGATGTATATTCCCCGACTATAGCGTCATTATTAAAGATCAGCTTACAATAAAGAAAACAAAGAAAAATTCCGGAATGTCCAGGCCACCAGAAAATATCAAACCGCTCGCCGTAGAATTAACAGTCAACAATCTGATGCTCGTACAGATGGCAATCAACAGACCCGTTTTCAAAATCCACAAATTCAAAAATCATATTTTAGAAAATTTAACAATCATCAACAGAATCATAGGAGAGTTGACACTCGAGGCTTTAATTCACAGCAACAAGACATGCAACAATCCAGTTCTCAAAATCAGACCTATATTCACAATTCCACAAACCATACTTCAAAACCGAGAAACCAGCATTCACAAAGACCAACAAACAAAGCGAATCGTTTTTCGTCCCCTTCAGTTTCAGATTTACTAGAAAGACTCCAATAGGATGAAGCCATTAGTGAGAAGATAATAGCTACAATTACATCAAAGAGAAAAAGAGAGAGAAAAAGAAGAAATAACAGAAGATTTCACAATATGTGCAAAATATTCAATAATGCTGAACCAGTAAGTAAAACTAAAAACAAAAAATTGTATAAATTGTTTTGTAACACTAAATCCCCTGACGATATAATTCATGACCTGACAGGAACTAATTGTATGCCCCGTCATTTAAAAAATATTTTAAGCTTAGGTTTAAGTTTCTGCGTACCTACATTTCCTAACTTTAAGAATATTGAAAAAGCTATAACGGAATGTATTAGAAAACTGGCGTGGAAGATATATTTTAAGAGTACCGAAAATGAAAGTAAAGCCAATGATTTCACTTTATTCACAGCTAAACTAAAAAGACAAATCAATACAATTAATAAACACCCTTTGCAACATTGCAGTGAAGAAACAAAAATTTTTGTCGACCAAAACGCTAAAAACAAATTACTATGTAAACTCAAATGTAATACAACGTTTAAGCCCTTAATAAGTAAAGCATTATTAGAAGATATTAAAGATTGCTGTATAAAAAATAATTTAGTGATTTCCCAAGCTGATAAAAATGCAGGTATTTGCATTATGAAGAAACAACAAGTAAGAACAGAAGTATTTCGACAGCTTTCAGATGTTAACATTTATTTTCCTACTACCAAGGCACATTTTCATTATTCTTACCTTGAGTTCTTAGACAAAATCAAGTGCTTTGAAAAAACTTTCAACCCCAAAATTAATATTTCACAATTAATCCCAAAAAACCCTGAGCCGGCAAATTTCTACATTCTACCAAAAATACACAAAGAATTCATTGACTTTCCAAAAGGAAGGCCAATTTCAAGTACAATTTCGACTTTTAATAAGCCAATTAGCCAACTCTTAGATCATTTGTTAAAGCCAATAATGTTACACATTCCAGATTTATTACTTGATTCGACCCATTTTATCATTCTTCTTAACAACCTGAATTTAAACCCATTAGAAAAATACACTCTTGTAACAATAGATATTGTATCTCTCTACACTAGTTTATTAGGAAAACAGTGTAAAAACATATGTTGTAAATATTTTGCTCTACACAAAGAAGATTGTGAGTTACCACTAAAAGTAGAATTGAGTCAATTTAAAACGCTACTGGATCTTAGCTTGGATTACAACTATGTAAAATCCGAGAAAGATTTTTATTTTCAACATCGTGGCATACAGATGGGGGGCTCTGCATCATGTTGTATTGCAAATATTGTAGTTTATGAAGAACTTAAAGTAATGTTTTCAAAAATGCAAGAATTTATTTTTTTCAAAAAGAGATTTCTTGACGATATTTTCTTAATTGTAAAAAGTGGTAAAATTGATGACATGACAGCATGGTTAAAGGAACTGTGCACTCATGAATATTTAGAATTTACATACACTTTTTCAGAAAGCAAGATTACATTTCTGGATCTAGAAATAAGTATTACTACAAATAATAATATTATAACAAAATTGTATAAGAAACCGATGACCAAACACCAATACTTGCATTATTTCTCTAATACACCTGCACATTTAAAAAATTCCCTTCCTTATTCTCAGGGCTTGAGAATAATTAAATCATGTTCACTGAAAGAAGACAGAAAGTCAGAATTAAAGATTATGTTTAATAAATTCAAAGAAAGATGCTACCCTGAAAAGATACTTCTGTCAACAATTAAAAAATTGTTACTTGTTGATAGAAATAAACTTTTAATTCCAAAAGGTAAATTACTTATTAAAACCTTAAGCCTCAACGATCCTCATATTATAGACAAAAGTAATATAATTGTTAATAAGGTTGAAATGAAATCTACCGATTCTGTTACATATCTGGTATTACCTTTCTATGATTCAATTATGGCTTACGGTAAAACAGTTAAATCGTTTTTAAAGGACGAACTGTTGAAATGTGATAATATTCTATATAAAAATGTAACTAGGGACACAAATATGACAATATCCTACAAAAAAGTAAATAATTTAAAACAGTTTACAAAGTAATTTTAAGAAATAACACTATAAAGTTATATTCTGCGGAGGATGTGAAAATATAATTTCCAAATGACCTTGTTTAACCGCGAAATTTAAATTAGTAATCACATTGACTCAAATTACTTATAAAATTTTTCGATTGGCAGTATAATCCAAATTTTAAACAATGAAAATTATCTAATTATCCATTTATTTTCTCAAAAGATGAACACCAATAAACAGCATGACTGTTAGTTCATACATAGGTAAGGTTTAAGAACAAATTTGTACTGTTAGAGCAATGTATTAATATACTAATGTAACTTTTACTCACTCACTAATGGCATAAAAATACACATTGAAATACTGAAGAAAACCAAATTATGTTATATTTAAGACACTAATTAAATTGTAATTTCATTTATTTAGGCTGAAGAAGTTGTTACGAAACCAGGTTCCTATATAAATGAACAAAATAAATTGACCTTATTGAAAAAGTTCGAGTTCGAGTGGATTTTTGCCAGACTTTTTTTTCACCAAAGAAGCCTACATCATCTTTGGAAAAACCTAGACTTAGATTTTTTTAAAGATCAGTGCATTAATTGAAATACTTGTATTTTGATTTCCACTTTGCTATCAATTCTGATCCTCACTTTTCAATAATCATTCATTTTAACCATCTGAAATGAGTAAAACCGTACAATTTGAAGAAAACTCTCAACGAATTGATGATTTCTCTAGTGATGAAGAAAAAGACAAATCAATATCTGTGGAGCAAGAAGATGAAAACTTCTCAGATACGAACTGTGCCGATGACTCTCTTAGAAAAAGAAAGAAATTCCGTTCAATGACATCACAACCGAAGAAACCAAGAAATTGTAAATCAGATGAAATAATGGATATTCTGAAAAAGATAGATCCAAAACAAAAATTGGCTATCCATAAGTTTTATGATGAATTGGACGACCCCGTAGTAGCAGAATATTTAGACCTAATTGCAAAAATTAAGAAGGGTCCATTGCTGTTCGATAAACAAGAAATGAAGGACATTATAGCGGATTCATTAGATATTCCCATTGCAGACGCAACAAAAATCTTTGTTATTAAAAACTTCATGTCATTCCTTCAGTCAAAGTATTTTCAAAACAATATGCAACAAGCCACTTCAAGAAGACTAGCAGTTCTTAACCCACTGGCAAAATTATCCATACCTTGCTTTCAACTTTTACCATCCACAACACATGAAGAATTCTGTTCCCTGAAAAGAGGACTTATGCTACAGCTCCAAGAAAAAGCAAACTATGGTTCTGAATTCGTGTCGGAACTACTAGTGTTGAGAAACTTTAACGCAATTCTAACCGATTTAGAATCTCAATATGGAATTTCCGAAGACAATGACGAACTAATGAAAAAAAGTTTTGCAGTGTGTTATTTTAAAGCAGAGATGGAGTTTATTAAGACATTTAATGTGAAGTGCATTGATTGGGCCAGCAAAACATGCAAAGTAATAATGACAGAACCTTCATGGAGAAAAACAGAGGATTCTGAGAAAGCACCACAAAATGCGTACAACAATTATGCAACTGCCATAGAGAAAAGAATTAAAGATGGAAAGGAGCATTTCTCAGGAATGACAGTTAACTCTGAATATGAGAATTTCCTAAAATGCTCTGACGCTAGTGTACTAAGAATGAAAGAAAAGTCAGAAAATCGACAATTTACACATCCAAAATCAAATCAGTCAGCTTACAATAAAGAAAACAAAGAAAAATTCCGGAATGTCCAGGCCACCAGAAAATATCAAACCGCTCGCCGTAGAATTAACAGTCAACAATCTGATACTCGTACAGATGGCAATCAACAGACCCGTTTTCAAAATCCACAAATTCAAAAATCATATTTTAGAAAATTTAACAATCATCAACAGAATCATAGGAGAGTTGACACTCGAGGCTTTAATTCACAGCAACAAGACATGCAACAATCCAGTTCTCAAAATCAGACCTATATTCACAATTCCACAAACCATACTTCAAAACCGAGAAACCAGCATTCACAAAGACCAACAAACAAAGCGAATCGTTTTTCGTCCCCTTCAGTTTCAGATTTACTAGAAAGACTCCAATAGGATGAAGCCATTAGTGAGGAGATAATAGCTACAATTACATCAAAGAGAAAAAGAGAGAGAAAAAGAAGAAATAACAGAAGATTTCACAATATGTGCAAAATATTCAATAATGCTGAACCAGTAAGTAAAACTAAAAACAAAAAATTGTATAAATTGTTTTGTAACACTAAATCCCCTGACGATATAATTCATGACCTGACAGGAACTAATTGTATGCCCCGTCATTTAAAAAATATTTTAAGCTTAGGTTTAAGTTTCTGCGTACCTACATTTCCTAACTTTAAGAATATTGAAAAAGCTATAACGGAATGTATTAGAAAACTGGCGTGGAAGATATATTTTAAGAGTACCGAAAATGAAAGTAAAGCCAATGATTTCACTTTATTCACAGCTAAACTAAAAAGACAAATCAATACAATTAATAAACACCCTTTGCAACATTGCAGTGAAGAAACAAAAATTTTTGTCGACCAAAACGCTAAAAACAAATTACTATGTAAACTCAAATGTAATACAACGTTTAAGCCCTTAATAAGTAAAGCATTATTAGAAGATATTAAAGATTGCTGTATAAAAAATAATTTAGTGATTTCCCAAGCTGATAAAAATGCAGGTATTTGCATTATGAAGAAACAACAAGTAAGAACAGAAGTATTTCGACAGCTTTCAGATGTTAACATTTATTTTCCTACTACCAAGGCACATTTTCATTATTCTTACCTTGAGTTCTTAGACAAAATCAAGTGCTTTGAAAAAACTTTCAACCCCAAAATTAATATTTCACAATTAATCCCAAAAAACCCTGAGCCGGCAAATTTCTACATTCTACCAAAAATACACAAAGAATTCATTGACTTTCCAAAAGGAAGGCCAATTTCAAGTACAATTTCGACTTTTAATAAGCCAATTAGCCAACTCTTAGATCATTTGTTAAAGCCAATAATGTTACACATTCCAGATTTATTACTTGATTCGACCCATTTTATCATTCTTCTTAACAACCTGAATTTAAACCCATTAGAAAAATACACTCTTGTAACAATAGATATTGTATCTCTCTACACTAGTTTATTAGGAAAACAGTGTAAAAACATATGTTGTAAATATTTTGCTCTACACAAAGAAGATTGTGAGTTACCACTAAAAGTAGAATTGAGTCAATTTAAAACGCTACTGGATCTTAGCTTGGATTACAACTATGTAAAATCCGAGAAAGATTTTTATTTTCAACATCGTGGCATACAGATGGGGGGCTCTGCATCATGTTGTATTGCAAATATTGTAGTTTATGAAGAACTTAAAGTAATGTTTTCAAAAATGCAAGAATTTATTTTTTTCAAAAAGAGATTTCTTGACGATATTTTCTTAATTGTAAAAAGTGGTAAAATTGATGACATGACAGCATGGTTAAAGGAACTGTGCACTCATGAATATTTAGAATTTACATACACTTTTTCAGAAAGCAAGATTACATTTCTGGATCTAGAAATAAGTATTACTACAAATAATAATATTATAACAAAATTGTATAAGAAACCGATGACCAAACACCAATACTTGCATTATTTCTCTAATACACCTGCACATTTAAAAAATTCCCTTCCTTATTCTCAGGGCTTGAGAATAATTAAATCATGTTCACTGAAAGAAGACAGAAAGTCAGAATTAAAGATTATGTTTAATAAATTCAAAGAAAGATGCTACCCTGAAAAGATACTTCTGTCAACAATTAAAAAATTGTTACTTGTTGATAGAAATAAACTTTTAATTCCAAAAGGTAAATTACTTATTAAAACCTTAAGCCTCAACGATCCTCATATTATAGACAAAAGTAATATAATTGTTAATAAGGTTGAAATGAAATCTACCGATTCTGTTACATATCTGGTATTACCTTTCTATGATTCAATTATGGCTTACGGTAAAACAGTTAAATCGTTTTTAAAGGACGAACTGTTGAAATGTGATAATATTCTATATAAAAATGTAACTAGGGACACAAATATGACAATATCCTACAAAAAAGTAAATAATTTAAAACAGTTTACAAAGTAATTTTAAGAAATAACACTATAAAGTTATATTCTGCGGAGGATGTGAAAATATAATTTCCAAATGACCTTGTTTAACCGCGAAATTTAAATTAGTAATCACATTGACTCAAATTACTTATAAAATTTTTCGATTGGCAGTATAATCCAAATTTTAAACAATGAAAATTATCTAATTATCCATTTATTTTCTCAAAAGATGAACACCAATAAACAGCATGACTGTTAGTTCATACATAGGTAAGGTTTAAGAACAAATTTGTACTGTTAGAGCAATGTATTAATATACTAATGTAACTTTTACTCACTCACTAATGGCATAAAAATACACATTGAAATACTGAAGAAAACCAAATTATGTTATATTTAAGACACTAATTAAATTGTAATTTCATTTATTTAGGCTGAAGAAGTTGTTACGAAACCAGGTTCCTATATAAATGAACAAAATAAATTGACCTTATTGAAAAAGTTCGAGTTCGAGTGGATTTTTGCCAGACTTTTTTTTCACCAAAGAAGCCTACATCATCTTTGGAAAAACCTAGACTTAGATTTTTTTAAAGATCAGTGCATTAATTGAAGTTACACCCCCGCATTTACAGCATTAAAAGGTTAACTACTGTCTTATTAGTCATTATGCAGTATATTATCGATTTAAATGACATTAATTTAAGCAGACAACGAAAATCCCTTCAAGGAGTTAGTTAACACTTCTGATATATCTGATAAATTGTAATTAATAATGCACAATTTGGTAAGATAAAAGCTGATAAGTTCATTCAGTTTCGGAAACTTCGCTCCAAGAGATATCCCACAGGATCACATTTGCTGCAACGTATCCCAAAAGAGGATGCCAAGTTTGCAAGAAGAGACCACATACATAACAGTCCTTGTAAACATATCGGAATTTTCAATTTATTTAAGTTTTAAATTTTTAAGAGCAGAGCAAAAACATTTATTGGAGCATTTAGGTTACCACAACTGCAGGAAACCTCTAATGAATTGGTTGAACATAAATCTATCAGTAAAAACTTCTCTTGACAATGGAAATAGTTTCTAAGCAAGAAGCACATAATTTCATTTTGTGATACATTTATAACATTAAAAATTTATTTTCGTTTTTACAATTTAAATTTAAATATTACATGCAGTTATTACATGGTAAATTTTACATGCCGTTATAATTTTAAATCCTGATTAGCGAAGTTCCAAATCGGGGTTTATGAGATAGCTTGGTCAGTCAATAAAATATTACGTCCAATCTCTGTGATCTCCTTTACCAATGCAAACACACTTTTCCATTTCGCAGTAACCTGAACTAGAGTCCTTCTCTCTGCAGTACCTTACGCATTTTGGGGCCATAAATGGACAGCCGTTTTCAGCACTTACACTTGCCACGATGAGAAGAACCAGTGTGAATCCCAAAATCAATCGCAGCAACATCTTCATCTCAAAGGCGAGAGTTAAATTTGAATAATAAAGGTACTTCAAGAAATTTTATCTACTACAAGTAATCAAAGCAAATACATTTCATATAATATACAAATAAACAGTAAATAATTAAGAACAACTTATAAATGGAGCTTACTCAAATTTAGTATTAAAACAATTAAAATATTCTGCTTTTAAAAATCTATCATAATAGTTATCAATTTTACTTGTTAGTAAGATATGACTCCAATGTTCAGGCCACGTAAATGCACAAGTTTAGCAACGAATTTCCAATGCAGTAATGTGAATTTAACTATAAGTCATGGAAGACACTGCTTTTATATCTAACTTTTAATTGCAAAATAATACGTCTGAAGGATAATCACCTATTGTTTTAGATTTCGACGTTTCATTTCGTACATTTTTCATTGTTTCATTTTTCGGCAAATAATACAATAGTTATTGTTTACAGTTAATTTTTAGCATGCCAGAAGCTTGTCAGTGGTTATACTGACATGAAAATATATGATCATTCATATACGTTTCATTTCTCATTTATCTTTATCCGATCATATATTTTTGAAAATTGGGTCAAATAATTTTGGGATTGGGTTCGGATTGAGTTGCATTCCAACGGGTTTTGGATAGGTTTTGAAATATTGAACTAATGAACTACTCTCACAGGTAGTTCATAGAGAGCTGCTTTGACATTTTGAGAGAACGGAACTTTCTCATAATCTTTGCAATTGTGTACACTTTATTATAACCTGCTTTAGTTTGTAAAGTTCAAAATATGGAGCTTTATCAGGCAACAAAAAAATCTTTGTTAATAATTAGTGCTGCCATGTCGCCAAGCTTTACATTATTTCAAAGCCGACATTTTTTATTAATTGAAATAGTAATGGTACATATTATTTGGCTGGAAGATCTAAAATACTAGTGGTCATGTACTATTTATTGTGCTCCTAGTTGGCGAACAATAATTAACTTAAAATACAAATAATTTACTTAAGACTTAGAACTTAAAGGTGTTCAAATGCATAAAATAACTTAAATGGCAAATTGCCTTTATGATACATAAAACATTAAAACTGTTTTTTAAATTCCTCCCATTCTCGCTTTTCCTTGGAGTGTTTCGGACCCCAATGCTTACTAGGGCGAAATGATTCCAAAAATTTCTGCAAGATTATTAAGGTATCTTTTATATTTCCACTTACACTTACAAATAAAAAAGAAGTGTGAGACTGTTTACCAGTTTACCTCTTTTAGGGTTCCAGATTTTCTAGTCATAACCGCATGAATTCCCCAGAAGGGTATCAAAGATACAGAAAACGCACCCAAAAGCCACCCACATACTAAATTGCCACATAAGATCTGTTAAGTAATTTGACTTGGACTATATTATACACCAAAATAATGTTTCGAAGACACTAACTGATTGCAACGGAAGGAAAGGCAGTATCTTCATGAGTAAGTTCTTGGTTAGTGACCAACCAGTACACTAAAATTACAAGCAATCCGACGGGACTAAAAGTGAATAATTACATAATTAAAGGCATTACTTCAATATTTTACAAATCTATAAGAATTTTGTCCTAAACAATTATCCTAAAATCTAAATACTGAGAAAAAAATAATGTAGTACATGAAAAATCCCCAACTGAACTTCCAGTACCATCCAACTTTGATGTTTAACATAAACTCAATGTCTCGACAGAAATTATTTAGTCCATATATGTAAGATATAGCTCCCACTTCAACCATGGCCATTACAAGGATCGACTAAAAGTATTTTCTAATATTTATAAAGGCAGATACTAATAACATTTTGTTTGTTGGGAAAAAAACTTACAAAATTGGCTCCAAAGCTGTCAACTAAAAGACGCGTAATAAATGTAATACATTAGATACATTAAAAACTGGCAAAAACAAATAGACAATGATAAAATTAATGAAACACTTACCCAAAGTCAACATAAACTGTCCACCCTAAATAGAACAAGAGCAAGGAATACACAATTAATTATTTGAATACACTCTGAGTAGTTGTGTACATGCAATTTATCCACTTAACAATCGTCATAGCACTATTGACTGTTTTTTTTAAATTTTTCTACTAAAAGTGTGGAAATATTTTATTACACATTTTCCGTTTCACACAATTTGGTGTCGAATTGGAAAGGACCCACCCCCACCACCCACAAAAATGGTCCTCACCAAATCGACTCCAAATTGAGCCAAGGAAGAATATATAAAATAATTTTTTTCAGCATTGTTAATTGAAAAATCAGAAAAAGTAGTCCATAAGGCAATCGACTCTTGGACATACTGTATCGGATTGTACGCGTGTGTAAAAATTATAAAAGGTATTGACTATTGGACTTACCGGAGTGACATACCTGTAATAAACATTTTAAATATCAATTTGTAAAAAAGTAGTTTTGGTTTTAAAAATATTCGTATTTTTAATATAATGAGCTTACATTAATCCGATCAAGAAACCTATTGAACATACTACTACAGTCACTTGCCACCTAACAATTTTGGGGAATTGGTCGCATATTATTGTAATAACTCCTCCAGCTAGAGAGGTAGCACTTCCAATTCCCAATGTGAACAACATCATGAAGAAAAGTACAGCAAACAGCTGCAAACAGGATTTTTTGTACATACTTTTCATGAAATACCACTTGAGTGTATTAATTTTGAATGTAATTAGTTTGTACCTGAGGAACCCAATCTAATTTTGCAATCGCATCAGGCTGCAAGTCAAAAAATTCAAAAATTATGTACTTCGTAATTGTTTCCCGCAACAATTTTAGGAATTTTTGCAACTAGAATGCAGTATAATTATTAATGCAAACTCACATAGCTAACAAAGGCAAGCCCTGGACCGGCATCGACTACCTCACTTACAGCGACCTCTTGTACATATGCAAGATTACCCAGTACAGCGAAAATTGTAATACCTGCAATTCTAAAATATTGAAAAAATAAGCATATGTGTTTCCCATTGCAAAAAGTAGCTGTTAAGTTATGGCGCCTTACAAACTTGTAGCAGTGTCCACGAAAGATATGATGAGCGCATCTCTGCAAAGAAAAACGATTCCTTGGTTTAATTTACCACAACTATGTTTGAAAATATGTTAAGTCCGTGTAAAATTGAAATACGCACCTGTATACATTATGTCTGAACTGATTATAAGAGGAAAACATTATGATCGTTCCGAAACCAGTATTTAAGGAGAAGAAACATTGACCAACAGCCGCATACCATACATCAGGATCTCCCAATTTATCCCACTGAGGTTCAAACAAATACTTTATTCCGTCTCCAGCTTCAAAAAATTAGAAACCGTATTAGAATTGATCTTTTTTATTAAATCATTGATTAAT
The DNA here is from genome assembly GCA_020352615.2 of Yoshiicerus persimilis. Lineage (NCBI taxonomy): Eukaryota > Metazoa > Arthropoda > Collembola > Entomobryomorpha > Tomoceridae > Yoshiicerus > Yoshiicerus persimilis. The sequence continues at coordinate 93,386,817 of CM036940.2, forward strand.
TTCCTTTACAATGACACACCTCCATCTAGTGTTACACCCCGAATCAACAAAATTAATAATACAACGTATGGGAAAATAGCTGTAAAGTATGCCACTTTCCCACTGCTCTTGACACCTTTAATTAAAGATCTATAAAATTAAACGTTTAAAAGAAATTAAGAATTTTCGCCTGCAAACATGCACATTGTGTAATATTATACAGTAATGACACTATTTAATTACAGCATGACCACAGCCCAAGAGAATAATAGACACAATGTGAGTCGCCATTCCGGTTTTCCGATGCCATCATCAATGTTGTCATATTGAGGGAATACATCCATTCTAAAATACGATAGAAAGTATTACTGTAGCAATGAAAAATACAGTTGATAAAATCGAAACGCAGAAGGAATTTATTACGCATAATAAAGTTGAGACGGGCCAGTACTATTTGGTCCAACGTATATTCCGTCCTCACAGTAAGTAATACCCTTATCATTGTCATTCCAATCATCATTGCAGTCTGCCCATGGAAGGGTTTTTGCAAATGATGCAATGAAATAAAAAACTGCAAGTGCCAATAAGGAACAAAGATAGGAAACAACGCAAACGCATCCCATAATGGAGCCATAGCCAACACCTAATTTCAAAATATTTTAATTAATTTCCAAAAGTGTTGAAATTAAGTAGAAAGTCAAGTGTTTCACTAACCTTTGAAGAAAGGAACCATGCTCCACACTTTAGTTGGCCCATAACTAGTGAATTGGCCAATACACATTTCAAGGTAGTAAATGGGACGTCCAACTAATGTTAGGACTATCAAATAAGGTATTAAAAATGCTCCTCCGCCATTCTTATAAGCTGTGTATGGAAATCTCCAAACGTTGCCCAAACCAACACTCATACTAATGCAAGAGAGAAGAAATTCCAGTTGACTGTCCCAAACATCTCTATTATCGGTGCTCTCATCGTCACTTTTTAAAGACGCTGTGTCACCTTTAATAGTCTGAAATTTTCAGTAATAAATTAGATTATAGTGCGTTTTCTGTATTGAAAACTTTTTTGTTCGTACCATACTGCAATATTTTCTATGATGAAAATTTGAAAGCCTGAGAAAAAAGATGTGCATAATATTTGCAAACGCATGCGCTATTTTTAAACACTTACCGCATTCTCTTTGCAAATAAACAAAAAATCCTTTACTGGAATTTTTCAGGTTAAAGATTTTTAACACTCGTTTCCCTTTAACAACTGTTGTTTATACACTATATACCCAGTAACCCAATTTCCCCATTTAGCTTCGGCTATTCTAAACATGCACTAAATAATTAACTGATAAGATTACCCAAATGTAATTTTAAGTGGAATTTATTGAAGTGGCATTATTATGACTAATATTTATCAATTAACACAAATAACATACCTAGTATATCCATTAAATTAAAAAAATGCACACGCAATTCCACTTATAAAATAGATACTGTGGTTGATGTTGAGTACGTTTCTATGAAGGCGATACCTCAATTACACTCTAAGCAAAACCTTAGGTTACGAATCACAAATACATTTAGTTTAGTCTGAGACGTTAATCAACTTTTAACATATCCAGTTCTCTCATTAAAGATTACCTTAATTTTGCTGTTTGTAGGTGCTAATGATTCATCGTGTTCTGCATGTGGTTGTCCATTTTCTACGATAGCATCATCAATGTAACCTTTGTTTTCCTCTCCACTTGGCTATAATAAACAATGTCAGCAAAATTATTTTTTTGATACTGTATTACATTTATATAAGTATCTAAGGTCCCAGTGTCGGCAAAAGAACAACGTTCATCTAACACACGCAATTGAGAATGTAGCCTTACCGGGATGTAGGTAATAAATACAAATTCATAAGCTAATAAGCTTCATTATTTTGATGATGTGGAAAAATTAATAGAAGTTATAATGCGAACTTATCATAGTATAATAGGCATAAAAAATTTATTTTATTGTGATATTGATAAAGTAATGGCATATGTTTTCAGAATAGCAACAATAATAAGTGTAATGCACCGGAGATTGATTAATTGAGGATGATATGGAATCAATGAAAATAGGAAAGATTTTTGAAGTTTACAACTTCATTACCGAGGGAGGTTGAAAAGTTGCACCGCTTGAATTTCTGCTGTGAACTTCTGTGTCACTCATTGCGCCTATTCGTTTTTGTCCAAATTTGGGCGGATCAATTGCACTTTACATTCAATGCATATATAAGTTTAAAAAATATTTCTGAAAAAAATGTAAGTTGTCTTCACGGTCAGTATTGCCAAGCAACTAGTCTAGCATAATAGTAATGTCCTGATATAATCGAAAAGCTAACAACATCACTTTAAGTAATACGATGTGGAACAAGTTGCTTAGTCTATCTACAGATAAGGAGTGATGATATTTATTTATGTTGACTTTTATTATGCTGTCAAATGAAAGATAAAAATAGTGTAGATTTAAAAACAAGTGTTGATGCTACAGTCTAATGCTTGACCATGATCCTGTAAACAGGGTGACGTATTTTGGCATTTTTACCATTTTTGACATATTTAACATTTTTTGGCATTTTAATTCTATATGGTACATTTAATTAGCAGTTTTTATTTTTTAGCAGTTTTTACTTTTTTGGTAGTTTTTACAGTTCTTGCAACTATAGTCTGCAGTTATAATGACAATAAACTACTTTTTTTAATATATAAAACTTTAAAAATTCTGTTAGAGTGCGAAATATTCGGAGTTCTTTATTCCCAGTACAATTTAGAATTCATTAATTGTAGATATGGAAAGACGGGTGCAATCACTTTTTTATCTAAATGAAATATACTTATATTTCAATTTTAATTTTCGTTTTATATGAAGTTTATTGTTTCCAAATCTGTTTGTCGATTGGAAATATGAAACGTGTTATTTTAATTATATTATTTATACCACTTTTGTTGCCTAACCACAACCTTCTAGCGCGCATTTTCTAACCTAATAAAAATAAAGAAATTTCATTGTAGATATATTTTTTATTATGTTCGGTTCGATATTCTACTTCAGACGCTGAAATACGCCAAAAAAGGGGCAATTCAGCTGGCTTAATGTGTCGCTAATTTTAGCTATCATTTATGTGAATTGGTGTTAACTAATTATATGTAATCACACATAAATGAATAAATATAATGCGTATACACAATAATACATTGAAATTTCTACATAAAGTTAGACCATTCATCGAGAAATGTCAGAGAATTAATTTAAGCCACCTACCAAGGGATCACGCTTTAAACACTGATGCAAAGCTACTGGACTTTTGTAGCAGTAAATTTAGAATCGTGTAATTGGTAATACCGATTTTGTAAACTGCACTTAACAGTAAATTAAACTGGAGTTGTTGTATTAACCATTATCTTCAGGTATGCTAACCAGCGCGTTCCGACCTTCTGACTCATAATAGTTGTAAAATGTATCGCCATAAATCCATGAAAGCCGTTTGCACAACATAAAACAATCAACATGGCTTAAAGATTACGTTGTCTACGTAATCCTTTTGGGACGGTAGGCATTTACCTTTTGACATTTTATGATGGATGACTTTTAATACCCCGATAATTATTTTGCTTTCAGTTACCGAGTTTATTTTGGCCATTCTACATTTAAAAGGACCAAAGATATGCAATTGCATCATATCAAGGTTTTAACTATATGATAAGAGTAAATGATTTGAATGAAAATATTAAATCCCCTGACGTAATGCCATCTCTGCTTACTTCAACCGAATTGGGTTCCAAACTAACCAAGAGAATCAGATATACAACATACAGTTACGTGTTTCAAAAGTATTTCCGGAGTGTATTACTAACTGCTGCAAAACGCCAAAGTCAAACTCTTAACTAAAATTGTGCGATGATTTTCGTTGTAAAACTCTATATTGTGTTCGCATAAGACTTTTACTCAAAAGTGTATTGCTGGGCAAAGAATGTTATAAGTCTTCGAAGACAATTCATGGTGATGTATAGTAATTGTCATAGTTGCCTTGGGGGTGGGTCCAAATTCTGCGAAAAAGTGACTTTGCAATTTGTGTAAGCTCCCTAATTTGTATCTCACACAGTACACTTCTCATTCCTTATATTAGAATTATGTTTTTCACTCGCTGCCCTCAATCTACCAGAACAATAATATTTCCCTTACTAACCTCCTCGTAGCAGAAATATGTATTTTCTTCCCTGCCCTCCTCCTAGCAATGTTGGCCCAAGTCACACACCATACGGAAATTGAATTTGGTATGGGCCTTGAAATTGCCTCTCAAACGGTTTCAGAAGCATTTTCAAGCATTACATACATCTCCCTATGGAACATACTTAGGATCCAAACTCTGTTATCGGACAGGGTTGAATTTTTAACTTTTCTGGAATTTTCTTCAAGATTCAAGGAAATTCCAGAAAAGTTGAAAATTCAACCCTGTTCGATTATTATGAAAAATTCAGGAAAAATCACTCATATAACATGGATTGCAGCTGTGAAAATATCATTTAGAAAAAATTTTCGGCCGGAAAAAATCCGACTTCCCGAAAACCGGGCACATTTTGGTACTTTTTCACCGAATTATTTGATTCCCTTACCTTCAACCTATTTTGACCAAACTAGAGATTTCAATGTACTGGCCTTTGAGTGGTGTAAACAGTTTTCCTGTACTGCTTCCGGTTTTCCTTTGCGGAGGTACCCATAGTATTTTTACACCCAGTGATATTTCCTCGCTACCTTCTCCTAGCACAATTATATATTTCCCTCTCTGCCCTCCTAGCAGAATTATGCATTTCCCTCCCAAACAATCTCGTCTCTAAAACCTTCTTCATTTAATGACAACTGGCAAAATAAACTGCAAAGTTTCCCAAGACTTGTCCTATCACGCTATGCTTAACAAAGTTTTCTCAAGATTTTTCCTACTCACCCGTTTGGAGTAATAAAATCTTTCCGTCTCACACTCTTCCCATTTTTGGTATGCTAAAGTGTTCTCAAAAGCCTCCTGAATCCGACAACAGGACCAGAAGGTGAGGCTTCACAATATCATCTTAAATGGAAAGTCTTTATATGCCCATCACTGTCATAATAGGCAAACGAAAATTAATTGTGCATTACGCAATAGGAACTGATTATGCTGACGAAGTTCAAGGGTGTCAAAGAATTACTCATGATTGATTGTTTATAATCAAAGGATTAAAATTGTATACAATGAAAGACAACAAATTGTAAACAAATACAAAACGTTATCTCTCTTCAATAAATATTCGCATATAATTTACAAACGAAGAAAACCTTTGTTGACATCCGAGAACATAGTTTAATGTGCTCTTCTAAGACTGCGTTTTATGGCAACTAATTGTAATGAAATTGCTGTATTCATAATCTCGGTGTTAGCAACAAAATTATTTATCTAAATGGCTGTCCAACACGAAATTTAGTTTTCATTTTACAATTATGGTTCTTAACGTTTTTTCAACTATGACTCCTAATGTAATACAGAATAAATATTAACGCAACATAAATAGTTCATCCATAAGTGTAGAAGAATTATGGAAATTGAGGATGATGGACTACATTGAAATAATGTATTTAAAATCAATTCGTATGGTACTAAATAACGCATTTCATTGCAATGTTCACTCTACTGCCGTCTAATGCACAAATTCCTATTATCGATAATTATGCAGCTTGCAATGTTTCATCTAGCGTGAATGTCAATGTGCAGAATTATTTTCTACTGAGTTGCTTTTCCATTTCAGATAATAGTTGCAGCAAAGGTAACTAACGTATTCCAATACTTTGACCCATATATAATGAAATTTCAAAATATGTAAAGGCTTAAATGCTTAAAGCAAGTGTTCTACAACGTAAAACTCGATATTTTACTTACGAAATCCTTTTATGACGGTGGGTATTTTCATTTATACAAAAAATATGATTGATTACTTTAAATATATTTAATATCATTTTTAAATTTTCCTTCCAGCAATTAATAAAGAACAAAGAGATGCAAGTGTTATATATCAAGCTTTTAATGTATGATATCACTAGAGGATTAGAATGGAAATAGTAAATCCCCTGGCATACATGACAAGTGTAGATTAATTGTACATTGAGCGATGAAATGTGATTATCAAAGTGCAAGCGTCCTAATCAGTCTAATTGACGTGGTACTGTTGTTATATGGTCGCTGAAAAATTGGTTTATCTACGCCAATTTCCCAAGTTATCAGTGGATGAAAAATGTGTATTAATGTGTACGTCTATAACTATTTGCCAAGTAGAAATAAGAAGCAATTACAATCCTCAATATAAAGACTTTTTCAAATAACAGTATTAAAGACTTGCACTGTAAATAATTACGAAAGTGAAAGTCGTTTAAGCCATGCATGGATACAAATCGACATTAATTTTTGCTGATGTTAATCTGCTAAAGTTGTTATAAAAGCAGAAAATGTTTTCTCATAATATGATCCCAAAAATGGCATTTATGATGTTCCAGAAAATTATAAGCTAGAATACATCTACTATACAAATATGACTTAATAGAAGCTGTTCAGTCAATCTATGAAGATATTCATCAAAATGAAGCTGGAATTATACAGGGCTATCTAGATTTACTTACGTAGTGGACTGGTGCTTTTCAATTTTAATAAACATTACATATCTATTTTTAGCAAGCATCTAAAATTGACATACTTTGTTTTAGGAAAAGTGGGGTCAAGTAATTTAACGTGTGAAATACATTCTCCTTTATTATAAATTTAAACAATAATTATGCACACAAGCGATTCCGTCCTCATTTAATCCATGCGGTGGGATACTTCACATTTCAGAATTTTTCATACGTCATACAAGTACAATAAATATAAAAAGTCATGATTCTCGTTCAAGGTTACGAAGGTAGAAAAATAAATGTAACCGAAAATCCACGAGTTGTTTTGTTTACATATGTAAAAATGCATTGAAAAGGTCTTATTACATTGTTCACTATATTCGGTCGCAAATCTTAAAAAATAATTACATTAATTTTGTTTTCTTTTGGACTGTGTTACGTATTTATAAAATTTCAACTGCTAATAATCCTTGAAGTTAATTTTGGACCTTCTGAAAGTTGGATTGTTCAGGATTGAAAGTTTAAAGTTGGCAAAATACAGGAAAAAGTTTATTGCTATTAATCTAATTTCTATGATCGTAAAATTTAAGACTTGTACTAAAACGATAATTCAGCGGAAAATCATGATTAATAATTACAACCTCAACGAAGCTTTTCTTGTAGAGAAAAAAGGAAAGCAGAGGGAATGATTAAAATATATTCATAATGTCCAATGTGAAGTAACAACAACTGTGATTCAATTCAGATACCTAATAATATTAGAAATATTTTGCTTAAATATTCATTAAAGTATCATTGAAATCGTAAAGTAAAACGTTAGGATGAGAATTTAGTATGTATAAGCATTATTGTCACTAAACTCGGACTAGAAAGAGAATACTAGCTTAGGCATTTTGTGTATGTAAGCAAAAATACTAGGTTAAGCAACGTATTGTGTTTATGATTACTGTATTATTGATCTGGTGACAAATGCATGATTATTGCTCTCATTATTAGCATTGTTATGCTGGGTATATAAACTGTGTGTTTGGATAATAAAGATCACTACTACCTGTGTGTACCTGATTTATGACTACTACCTACTGAGTTGACGGTTGGATTTATTGCATTATGACTGCATAGAAAAATTCATGTTACAAATAATAATCATGTCTGATAATAAACTATAAGCAAAACATTCACTTTACCTTCCTACTGGAGTAAAGATTAAGATTTTCACAACAGATGCCCTATAATGAAAAATATAATAACAATATTAATGTTCCAACTATTGCAGAAGACCAAATTGAGTATTACGAAGAAGCTGAATCAGTGAATATATACTGTAGGCCATTTGAACTTTGCTGCAAAACCTTACGCCAAATTCACCTTGCTCTGTAAATATTGCTTTAAATTGTATGTCTGCTTGGCAATGACCTGATAGTAGTAATAGGCCGACATTACTCTACTTTGTAGAGGTTGATTTGCGCTGCGTTTCGTATGTAATTATTGAACAGTAATTATGCATAGAAACGATCTTGCTGTCACTCAATCGATGTGAAATACAATATCTCTAAATATTCCGATTGACACTTGTATTAATGCAGTTGAAGTGTGAAAAGCAGTCTTTCTCGCCTCTTGAGTTGCAATGCAAAGTGAAATATTAAAAAATATAAAAAGTTCAATAACTCGTTTGTTAATTTGCAGCTGAAAAAATTGAAGCAAGAGGTCTTAATGTGTTGCAGATTACAATTTGTAGAGATATCCGTTTAAGTTATTTGCATTGAGCTGAATTCTAAAGTCGTGGAGATTTTAAGCACATAAAACAATAGTAATTCAGCATGAGCAATAATTACAACGTTAACGAGGCTTTTCAAATGGAGATACCCAATGAACGAAAAGTAATAAAACATTTCTGAAACTCTTAATGTATATTTAAAAGCTTTAATTTGTAAAAATACTAAATGCATTTTTAACTATATATATGTATACTGGAGTAAAGAATCTAGATTTTCAGCAGACGTCAGAGAATGAAAAACGGAATATCAATATCAGCGTGATTGCTAATTCAAATACTGCAGAAGACCAAATTGAGTGTGAAGAAACTGAAGCAAAGAATAATGTTGTTCAACTGAGCGACGCAGTGAAGGAATTCTGGAATAAAAATACGCACGTCTTCAAGATTATTTTGCTAATTACTCTGTTCATCCTTAACAATATATATTTGGGATTTGCAATTCGATATTCAGCAATAAACGGAACAAACATATCTTGGTGCGATGGCTTAGGATTTCTGATTTTACTAACTGTTACTGCTTATTGGTCATTATTTTACTATTTCATTCTTAAAAAATACGCCGGGAAACCAAATGCCAGAACATTCTCCAAACTCATATCATTTCTGAAACCTGTATGGGAAAAAAGGTAATGAACATTTAATAAACCTAATATTTTCTGTCTAATAATATTTTTTTTGTTTATAAGGTTTATCAAAATTGCATTTGGAACACTAATGTGCAGTGGAGTAGTACTATTTCTTATTCTGGACACTTGGAAACAACATAGAAGATTACAATCAATATTTGGAATAGTCCTGATTGTTTTTGTATGCCTCATGGCATCCAAACATCCTAGAAAAGTAGCTTGGCGACACGTAATCTGGGGTTTAGCTTTGCAATTTGCATTTGCTTTGCTAATGCTTCGATGGGGTAGTGGCAGAAATGTCTTGGAATGTATTAGTTCAAAAGTAATATAAAAATGTTATTAAATTAAGAGAAACTAAATGTAATTAACTACAACACATTGAAAATGCTTCTAATTTAAATTCAGGTAACAACATTTTTACACGTGGTTATTTCTGGGTCAACATTTATATACGGTTATTTAGCTACAGGTTCAGTTACTGCAACAATTGCCTTAAACGACACTTTAGGTAGCAGAATAAACGCTCAAATAACAATACCAGGTGTATTTGCTTTTAAGGTAAGGAATTATAAGGAAATAAATCTAATCTATTTTTGCTGAACCTATAACAGTTAGCTTTAAGCTTAGTTGGAAATTGTAAATATCGTATATTACTTTTATACTACGAGGTGAATTAATAGAAGTGAAATGTGATTAAATTTTTAGGTCTTAAGTGTTATTTACTTTTTTGGATTCGTAATATCTATTCTGTATCATATTGGAGCAATGACATGGTTCGTCAGTAAACTTGGATGGCTTCTACAAGTAACACCGTAGTTTTACTAGATTATGTAGAGGGTATAGTTAAACACTTCTTACAATAGATTTGGAATTTTTGTTAACAGATAACCATCGGTACGACTGCCTGTGAATCAATGAATGCTGCAGCGAACATATTTTTAGGACCAGTAAGTGCAGTATTATAATATATACTACATATTTGGTTATTTTCAAATGAAGTAAACGCGTTTTTCGTTTTCTAAACTAAATTTCGTTGTAATGAACATGCAGGCAGAGGCTCCAATGCTAGTTAAGCCATTTATTCAGGAAATGACAGTTTCAGAATTACACGCTGTAATGACTGGAGGATTTGCAACAATTGCTGGTAAATATTTTTATTGTAATACAAAGATATTTATCTTAATATTAACCCCTAATCTAAGCAAATACCGTCTTTTGGATGTATTTAGGAGGTGCAGTGGCTGCGTATATATCATTTGGAATTGACGCGGCGAATTTGCTGTCTGCATCGGTAATGGCAGCCCCCGCTGCACTTAGTTTGGCAAAACTGGTTTACCCCGAGACGGAGAAATCAAAGACAACTTCCGATCAAATTAAGCAATTTCAAACAAAGTGTGTGTTTACAGTTTACGAAAATTTTCTGTATTTCGTATTAGAAAATGAATAGTGTTGATATAAAAAAATAATGCAGAAATAGTGGATCTCTATTGGATGCAGCGGCGGAAGGAGCAGTTCAAGGAGTAATGTTAGTAGGAAGTGTCGTCGCCACCTTAATTTCTTTTATATCCTTCATTCACCTTTTGAATATCGTCATATCTTGGTGTGGGGGGCTCGTAGGAGCAGATTATTTATCATTTGAGGTACTTTTAATTATCCATGCTTATTTAATTCAATAAAAACAATAGGTTTTGTACAAAATAATTTTTAATGGAAATTTTAGCTAATGTTGAGTAAATTGTTGATTCCCCTCGCCTGGGCAATGGGAGTTCACTGGGAAGAATGCGAAGATGTTGCTCTTCTCTTAGGACTGAAGGTTGTGGTCAATGAATTCGTCGCCTATGAACGTATGGCAACTAGAATGCCACATTTATCAGTAAGTTATATTTCTGATGACATTTTTAATCCTAAGGGGTATTTATATACATATGAACTATTTTCGGATATTACAGGACAGGAGCAAGGGAATAGCTACATATGCGTTGTGCAGCTTTGCAAATTTTGGCTGTGTTGGAATCCAATTAGGAGGACTTGGAGCCTTGGCTCCTAATCGTAGAGCTGATTTAGCGGAAGCAGTTTGGAGAGCTTTATTTGCTGGCGTTGCTGCAGGCATTTTAAATGGTTGTCTTGCTGGATTGCTTCTGAGTGCTCCAGACTATGGAGAATCCTTTGTTTTGCTAAATAGTACTTTTATTAATAAAATGTAATGGGAGTGTTTACAAATTAATCATCGTAAAAATTTTAAAAGCTTTGGTTCGCTCAGAATATATTGTGTCTTTTTGCTTCAGCTTCCTCAAATTCTTCCAATGACGTTATCAAGAAACAATAATCAAACTATTGTATTAAACATTGGAAGATAAATGACATAGGAAATAAATGTAAATGGTAGCGTTTTTTTTACTTAAATGTGATGGGAATATTGGAGATAAAATTTCAATGAATTTACTAACTTTCTTGCAGTGAAATCGATTTTATTTATTTTTCATTCAACATAAAGTATGGTTCCTTATTTTGTCAAAATAGTTTTTAAAACATCAAAGACTAATTAAGTATACAAAATAATTTTTTATTAGAAACCCTGTCAAAAATCGCCACGCAGAACTCTGCGGGCGAGACCCCGCTACGTACCCGCAGAAGATTGGCGGTTTTACCTGCGTTTATTATTCTGACATATACAGAGTAGTAACCGCGGGTTCCACTCGGCAGAAAAGGAACAAGTCGTTGCGCGGTTTGCTACACCCAGAAAATTGGCGGTTTTACCTGCAGTTATTTATCTGCGGGTAAAATCCCACGCTTATTCAAGCGAACAAAAAAATAATTTCTAGTCCTACTTCTACCCAGATTGCTACCTGCGGGTATTACTCGACACACTTTTTTGACATTCCTGGGATTCGAAGTTAAGACCTTCCCTTTTGGAGTTCATCCACTTTACCTCTTAGCTCTTTCGGCTTCTATGAGCTACGATACGATTATTCTATGCAATATCCTTGCAGCAATACACTATGTACAATGATTTACGAAATTAATTAAGCCCCCTTTCCCTCGCTATTATTACCGCATTGCACATTCTTTGAGATAGGTTATAGATGGGTTTTATTTAGCGGTATACATGTGAACAATATTTAATAATACTATATGGTAAACATAATTAAGTCATGCTGTAATTAAGGGAGAGCATGTATTATAATTGCAAATCTGGGAAGAAATAGTCTTCATTTAAAAATTTGATATTTAATTTCATAAATTGCGAAGAAAAAATTATAATGAATATACTAAATATTCTGGTGCAACAGTAATGCATAATTTACCAAACAACTAAAGAGAGACGGTTCACCAGAGAGGTAAAGTTATGGCTTTTTAATCGTTTTTTTAATTATAAATTTTTTATCTAAGTGATTGTTTGTATTATATAGATTTTAGATATTCATATAGATTTTATTACCTTGTAACAAGACATTAAAAAACCTATGGTGGAAAAGCTAGACAAATTTCAAAAAAGAAATTGGCATTGCCGACCAAAATATATTATTAATAAAACAAATGTGATAAGTTGAAGATTTGATGTAATCTCAAAATACTGACTGTTTTAATGGTAAAAAAGTGTGCATATTTGAAGACATTAAAATGTACAGCAGCACAACATTCTCCTAAGTCCTACAAAAATACATTGATCAAAATCCAAATTTAAATGACTTGTTTTGCAATTCGTGTAAAATAATTAAATTTGAATCAACTTAAATAAGACTTAAAGCGTTATGAAACCCTTTATGTCACAACCTAATGTACCAATAATGTTCACTTGCTTCTTCATACATGTGGGTGTGAATATGTCAAAAATCGGAACCGTTATGGGCTTATTCAGCGTATTTCCAATACGAAAGTTTAAATTGAATATAGTTAATACTTCTCAAAAAAATCCAAAAAGTTTGCGACATTTCTCAAGCATGGCAAATGGGCAAAGCTACATTTTCGAGCAAAATTTGCCCGAAAATGTTATTATTCAATTCTTGGTACAGCCAACATTTTGAAAAATTAGCCAATATTTTTAAAATGGAAAGATTATATTTTACAATACAGAAATTCAATTAAATGCATGCCTTTTAACGCAAAGATGCATCTTAATATTGGCAGAATTCTTGCTGCGTAAATAATCCCGCGTGAAACATGATCTTTTCGCCATGTTTCCTGCAGATAATTATCTGCGTGTAATTTTAGGCACAAATTCTTGCGTTCTCATATGCGCGGGTAATTATCTGCAGAAACCTGCAACATCCTGTGGGAACTACCCCTTGATTAAAAATCGGATAATTTACACGCGGTTTTCTGCGGGTAACTCCTAAGGGGGAATTTAGATTCTAAAACTGCAAAGTACACCAAAAAAGCATTTTTCTAGTATTAACAAGAAAATATATGGATCTGTTGACTCGTTTAACTTTCATCTATTACCAGAATTGAAATCCACTGGTATAACCCTTCTTTTATTACAAAAGTTTTTATTTGAAAGTGATCAGTGCCTTGCCAATTCCCCTAGCAGATCCCATAAAGAATTTTAAGACTGACGACTTCTTAATATAGGTAAATCCTCCTATCCTGACAATGATTGGCTTACAGGATCTTTTGAATTTTTTCATAACTAATTTTTCCTTGATGTTGCGGAATTTAAGATGTTTCCAAGATCGTATAAAAGTTTTTGAAGCTTTTGGCAACTTTCCGCTAAATTTAAGAAAAGCTCCCCAAAGGCCTGCTGTCAGTACATTTCCTAACAATAAGGAAATACTTGCAGAGATTGGCATTTCCCTTCCGTGTCTAATGAGGAGAAAATTAAAAGCAATAATCATCCTAGACTCAATAAATTGCTGTGGATAAAGAAGATTTCCGAATGCTTGTTGAAACATGGTCCAAATTATCTGAAGGGTTCTGTATATGTGTTGAATATTTTCGGCATTTAAGTTATGAGAATTGTTCGCTTTTCTGATACAAATCTCCGTTTGTAAAATTTCCAGAGTTGAAGTATAATATGAAGTACAAAAATTCACCATGATGTTAGCTCCACTCATGCCACAGAATGTCAGATATAACGAAAATAAATGAAACGGCAGGGCAACCCAAAAGTTGAGGTATTCTTCAGGAATTACGGACGAGAGTGTTGCAGGATGTGCTTGTGGGTAAATCATAGTGGTGATAAAAATTAAAATTATGAATATTATAGAAGTAATTGCCATTGAAATTTGTATAATCAAAACAATCTCCTTTGACTGATTTCCATAGTATCCGCTTTTCCTGTAGAGTTCTGCAGATAAATGAAAATGTCGCATTGTAGGCTAAATTGAAATATAGAATTTTTAAAATGCTTAATCTTGTCTTAACGTTTTGTAGTTCTTTGACCAACCTTTTAATACGTTGAAAGCAAGAATTGTGTTGAAAATTTCTGTTCCAAAAGTGCATTCTACTGCCAGGAAGGAAAATAGAGTGGTGAAAAACAAAAGGTACATCGAGCCTAGTGAAATATGAATGTATGACTTCATTGACATTTCAGGTTCTTTTCTCGATACAAACGCGTACACCACAATGTATTTCACAAGTAGGAATATTGTTACCATTAGAAGGAGAACAACTGTAATAGTACACTTTTGACGCGTTTTCTTTGTTGAAACAAACTTCTTTTGTTCGGAATTCCATTTTCCAGGAACAGAATTGAAGAATACAGCAATTGCAACCCCTACTTTAAGAATCCAGAATGATAGTTTGCTATATATTTCAATACGTTTTGGAAAAGCTAAATAGATATTAACAGAAAAATAAAAAAGCTAATCGATTTTTTATTCGGTTTACATAATTGTGTATGACTGAAGCAAAAGTTGAAAGTGGAATGAAAGCTTGGCGAATGCAAATCTCATAAATAGTGCAATATCCCAATGGCCTTTAATTAAATTGCCATACATGTACTTCACCTAGTTGAAGCTATTACGCCTACTTTTAGCATACATTTTTATCGGAAATACTGAGAAATTGTTATTTATAATTTATTACCCTGGATTTGTAAAACATGGGTGTACGCCTACTATTATTTTACTTTTTGTCAAAACAACTTAATGCATACTATTACATAGAATAGGTTAATACAAATATCAACCATAAAATTTGCCACCAATTTAAAGAAATTCCACGAAATAATAGTCAATCCACCTGAACCTAAATATACTCTGCCTAATTCCTACAAAGGTCGTGTAGTGGTAAATCTTTGTGTTAAAGTACAGCTGCAGTTATAAAATGTGCGATTGCATTAAATAAAATTATAGGCCTTACTTCTTGTGTCTGAATTTTTTATCCTGTAATTGCATTAAAATTTTGCAAAAATAATAAAATAATGTAATTTAATTTATTTGCTACATTATAATTTAAAATGCGGGTTTCGTCGGAAAATTAATGAAGATTCTTTTATCATCTAATCTTAAAGGGTGCACGTTTAGCCTTACGGTAGCAGTTATGGCTTTCTATTGTGGTAAGCTGATTATTTTTATGATATTTAAATGACGGCCACAGCACAACTTATACCAAAACAATTGCATTTGCATTAGACTACAAGCACTCCTTTGGTAAGCCATAAAATACCAGAAAAGTGTTATCCATAATGCATACCAGTTGGCTGTCTAATAGTAGTAGTTATGTTCCAGCGGATGGAAACAGTTGCATCAGATTGATTTAACCCAGGAGAATTTATAAAGCACTGTATAATTATTTACTTTTTCTAAACGCGGTTAAAATGTATAATTTTCTTTTTTTCGTATAAACAACAAAATTATATATTTCCCAAACATTTAATACTTTTTACAATACACTTTTGAAGTACGTCCGATGTATTATACTTCTCAAAACTAATTTGACATTTAAATACACACTTGAAGTCACAAATCCACAAACTGACTTGAAGACAAAAGACTCATTCTTTTGAAATATTAACTGGAATGGTAATATTAAGCTGTCCTGTAGATTTATACAATTGCGGTATCCAAGATATTGCTTACCAAAGTGCTGCTTTGATAAATAAAGGAGGATGTAATAAAACACAAAGCTTTGGATTTACCTTCCCTTAGTCCCTTTCATGTCTTTACAAAATCTGCATTCCAAGGTGTATTAAAATCACTCTAATGAAAAGTCTAAATTCCACCCATTCTAATCCTGTGCTGATTAACGAGCCGATATCGAACCGCTATCGAATCGAGCCACTATTGAACCGAGCGTTTGTCGAACCGTACGATAACGGCTCGACAATACTCTGCGAAGTAATAGTCGGGCAGTTAAAGTTTAGAGCATGCATAATTCCTCTAGGACATTTAGAGTAGATTTCGCAGTTAGGGTAGAGTGGAAGAAGAAGGAGAATGGAAGGTAGTCTTTAATGCATGCTTACTGATTAAAAATACAAACCAAGTATTTAAAGACACGGATTGTTGTTAATAATAACGTATCACTTTTTACGAAGTGTGAACCTGTTGAAAAAATCATTTCTGCTCCGATTGTGATACTTTCAACATTGGCGTCAATCAACGAAACACAAATTTAATTTGATATGAACCTAAATAAAATCTTTGGTATAACAAAATGTTACTACAGCAACTATTTGTAGGTATGAGCAAATCGAAATTAAACATTTTCTCACATTGTACGACAGCATGAATGTTAGACTCTAAGAGGTTGTCTAATGGGCATACTTAGTAAGTTTGTTTTTGTTTCGCAACTAAGTAACGGGACTCATGTCTCTTTGAACTAGGTTCTCCCAGAATATTATATCACAAGCTTTTCTGCCAAATACCTTCTGAAACTGGAATAAAAATTATTAAAACAAAAGATAAAATTGTTGCAGCAAAGAACGTATGGAATAACGTTTATGTACAAAGAAAATGAATGGGAAAGGGAAAGCTATAAATGCATTTGTTACACTAGACACTAAGCTATTTTAATGAGCAGGAAGAAATAAACAATAACCCTTATTCGTAATAGCAACCATTTTTTTCGACGTCGGCTAAGTCGCCCAAACGCGCAAATGAAGGCAGCCAACATTTTACATACCGCCAACCACATGTATGCTGATGCTGCGTCAACCAAATTTTTCTACCTCAGTCAGCTGCCTTTGATACACACTTTCCTGTGTCAACCAAACGTATGAAAAAAATGGTTGACATTACGAATATGGGTTATTGGCCAACTGAATGATATTTCACGAACCTTTTATGCCTTCGGGTAGATTAGAGTAGAATAGTTAATCTAGGGCTAGAGTGTATTACTCTGGCTACTATAGTAGTAGTGCGTAAACAATTACAAACGTATGATGTAAGTAAGGTCAACATTATACTTCGAAGGGGATAATATTTTGTGAAAAAATTAAAAGTTTAGATGTGTCCAATTTTGCAGTTTTTCTCATTGCCATGTTTTCTCACAATTAGCATTTTTATTTGTATTATTAAGTAGCTTATTTACAATGGTTATTACATTTATAAAGTAGTTTTATTCAACTTTTTAAGGCTAAATTATTATTAGTATTTAATTTCCATAACGAGATATAGTAAAAATCATTTCACTATAATACAATAATCATAAATGAATTTCAGTAAGCTTACAGAGGCATAACTCGTTCGTTTAGTGTTAGGAAATGGCGGAAACCGAGATATGTATAAGCATTACAGTATTGTGATTACAAAGCAAACTTCAGGATCATTCCATGTTGAATGCTTAACCTTGATTTAAATTGACTTATTTTTTTCATTTGACATAGGAAATATTGAATCGTGTAGCCACTTCTTCCAAATGTGTAGCACAACCCGAAAGTTTTTTGTTCTTTTTCATCAACTGGTAAGGGGATTCCTTACATTCCGATGCTCCGTAAATATTACGGTTAATATATTCCGTTGTACTACTTAGCTGTCGATAGGACTGCCACCAAATTGTATCCCAGTCTGCTTCTGAATTCTGATTTGATATTTCCAAAATTTTTACTTCATCATCTCCAAAGAACTGTAAGCTCGAAATTCTGTGAATTGATGTGGAATTCATTGATATAAAATAAACTGGTGGGACAACGTACACTCTAATGTGATACATTATTTCTTCATTGACTGTATTAAATGCGCTATGAAAAATTAGAAATCTTGAACGTTCTTGATCTATTCCTCTGCCAAAAAGCTCTGATAAGTTGTAATGTGTACCTTCTGGATCTACGAGAATATTGACTCCGCAAAATTGGTTCCGTTGATATTTCTGAGATTCCAAAATTGTGGAGGATTGATTTTGATCAGAGGAATAGAGAACCCATGGTTGAGAATTTTGATTTTCTGCCAAAATAGATTCACTCCAAACGGAATTCTTATTGTAGATCATGTAAAAATTACAGTCCTTGAAGGCGCTGAAATTTCTCACAGAATAGGCATTTTTAATACATATTAATAAGAAGAATGCAAGAAATGTAATACTTTTGCCACCCATTTCGAAATTCGTTGAATAATTACATCCAATAGTATTATATTTAATTCTTTTCGGATGCACTTATTGGTTATAGTATAACATGTAACAGAAGGAAAACTAATTCGTACTAAAAGTCAATGAATTTATGAAGAAGGAAGCTTGTGCAAGCTACAGCATCGATGCTGACGTGTCATGCGGAAAGCAATATTCAAGCCCCTTGTAATATAATGCAAAAGAACGTAATTTCCTGGCACTTTTACGCTGAATTATTTAATCGTTTAGCTGTCTCCGTTTGGTATTTTATTTTACGTCTAGTATCGATTAATACGTTTTATTTACATAGTGAGAGGTCATTCTCGATTCTCGGTGTTGCATTTAATTTTTTGGTGAGTATATAACAGTAATATTTTAATCTCGTCTAAGTTTCAATAGATAATCAAACGAATTATCAGTCTAAATATTACTCGAGCTACCAATACGAATGTAACATTAAATGTTACGCGTTAGTACTTGTAAAACAGAAAGATGATTTCGTTAAAGCTTGTTGAAAATAAAAAAGTAATAAACTACAGTATTGCAGTACGGATAAAAATCAATCTCTAATTAGGTACTGTAAATAGTGTTCCGAAAAATATACTTTTATGGCATGTGAATAAAACCAATATCATAATCAATATCGTGGTCTGCCAAGTCAAACCAAGCTTTTCGACAGTACGTCTACACTGAGACCCGACATATTCCAAAACGACTGTTTTTTTCCCTTTAAAATTATTATGGGGCAGGAGATAACACCGGATTGGCACCAAACACCACCTCAGGAGCAATTTTGAAAAAAATTTTAAAAACCCAAAATTTAAAAAAAATATTTTTGTTGATATTTTTTCAAAATTACTCCTGAGGTGGTGTGTTTGGTGCAAATCCGGTGTTATCTCACTTTGCCCCAAAATAATTTTAAAGGAAAAAAACAGCCGTTTTGGAATATGTCGGGTCTTATTGTAGACATACTGTATTTTACATGCAACTGAACACATTTGTCGCACAATTAAATATTCTAGTAGTACCTTTTATCTAATACGTTGAGTCTATTTAAACACAGTAAGAAATTTTGCTATATGTGAAAGCATTTCTCAATAGAATATCACTATCACAGGTAGGAATCGCTGAAAGATTCAGCAGTCATTTTTTAGATCCACAAAAGGTTGACAAAAGGTAATTTGTACATCTTTGGATCCAGTACACGATTCCTTGATCTGTGCACTCATATAACACTACTATAAATGCAATTAATAGTGCAGCACCGGTCAAATAAAATATACTGGAAGTACTTGAGTTTTGAAACGACACGGATTTTGGGGTATTTTTTATAGCGCACTCTTTGCATTCAGAAAAATTATGTCTTTTAAATGCATCTAACCAATAGTGAAGAAGACCCGAATGAAGTAAGATATGCGATTGTTTTTTAAAAAATGAATCCATTATCGGCAGTTCACGACTGTCAAATACTGAAACGTAATATCCACCAAATAAATTAATGTTGCCAAAATACAAATCTCGTTTGGAAATAATATTCTCATTTTCTGAATGCCAGTACAGTTCATTGAGAAAACGATGTAATTTAGAAGTCTCATCAATAAAAACGGAATTTTGGCATTCGGAAATCCATTTCTGAGGGGAAACAGTAGGGAATCCTGGTGGAAAGCGAAATGACTTTTGTAATTTTAGAAGAATGCTATTTGTTGCAGAGTTAAGTTGAAGTCCCAGAGCTCTAACCATAATTTCGAAGTTTGAGGGTAGACTTATTAGATCTGAGTTGGCAGTATGAAAAGCATCTTCAACGGTTTTCTGTAATCCTGGATCAGGATCCTCCATTGGCATTTCCAAGTCAATTTTGCAAGACATCCAATTTTCTGAGTTTGGGTAGCAGGTTCTGTTGTATTTCAGATAAGTGTAATAATTAAGTAACGTAACGTAAAGTATTGTATCAGAAACATAAGAGTGACCGAATTCGTCGTTTCCGATAAGAGGACTGAATATTTTTACTTCTGGCAAATGAATCAAGTCTTGAATGGATTCGATTTTCTTGTTGGGAGGTGGTTCCGTCAGATCTGCAGTTACGATACTTTTGTATATTTCTGTTAAGAGAATGAGTGAAAGCAAAGTTGGACCGATGGCTATTTTTATCCACATTCGTTTAGTTACTTTTGATGGTAATGAATGAGGGTGCTGCGCAAGATAACCAAAAAATATTGACAGAAAAGGGAAACTGTCCGAGAAAATACACGTTGTAACTTGTGCTATTTGATAAAGTAAAGTCATTGTAGAATTTTATGAGTGGTAAATCTGGCTTAACTAAATTTTGTAAATAGGGACTTTGTCCTTCAGCTATTGTTGCGTTTGGAAATTTTCTTTCAGTAATAGAAATAACTGCAAGTGCTACCTCTCTATGACCCCTTTGGAAAAAAGTTGAATCAAATCAAATCATTGCTTTATTGTCAAGTTGTTCAACACAAACAAGCACTGTTCTCCCACAGCAGACATAAAAACGATCTATAGTTACGTTACAGAGTAAATGGTAATAGGAAAAATAATACTTTATACCCATTATACTCATCTTTCAGAGGAGGGTCCAAATAATGGAAATCCCGAAGTAACCACTTTTAAAGCACAACTGGAATAAAAATGTTTTGAGCCACATTACTCTTTTCAATAAAATATTTCAAAGTTTTCTTTCGTACCATTTCGCCAGTTATGGATTCAGGGTCATTCAAAGGAAACTCAACTACCGCTGGGGAATAAAACCAACTTTTGCCCGATAAGTGTTTGACTTCCGGACAAAGAAAATACAATTTTGTGTCAAATGTGAACAGGAACCAGGATTTTCTTAACAGGAGGTATCCGATGTCTAATTTTGATCCCGTTACGTCCATTTGAGTGAAATAGACTGAATTGGCATATATTAAGTTGAGAGTACTTTTGTGCACCAATATGTACACCGATGTATATTCTGCGAACCTGTAGTTGTGTTTTCGAGGGAGGACTCCGTAGTTAAATGTCTCGCTGACATAGTTAGTTAACATCATTTCTTCGTAGTCTTTTGGGTTTAGGTTGATGAAAATGTTTGCCACACAATTCAATCGCGACCGGAAAACCGGAATTGAAAATTTCAGTTTCAGAAAATCGAATTGCACATTGCATTTCTGCACATCCTTATAACGAAGAGTACCGGTTTTTAAACCGGTGAATACCGGTTTTTTTGTTGTTAACGAATAATTTTGTTAAATCTGTGCTGATACAGATATTAGACCAACCTGGAGAACCAAATCCTGTTATTGCGTAAGGATTGTCCACTTGCTGTAATTCACTAATTATTCCGTCATCAGATACAGAATTTGGTTTATTTTGATATTTGCTGTGAAATACAATGTGCGTGAAACTGTGGCTTTCCAAATCCATCAAATATTTTATTTTTAATCCAACCGTGTATTCCGAAATTACAGAAAGCTATAATTTTTGTTCTCATTTTGGTGTAACTTCTGTAGGTGTATTTTAACTCCAGCTTTCACAAATTCTGTTCTACATCTTAAAAGAATATGCCATCTTGAAAGACTAAAACAGATTTGAACAAACGAAATAATAAGTAGAATTGGAAACAAGTATTCATGGTTTAGAATTATGGAAATAATATTCTTAGAGTAACTCTACACTCTACACTAGTATTATACACTACAGAAAGAAATATAGAACCTTTGGCAACCCAAGTCCAAAATAAAAATAACAGAAACTTCAAATTAGTAAAAACATTATATTTTAACAATTCCAAGAGGAATGCAAACAATAGGGTCCTGTAAATATTGACATCGCTAATGAGTGAGACACTTCAATAAATTCCTATTCTCCTTTCCTTAAAACACCACGATAGCAAACAAGTGGAATTTTCCTTTCTGTCGTGTCCGACCATAGGCTCTTTCATGTGGTAAAATGACGTAACCTAGCAAGCAAGGGTGTATTCAGGAATTTGATCATGGGGGCACACTAAATAATATTGCAAAAAATGTCTGAGAAATTTTGGTAATTTACGCTGCAATAAATTACATTTTTTATTACATTACATATATTTAATCATGAATCCTATCTATTTGCGCTGTAGCACAAAGAGTTTTTACGATTGCATGCTTTTCTCTGAAAAATTTCTTTATTTTCTCGGATTTATGAGGGGACGTACTCAACCTGCCCTCTCTAAATACGCCCTTGATTGTAAGCACATTGCAGTATGGGATATTAGGATTACATTTTACAGAGAAACTTATTTAAGAAAATGACGTTTGTTTTGGTACAAATTTCAGGGACATCATTTTTCAATTTGACCAATTCAGTTCCTCTAATGCATCACAGAACGTAATCCATTATTACTTGACTATTGATTGTTTAAGCATATGATAATAAACATGGAAATGTATAAACTTTTAGTATAGAAATATACATTGAATGGCAGTTGGTGTATCAAAAAGCCCCCAGAGCTGACTTTTGGCCTATTTGTTGCAAACAGCCAAAGTTTTTCCTTCCTTGCATGTGACCAAGTTTCAGCTATAATATTTTTGACAAATGCCAATGGCAGCTTAATGACTGAACAACCACGTACACCAATATCGTTTCCTAAAAGTAAATCACACTTTTAATTTAAGAAAAGGTTTTCAAGATTATAAATAAGCTTCAAAATATAACATCAATAACAATTGTGTACGTATGATATAATGACGCAAATAGATTGTAAATGATTGTAGTATTGTAGATAAATAAAACCTTCTCCAACCCAAATCCGAATGTCTCAGAAATCCATCCCTGCATGAGTCATTCAAGGTTCATGTGGCTGACTTGAACCACTTTTACACTGACTTACAAAGCAAAGTACTAGAGATGGGATTGATTCGAAATCGAGTCGGTACGCAAATAGCGGAACTAGAATCTTTTAGTATCCGATACTAAAAAGTACCTATACGATTTCGATTTGGCACTTTCTGTTTTTTCCGTATTATTTGACTTACGGAAAGAAAAATCTAAAAACCTACAATATTGCCGGCCCATAAATTTATCGATTTTTGAAAAAAAACGTGACCCAAATGTTAGCATTAATAAATGGGTTTTGAAGTTTTGCTAAACGAAATGTCAAATGCATCGTTTGTTGCACAATAAACTACAGTTTATCAATGCAAAAAATAAACGATGAAAATTTTTGAAAATGCAGTTGCAAACAATCAAGTACAAAGTACACCAAGACTATCATGGTAGATGTGTAGACTAAACTTCTAGACATTGCATAAACCAAAAAGCATATGGATAGAAGGTTTTCGCAACTTTGAAAATCATTCACTATAAATATGTATTCCTTAAAAACATTTCGATTGGGGTTTGCTTAAAAAAATATCTATTCGCTTAGAACGGATACGGAACATGTCTATTAGCTTGGATTCGATTTCTACATGGAAAATATTATTAAGATTCGATTTTTAATATGGAAAATGATTCGAACCCAGCTCTACAAAGTACCTAAGGATATATGAAATGAATATTTCTTATCAGCAGCTCAGTCTTTCCTACATTTTAGAACAATGACGCATTGAAATACTATAACACAAAGCTTTTCATTTACAATTTTGACTTACAAGAGGCAACCTTCTGAATGAGAAAATCTAGTGTAACTTTAATAGCATTGAATCGGTGGCAGTCAGCAACTCTAAACACTAGTGCACAAATTAGCTGTAAATACAAATATCAAATCGCCTAGTTTCGGTTTCAGAAAGTTCCAAATGTGCATTTTATGCATATTTTAGTACGCTGTTTTTAATTTTTCAAATACTGAGTAAGTAAAAGAAAAGTAATAAAGTTACTGTTCTAAATAACGTTGCTGTGCCTGAGAGTTATCACTTATAAAAGTACTAGTAAAAAGTACACTCTTTAAACGCCAGAAGGTAAGATATACAACCTTATTTTTGTAATCAATAAACATTTTGGTCAGTTTATAATGTAAAGTGCTTTTTTATTTTTAATAAAACTTTAAAAGCATACCATAATCATAAACAGAAAATCATTGATGTTACAGTTTTAATAGTGAAGTTCGAATTCTACTAATCATTGTTGATGAGCCACGGTAAATTAGAATTTTGCCGTTCGGAATATACTAATAACGGAATTTTTTAATTAGGATTTATATCTAGAAACTGGCCAACCAAGAAGATCGGAAAATAACCATCTCAGCAAACTTCCTGGCATTTAATGGTAATGCTTTTCCTAAAATACTGAAATCAAATTTGATATACTGGCAGGCAATGTTCCCTCCGTAACTGAATTTCAATCATTAGCCAAATTTTATGAAATTATAATTGCTACAAAAATAAACTTTTTTACATTCTAATATATTTGAAGAACAATTAATCATGAATAATTTGATTTCTTTTAATTAGAAATAAAACCATGTGCAAGAAAAAACAAATTTTATTTAAAATGGACAGTACTTCTCCGCTTTTAACGTACTTATGTTACAAACATGTCGTAGTTGTATCTTTGTTTTGTTGTTTTGTATAAATGATGGTCAATGCAGGAAAAGTGTCTATATTTTAAATCCATTATAAGAATAAGCTTAACTGGTTAGTGTACAATATACAACCCATGATTCCTTAATTAATTCTCGGCATATTTTGTTCAAAAAATATTATAAAATTTTGACAAACTATATTTACAGAGCTGTAAGGGAAACTTGTAAAATACTCGGAGCTAAATGTGAAGCTTTCAATATCCAACTTTCACCTACTTAACCAAATCTGCACTGTGGATCTATAAAGTCAAAGGATACTCAATGGAAATCAAGACATTTAAGTAATTATGACAAGACACTTAAAATACAAACCACCCGAAACCTGGATGGAAAGCAGCCTTTGTGGGAAAAGTTCTTTTATTTATTTTGTAAAATAGTATATTCTCCACATTTTGGTCTAAATAGTTGTAAGAATAGCTAATGGGCGCCGATAAAATCAATAGTCATTAATTTATATTATAGTCACAATTCAATTTGAAAATACAAAAAGCATTTTCGGGTCCTAATTTGCGAAAAAAAGTTTAGTTTAATGTATAGTATTAAGAAAATGTAGAAAATGCGACAGGGAGAAAACTTCTCAATTTTCCCATTTCGAGATTTTTGACAGGACAAGGACAAATTATCGATTTTCCTATTGATAAAATCTGTTCTAAAATCAAAATGTTGTCTTCTTTTCAATGGCTTTTAATTACGGGAAACCCTGTAGATATGCTGAGGAATTTATTGGTAATAATATAAGCACAGTAATCATTGCTTATGGTCTTCTTTAACAATAGACTATAAACTTACCGTATTTTACTATTTTTTAAAAGAATGATTTTCAGGTTAATTTATGATTTACTTACACTTTGCCTGGCAGTTATGACCCATGACCCAAGCGTGTAAACTTTAAAATTCAAAAATATTTTCAATACGAAAGAAAAGTTTTCAACTAAATACATTTAATGCCGATAAATTTGTGGCAGGGGCTCACTCGTTATCGAGTCTTACGTGACGAGTCTCTTAAAGATATTTAGTGAATCGAGTTAGCTAACTGTGTACATTTCATTTGGCTGATCAAAGTAATAGGTCTAAAAACCATAAATAAATTGAAATTTAGTACTTAGAGACATAAAATTGCCAAGAAATCCATGAATTTTACGTCTATGCATCCCTCTCTTTTATGTATAATACGCTTTCCTCTGTTTTAGGTATAACATGCCAGGCACGTATCCAGCAGGGTGGCTTCGGTGCTAAAGCCCCACCTAAATTTTTGAAAAAGAGGAAATTTTTCATCGAAATACCAAACGTTCTTCGCGTGAATTAGCACTTTTTGCAACCTATTTTTCTGGATACATGCCTGTAACATGCTTTCCTCTTTCTATGGTTATGGAAATGGTATTTTCATTACTGTTTGCACTAAACGAACCGGTAACTGTAGGCTCAGCGTCCCCAGACGTCGAAATCGACATTTTCTAACTGACATTACGGTGTGCACTAACTCATTTTGTTTAACCATATCTTAGATTATAAAATTCTTCCAAAGATTTTGGAAAATAGTTTTTGAATTACCTTAATGTTAGAAAATTAATGTTTTGATGGTACATTGTTTTCTGACATTTTCTTTACCAAATTATAATTTTGGATATCGACTTAATCTCCCTCTGAGACTACTTCCTTGTAGCATCGCCTTCATAATTGGGAATCCCTTAGCCATGATGTTACTATGAATGGGAATTATGACAACTCTGTTCTTTTCATCAGGTTTAACGTAACGTAGGCATATTAATGGCTTTGTAGTAGTTGAAACATGCCTTTTTGGTAGTCATTAAGCAAGTCGGAAAAGTGTAGTCCCAGGCGGGTTTATTGTTTTCGAAATAGTTTGCTTGTTGTATTGATTTATTCGAGGAAGCAGAATTTCTCGCATGTCAAAGTTAATGCGAACTCGTAAAGTATTTTGCTGTAGAAACTTGTCGCACTGTGCCCATAGGGTGGAAAGTTGAATTACCTTTGTAAATCCCTACGTTGTATTTTGAAAAAGTCTATTGCAGTCATACGTATTAAATGCTTCATGTTCGACATGTCTTTGAACTGCTATGCTGTCTGAGAATAACTATAGTGAAACCATTGCTTCCAATTCACTTACTTCACTGATAATTTCGTCCAAGTGAACCCAGGTATTTAAAAAGTTTCTATCGCTTTTCTCTCCTGACAAAAACTTTTCATCTGTTGTGTAAGGTAAAAAGTTAAATTCTCCTTTGTTGCACATTGAACTAAAATTATTAAACCTTAATTAATCACAGTTTTTGTTTTGTGTGATTGTGGGCGGTAGTAGTGAGTGTAAAAGATACCATATTTCTTGGATATGTACTGATATTTCGTATTAAGAGTTGAAATATTGAAATAGAAAAGAGTCGCTGTAGAGTTTTTTAAATGAGACTCTGAGGCTGAAAAGGATTACTTTACAGGTATGCCCTCTTACCCCGAGTATTTTGAGGAAGGTGAGGATGGACCAGTAGAAGATGAAATTCCTAATAATGAGGACCCAGATTTTGTTGCATCTAGGTTTTGTACCAACAAGTTTAATAATGCATTTCCTTTACAAAGGCATGAGGCAATGTGTAAGGCAGTTATGGCTCCCATATGAAAATTTTACTTAGTTTTGCAATTGGGATCAAACATTCCCTGTAGCCCAAATTGCATTTGCGGATGTTGAATCATTTCTAGTTCCCATTAATGTATATAACCAAAATCAGCAGGGACAAAATACAAATACTTTTATTTGTGATGAGCATATTGCACAACGTTATGGCTATGTAATATGTTCTGAATTGCAAATTGAAAAGTCATGGTTCAGTTCAGTCAAGAAATTTTCCGCCCAATCCAACTTTCTCGCACATCATTGGCGGTATGTATACTCCGGAAAGCGCCCCGGGTTAATTCGGCAACATAGAGAATTATGTGTGATGCCGTTCGACGGGTCTTCATGTCCCCTTTTGAATGGCACCGAATTTGTTCCGCTAAGTCAGCCCTAGCAGCGGGAAATTGAAAAATACCTTTCGGCGGCCGCCCCTTGCATATACGTATAGGATTAGTTCGAATGATGGGTCAATTAATAATTAGGCTAATCAGGAATGGGCTAGGTAATGATCTCAATGTGGTAATTGCAGATAAGGAAGCACAATGATTTATTTTACCCGTACTTCAGCTTGTTCGACCGCTTCCAATGACTTTCAAATCGCAAGCGCTTTACGCAAAATCATGAAATCCATTCGAAAACTTTCAAAACGATGATAGCAAATGTTAACAAATGTAAGTAACATAATTTACCTTAGGTTATTTGTCAATAAGCGATTAGGCTTTTGAGAGGAATAATTGCAAGGTAAATACACGGTGAACGTGAGAAATAAAATCAGATGAGTAGTTCTATTCAAGTTTTTCTTAAGAATGCTTAACTGGTGATTTTATTAATTCATTTATATATGTTTGCTATATTTACATTAAATGGAAAAAGATCAAATATTATTGTTCTGATCACGAAGCTAATCCTTGAACGCTATAAGGTTCAAGGGAATACAAGTGAAACAATAATATTCTTGGTTAACTTGCCACGGTTTTATTTGTTTATCGCTCAGTGAAATTATTATCCTGATATAAAGTTTGTAATTTAGATAAGGTTCAGTTAATAGGAAAGAGGTTGTCTTACTTATTTTTAAATTTCAATTGTGTACTTTTAGAAAGTTAATGCTTAAGTTTTTTAAATTTTTTTGATTCCTGTATATTAGTAAGTACATTATAAATGTTAACTCATATTAATAACTTACCTATATTATAAATATGAGTTATTAAATATTCCAATAGACAATGGGAGCACTTTGTTATTTTCCACCAAGATCTAGACCTGAATTTGAAATTGTAGAAATAGTTTGTTTTAAGTAAAATTTGTGTTGATAACATTTTTATGTAATATTAGTTTTGTTCGTTATTTTATAGGTATACTTTTCTACTACAAATTGAAAATAAGTGTAAACAATTTTTACTTTGATGTGATGGAAATATTGGAAATAAAATTTCAATGCAGATACTAACTTTCTTACAGTGAAATCGATTTTATTTACTTTCCATTGTACATAAAGTAAACTTCGTTATTTAGTCAAAATAATTGGCTTAAAAGCATCCATTATTAAATACCTATATAAGTAGACGGAATAAATGTTCTTTAAAAATTTAGCTTAGCAGAATTAAATTATCCATTGGTATAAGACTAATTTTACTACAAAACGTGTTATTTGAAGGTTAATAGTGCCTGCCAATTCCCCTAACAGATGCCCTAAAAATTTTAAGACGGACGACTTCTTAATGATAATGATAATTCTGATAATGATTGGTTTATATGATCTCCGGAATTGTTTCACAGCTAATTTTTCTGCTATTATTAAACTTTAGATTTTTCCAAGATAGAAATAATTTTTTTGAAGCAATTATCCGCAAAATTTAAGAAAAAGCCATCAAAGACTTGTTGTCAATGCATTTTCTAACGATAAGGCAAAATTCAAAGAGATTGGCATTTCCTTAAAGTGTCTTATGAGGAGAAAATTAAAAACGATAACCGTCATAGACTCAATAAATTGCTGTGGATAATTTTTTATTAATATGTAATGTTATGCTTCATTTAGCATGCAAACATTTTAGTTATTTAAATATAATGAGAAGCGTAGTAATATGTGAAAGAAGTTCACTATAGACTTCCAAAATTCGGTCGTGCTTAACATTCCTAATGGGAGTTATTCTGATGCCAAATGGTTTTAGTGACCGATAAACCTTTTGGTTGATTAATGTGCTTCTATCTCTCCTGCTAGTTATAGAACTCAAAATTACTCTCAGTGAACGGGATGAATGTTTCCAAATAGAAGCACAGCAAATTAAATACATTGGCATAGCCGTAAATACTACAAAACTCATGGCTGGTAGAGTGGCAAATTCCATGAATTCCAGACGATCGTAAAATCTTATTGAACCAAAGCAGCCAAACACACCAATAAAATAGAAAGTCATGGTCATACCAGAAAATACCATGGGGTGGACACTCTCCAGGAATACAATATTCAGAATCCGGATTTCCTTATACATGCCAATTTGAAACTCACAATCATTTCGACATCTGTGATATTGATATCAAATTAATATCAATGTTCATAAACCAAAGAATTAGCTAATGGTTGAATTATAATTTACCTTATTTGGTACATCCAATATGACTTACGAAGCAAGACAATCAAGATATACAAATACAACAGAACACCTACATATAGAGGGCAGAGGAGTACGATGATTTGTGAGATTCTTATTCCAAATTGTAATTTACAGTGACATGATATGAAGCTATCAAGGGCGTAATTGTTTGGCAGAAGAAATATAAAATAGGTAAATCCTGGCGCAGCAAGCAAAAAACATATCGGGACGCAAAACATTGCCATCCAAGCTTCCAATTTAATGTAAATCGACTCATTGGTGTAGAATCCACCATCTAGAGCATCTTGTGTATTGAAAGAAACGGTCAAATTCAATGTTTGCATGGAAAATTTTTATTTTAATCCTGCTTTGCCTTATCTTTCATTTTATTTCTGTAATTATGTCCCAAAAATGCAACAATGTTCTAACTTACTTTTTGTGAGGAAAGTGATTTTGGTGTACAGGTAATTCAAAACCGCCTGGACATCTTTTCCTCTCGTTATAATACTATGTATGACCACCACAAGGAATATATGAGTAATCAAGATCACGGAGCCCATCGTCAGTGAAGGAACGTGTATAGCATTTGAGTCATTTTGCTGAATAGAATGCAAAAGTAGAAATGCTACTTGAAAAGCAAATAGCGTGTTCAAAAAACCCAATAGTTTTAAACGATAACAATGAGAGTTTGACAACACAAATTGTTGTAAGGAATTATCCCAAGAAAACGGAATCCCGCACACGTGAAACGCAATGTTGTAATGCCAACCAAGCCAATAAAAATGATTGAATGTTAATTGAGAAGTTGTCCGATGTACTAATCTTTGGAGTCAAGGTTTCTTGATTTACCATTTCCCACCCAATTTTGTTGGACACCTGGGAAATGTGGGAAATGTGGGAAATGTGGGAAAACCGGGAAATTTCTGGGAAATGAAAAAGTCCTGTGGGAAATGAATCCCAGTGGCTACGGAGACTTTCCGCGGCTAGTCTCATGTTATTCAAAGAAATTCAGAATCATAGTGAAAAAACCTTTCGCAATTTTCATGTATAGTTCTCCATGCAGATTAGATTCACATTAGAAAATTTTAAAATGGAGTTCTAATATTGTGAAAATAATTGTAGGTGATTTCTTTTTAACATATCAAACTTAATTATGAATAATTATTTTTTCAGATGCCACAAGCACTAAGCACAACTCCAGAAATGCATCATAAAAAGAAAAATAGCTTGGGCTGTTGTTGCCCATTGTATTTTCAATTGTCAGTCAGCATTAAAGGTTGTGTAAGTTGTGTTCAACATTAGCAAATCAATGTCGCACCACGTTGTCACTTATTGCCACAGGAATCATCAGATCATTGATTTATTTATATTTATTAGGCTTAGTTAGTGTTCCAGAAAACTTACCCTAGTTAGCTATCAAAAGAATACTCTTGTTGTAGTGTAGGTTGTAAATGAAAGAATGGTGATGAGACTAAATGACTACTAAACTAAGAGTACTTGTGCTGTACGTTGCCATCAAATGTGAGACTGAGACGCGACACTCAATGATTGTAACGCTCGTGTTACTAAATGCTGTTTGCAAAGCACAGTATTTAGTGATTTTGTATGTGTCCGTTCATTTCCCATTCATTTCCCAATTTCCCACCCAGTAGGAAATTTTGCTTCCCACATTTCCCAGTGGGAAATGGGAAGACTTCCCACTTTTTCATTTCCCACTCGAAAGCCTGTTTGGAGTAGTATTAAATTCCGGGAAAGTGAGTTAACAGTTTTGAAAAATGTTGCAAACATTTTTACTGCAAGCGTTGGGAAAGTCGAATGATATTGCAAGTAACTGGGAACTTTAACTTCCTTTCCTTTGAATATAGTACACAATAAGTGACCAGTCAGAAATTGAATACTTTCTTATATTTGGTTTGCATATCAACTTAAGTATATATATATGAGAGTCGCTGAAAAGTACTAAAACATAGTAATCCGTAGCTGGCTTTGGTTTAGAGATAACTACAATAACTAGTGAAAATGTGCGAAATCCGGTAGTAGCAGAATACATAAATAATGGCACTATTTTCTGAAGAGTACAACTAGTTAAATTGAGTGTTTAAAAGCTTTAATGCTATAATTCCAAAAATAACGACTTTTCTTCTTGGAGGTTTTATTTAGCTTTTCCATGTAAAATAATGACTGCAATTTCACTTAAAGTGAGCTTAATCACCTTTTTGGTGCAGACGTATTACATTTACTCAATGAAATGATAATGCTGTTAGACATAGAGAGGTAAGAAAGTGACAGGTATGTCATGTATTGTATATTACAGAGATTTTAGGAAGGATGGCAATTAGGACATCCAACACCGTAGACTAAAACCCAACTTTCGGCGTTGTTTCCATAAAACCGTTTTTCAAAAGGCCGTAATTTAATGATGCAATGCAAATGTCTATCTATTTTTGCGGGCTGAGTGAAAGTTGAAGGCGACCATTATATGGATAAATGAAAATCGTAGTAGTAAATGCCTTAAAATCGGGATCACTTTCAATCCAGTGGTAGGTTTTTCAGGTTCCAAGTCGGTAATTTTGAACTTTACGAAATTCATGCTAATTTAATGCATTTACTGCTTTTTTCACACTTTCTCCGAATTCCATTCATTAGCATGGGAGTATGAAACTAGATGTATGACTCCGATGTACTAGAGTTTGAAATAATATTAAATTCCGAGAAAATGAGAGCAGTTTTGAAAAATGTTGCAAGCATTTTCACTGCAAGCGTTAGGAAAGTGGAATGGTATAATCCATAGTAACTGGGAGCTTTAACTTCCTTTCCTGAGAACATAGTAAATAATAAGTGACCAGTCAGAAATTGAATACTTTCTTATAATTGGCTTGCCTATCAACTTAAGTATATATGCTAGTCGTAGTCACTGTAAAATGCTAAGACATATTAATGCATAACAGGCTTTGGTTTAGAGGTAACGAGTGAAAATGTGTGGAATCCCGCAATAACGGAATACATAAACAATGGCACCATTTTCTGAAGACAAGTATAGTTAAATCGAGTGTTTCAAATATTTAATGCAATAATCCTAAAACCACGTAAGGATTCCTCGTCACGGAGGATTTATTTAGCTTTTCCTATATTCAATTTAAAATAATGCCTAAAATTTCATTTAAAGAGAACTTAATCACCATTTTGGTGCAGGTATTACATTTTAACCGTGAAATGAAAGTGCTGGGTAGACGCGGAAATGACCATGTAATAGTTATGCGGTATAGAATGCACGAGAGAGAATCTGTGAAGGATGGCAATTAGGAAATCCAAATCCAACACCGTAGACGAAGACCCGGCTTGTTGCTGTTTACATAAAACCGATTTTCAAAAGATTTTCGGTTTTAGTAACAGGAACATGACCGGAGTTGGATGCAATGGTAGCCCGACTAATGCTGAGAATGCTGACAGACCTGATGAAGTGTAATTCCGTGACTTCTTTTAAATATTCATTTTTAAATAAATATTAGTGGGCAAACTCTGTAATCCGAGTAAATTGCGTTAATGATTATAATATATTTATCTTATTGTAGAAATGTTGAAATGTATTAATTTTTACTTTTTTAGCAGTAATAATCTGGGCAACAGTTTTGACAGAGGCAACATTAAATACTTAGCAGTTTTTATTAACTGCAGACAACACTATCCGATTGGACACCCGACACAATTAATTGTTAAATACATAAATCAATACGCTGCTTATTGGTTTCTGATTTCTGATGAATTACCAAGTTTCCCAAATCCACTCCACTCGGTAAACAAAGTATATAGGTACTTTTGGAATAACGTAATGTAATGTAATGTAATGTAATGTAATGTGTTTATTCTCATGAATGGTCGAAGGCAGTCGCTAGACTGGAATTTAACAACCAGGAAATACAGCAAGTTTAAAAGATTTAAAGATTCAGATTTCTTAAATTAACATTCATAATTATCTAAAACTAATTATTACATACTTCATATTCCAACTCTCCATTGATGTACATTAAGTTAATAAGCTTTACTATTTGGGGTACAGTTGAATTTTCGTACCTTTTTTTAATCTTGGCATTTAACGGTTTTAATAAATTTTGCTTATTTTGCCTAGTACAAATTTTATGGGCTACATTTAAGGGAGGTAATAGGTCCCTAAACCTTTCAGACTTTAGTGTTTGCAAACCAAATTTTTGGAGTTGTACATTTCTTCTAGCAACGAGGGTTTCTAACCCTATTTTCATGCAGACATCTAGATATTCGTGAGTATTAATTCTCGCACCTCTAATAATAGACAATGCTCGCTTTTGCACATTTTCCACAGTTTCATTGAGTTCTGATGTCAATGCCGGGCCCCACAACACGCATGCATATTCTAAAATTGGCCTAATGTAACACTTATAGGTATGAATTAACTCTTTTTCGCTAAATCCTGAACGTTTCAGGTTAACTAAAATGTGTAATTTAGTATTTGCATTTTTTACTATTTTACTAATATGACAATCCCATTTTAGGTCTTCAGTTATCATTACCCCCAATAACTTTGCCTTTTCTAGTCGATTTATTTTTTCCCCACCTATGTTAAAAGTCCATTCATTACTTATGGATTTGTCTTTAGAGAAGTCTAAGACAATGAATCCACATTTTTGGGGATTGAATGACATTTTTCTTTCTTTGACCCATAATGTCATGTCATTTAGCATTTCTTGTCCCTTAGGCAGTTTGTTTTTTACTACTTCTGCTACTGTAGTGTCATCTACAAATCCGTAGATTGAAAAATGTTCACTGCCATATTTGGTTTCAAATTTTTTTAAAATTGGATTTATATGGGCTAGGAAGCAAAGGGGTCCTGTTTTCGTGCCTTGTGCCGTGCCACAACTACACGAAAGTGAGCTAGAAACTTGTGTTTCGCACTTTACCTTTTGTTTTCTATTGCTTAAAAAACTTACTAGCCACATTAGGGTAAATAAATCGACTTTACAATCATAGTATAGGTAGTTTATCAAAAGTGGGTGGTCCAACAATTCAAAAGCTTTCGATATATCGAATAGGTATAAAATTACTACAGTTCCTACCTTTTCTAGTGCTGCTAATACAAAATTAATTAATTTTACTAGGTAGTGGGTTGTGCTACAACCTTTCTGGCAACCATACTGATTTTTACTTATGTGTACAGATATTTGATTATTTAACTTACTACACATTACTTCTTCAATAACATGCGCAAAAGGACTAGTAATAGATAAGGGTCGTAAGTCGTTTAGTGTTTTTAAAACTTTAACTTTTGGTAAAGCTGTAATGGTGGCCTCTTTCCAAACTTCCGGCATAAGACAGGTTTCAAAAGTACAATTCATAATATGGGATACAACATAGCATAGTTCTAGTGCGAACTCTTTTATCAGCCTTATTGGCACACTATTTATAGGTACAGCTTTATTTGGCTTTAATTTTGATAGTAAATTGTATACACTAAATTCACATACTTTAGCAGGGTAACTAGACTCTATTCTTATCTTTGGTAGATATTCATTTAGACCTTGGAAGGAATTTGCGGTTTTAGTGAAATGAGTATTTACAATGTGTAATGTTTCACTTATATTAGGTGGATTGTTTTCGTCTACAATCAGCGAAATTGTGCTGAATAATGATTTCGGCGAATTCCTTATCTTACATAAATTTGTGACTAGTTGGTACCACGAATTACTTCCAGTTAATACTATTTCCGAATTTTTACTTCTTGTGTTTTGTTTAGCGATTACTATTTCTTTTTTAATTAAATTACGAAGTGATAACCATTTCTTATTTCTTTTCCTAAATAGTCTATTTTTCCTTACCATAAGCCTCATAATTCTATTCGTCATCCAAGGTTTCTTATTGCTATTCTCTTTTTTAACGATGACTGGAAAACTTTCATCGAAATAACTGTACAGCTTTTCTGTGAAAATTTCAGCTTTGTCATTTACAGATTCTGCATTCAGAACCTCTTCCCAGGTTTCACTTCGCAAAAAGTTTGCAAAGGTCGCTTTTCCGGCCTCTTTTACTGGCCTTTGAATTATAGTCTTTGTTACCTTGATAGGATTATAATTACTTGGCTTTGGTTTACAAAATATTGAAACGTGTTTTGAGTTTCCTATAGGTGGTAACGACCTAGTATCACAATATATATCAGGTATACTCGTTAA
The DNA here is from genome assembly GCA_020352615.2 of Yoshiicerus persimilis. Taxonomy (NCBI): domain Eukaryota; kingdom Metazoa; phylum Arthropoda; class Collembola; order Entomobryomorpha; family Tomoceridae; genus Yoshiicerus; species Yoshiicerus persimilis. The sequence goes on from CM036940.2 coordinate 93,423,299, forward strand.
TATTTTGTCTAGTGCTGACATAGAACCATCATTTTTATAAAAAGTGGGAAAATTGACCAATTGTGTTAAATTTAAATTTTTGCTTACAATTTTGGTATCAAAATCATTAAAATCACCAGCTATTATAATTCCTGTATTAGGATTTTTTATACGTACCTGGTCAACGGAATAGTAAAGAAACTCCCTTATTTCTGTGTAGCTTGCTCGGTCGTTCTCTGTCTTGTCACAATATACATTTTTCTTAGCTGGTGGTGTTGGGTAGTATAGGCCGCAAACTGCTAATCCTGACACATATTTTGGTAATTGTTCCGGTCTTAAATAAACCCACACAGCTTCTATGTTTTCAGGTATCACTATGTCAATTAAGTTTTTGCTTGCTATTTTGTCACTGATGTAAATAGAAACACCTCCACCAGCTCTATTCTGTCTTCGTTTTTCATAACGGAGATAGTTGTCCACATTTAAGTTAGAGTTGTCGTTCTCCCAGGTTTCCGTTATCACGGCTACTTCTATTTGATTTTTGCTTAACTGAATTTCAAACTCATTTTTCTTGTTATTTAATGATGTGGCATTGCTTAGAAATATATTCGGAAAGTTATAATTTTTTTGTTGTGATATTTGTACTTGAATATAACACGGCCGTCGGTCAGAGTTCACGTATGTTCTGTGTGCCCATTTGTAGTATTTCTTCAGCTGATTTATTCTCCCGGCCCGCGTTCCTCTATATTTGTAGGCTCTCGTCACATTTGGTATTATTCTCTCGTTTCCCCTCAGGTTCCAAAGTTCATCTCTCGAATAAGATATTTTCATTTATTAGCATTTGGATTTTTGCTCAGCCATGTGTTTGTAATAGAAATCGTCAAATTGTAATTGTTTTACTTGCCTTGATAAGTTTTGGTCATCCAGGGTTGGGTGACAACGTTTAGTGAAAAATCAAACCACTATTCTTTGCTCAATACTCATATTGAACACACGTCACCCAACCATATGATTTGTCTACACAATTTGATTTTCAATTCACTCACAATTATCTTATTTACTGTACTACTGGGTAACTTCGATCTAATTTATGGACTTAATAATGTCAGTATATAAATTTTTGTTATATCTAATGTTTAGTTACATTGTAACCGTGTCAATTTAATTTTAAAAAGGTGAAATTTGAGGAGACTTAATTAGATAGGTAAGGCAGCGCAAAAAGCGCGCCAAATTTTTAGTTACTCGTATGGGTAACGTATGGGAGACCTGAACACTGCGCTACTTTCAATCAAGATAATGAGTGGAGAATCTTTCAAGTTTGAAATTAAATTTCCTGCACAGTTTGTTTTTACTTTAGTAAATTTTTATTTATCTCCTGTAAAGAAGGATGAAATTTTAGTCCAGCAATTTCAACATCCCGATTGCAAAATGCACTTATCCAAATGTATCATGTGTTTAAAAGATTGTTTACCAGATACAAACGTAAGGAAGACTGAAGAAGTAATCAGGTTTGGTAAGTTGTAGCTGTAATTTGTGGAAATTTGTTTTGCTTGATTTGAGAATTAAATTAATTGATTTCAGGACTGACTAAGGACACTGTGGAGTCACAACTGGATGTTGTATTTCTACTAAAGAAAATATTGGGAATACCCGAAAGCCTATTCTCCGAATTTTTACAGAAGTATGGAGATCCTAATTTGTGGATTGATTGTTGCCAAGCCTGCTCAGTCTTAGTGGAAAAAGTCAATCAAATTTTCCAAGAAATGATTTTACTGGAAGAACAGTTCAAAGAGTTCCAATACAGGATTAACAACAAAATTCTACAGTCAAAACAATCAGAGGAGACATTGGAAAATTACTTTAACTGGGAGGCAAATAATTCTGTAAGGTCTTACGTTCGTCGAGGTTTGTAAAATTAATTTAAAAGCGATAATTTAATTAATTGGTCGGTTAGACAGAAAAATAAATCTAGTATTGTTTGATAAGTATTAGTAAGCTCTAATTTGTTGAGTGTTTTTTTGGTTTCATTTTAAACAGCACTCGGTGGTACTGTTGTAAAAATTGAAGACATTCAAAATTCAAACGAGTGCAATATGGAATCACAAGTAACCATAACTCCGGATGATGAGTTTTACAGTATTAATTGTGAAGACAAAGAGGAAATACATCAGACAGATATCAAGCCACTGCTTAATTGGGATATAGAAACAGAAGAGCCTGGTGATTTCACTCAAATTGGTAAGTATTCTTAACTACACCATATAGGTATAAGGAAAATTAATCAGTTATCTGAAATGAATTAAACTTACGTGTTTGCATTTTTTATTATATACTATTAAAGGAATGTGTCAATCATTACACGTTTGATAAATATATCTCAAAATCAAGTACCTAGAATTCCAAACTGTGAATGAAATTTGACTTCATGCTCTACTATAACTCTGTGCTTGTTAATTGGTTTGGAATTATTATTTAAATGGGAGACTAATTTAAAATTAAATTCTTTTTAGCATTTAAGCAAAGGTATATTGATAGCATTCACAGATCAAGGCAATAAACGGTTGCGAAATGTTTCTAAGCTTAATTATTTCTAAGTTGAAGAACAATCAAGTAACCGAGCTTCACTTTACGACTAATACTTGACATTAATATTTTTGTAATTGAAGAGTGTTGAAAAACAGATGTTAACTATTTTATTACTTTTCAGATTACGGTGATAAAGACATTACTGTGGAAGCTTCTGATACTTCGGAATATGTGGAAATTAAAAACGAAGAACACTCATTCGATCCGTTGGAAAGTCAAGAACTTCTAAATATAGAGCCCGGTGAAATTATCAGTTCAGATTGTAGAACAAATGGTTTTAAATGTGCAATGTGTTGCAAATACTTTTCAACGATTTCCAATTTAACAAATCACTTGGAAAGCCACGAGCAACCTCCAGTATCATTTAAATGCGCCACGTGTTGTACAGATTTGTCAACTGAAGCAGAAGTGCAAAGACACTCTTGCAAAAACTGCTTGGACAGACTATTTGCATGCGAATTTTCCCAGATGCAAAATTTAAGAGCACATGTCAGTGTATCTCATAATAATGGCGAAAGACGATTTAAATGTGAGATCTGTGAGAAAAGGTTTCAAACCAGAAGCAAATTAAGGATTCATGTTGAAACTGTTCATAATGGTGAAAGGCCATTTAAATGTGAGGAATGTGATAAACGGTTTTCAGAAGTAGGTAATTTAAGGCGTCATTTCAAAACTGTTCATAATCGTGAAAAAAGATTTAAGTGTGAGTTGTGCGAGAAACGATTTTCAGAAATGAAGACATTAACTTTACACGTCAAAACTGGTCATAATCTCGAAAAACCGTGTAAATGTGAATTATGTGATAAGCAGTTTACACAGATTAGAGATTTAAATCTTCACCTCAGAACATCTCATAATGGTGAAAAGCTGTTTAGATGTGAATTGTGTGAGAAACAGTTTACCCAGATTCGAAATTTAAAATCCCATGTCAAAACATGTCATAATAATGTCGAACTTCCACATAAATGTGAGACCTGTGAGAAACGGTTTCCAACGAGGAGCAAAGTAAGGATTCATATCCAAACAGTTCATAACGGTGAAAAGCCATTTAAATGTGAGCAATGTGGTAAACAGTTTTCAGAGGTGGGTAATTTAAGGCGTCACGTCAAAACAGTTCACAATGGCGAAAAGAGGTTTAAATGCGAATTTTGTGAGAAACGGTTTTCAGAGATGAGAAGTTTGAAGCAACACTATAAATCTGTCCACAATGGCAAAAATCTTTCTCATTCAATAAAACGCGAAGAAGAAAGTTCTCAAGAACGCATTCTTTAAGAATGAGGTATGTATAAAATTTTCTAATGAAGAAGCTTCACTGTAGTTTTTGTGAATATAAAATTATAACGAACCTTAATTCCACGCGTTGAAATAATTCCCCACATGGGAAATTATATCTGTAACATTCATAAAATTGTACCACGATTGTGGAAACCGAAATAATTCCCCATTGTACTACATCGAACTGTACTGTCATCGGAACAATATTTCTCCTGTGGAATTAATTCGCTGATTACGGTAATACATACTCGTTCAATATTTATGTAGAATATTCGCAATAAATTATAGTAAATAAGTTAAAGAGATTTATTTATTGTTTAATAATTTCTGGTTACAAATGTGAAATAAAATTAATTTGTTTGTAAACCAATCTTGCAGCAATAATTTTACCAAGTAAATCGTAATTTGCACTGATAGATGGATTTAGTCAATTGGTAGTTGTACTGGGTACTAAGAATTTCAGGCTTTTTCAGAGAAACCATTTTTAGTTTAGCATAGAGTTTCTTAATTATTTATCTGTTTGTCAATTTTGATAATTATAGCTTTGGAATTAGAATTAGTAAATAGTTAACGCCAAATTTGTTTCATTTCGACAATAAAATTACGATTAAAGTAGAATAAGTAAGCTCCTCTCTCTTGGGCAAAGTGAAAAACCAACAACAATGCTGGAAAGTATTTGTTTTCGGTGAGATGTCTTTCGGTGATTGGACCAATTGGACGTGATACGCCCACGAAAATGCTTTGCTACTCCTATGCATATCAAACAGTTACATTTGCATCTAGCTAATTCTTTATTGATATATAACCAGGGATATATTAGGACCTTAGGATTTGTCATTTTCTGGCAAATACAATTTTAGCCCAGAGATTTAAGTGCATTTTCAATCGGATTGAACTCAACTGTCTGTTCGCAGACGTTACCCTTCTTTCCTACTTATAGGAGCATATCGTGCCGCTTTTTAACAAAAATATAATTACATATTTTGGCTTTACAATTAAATAGGTATCCAATTTCCGCTAACTAAAGGTATCGCTTAGCGATAATCGCACAAGCAATTAATAAAATAGAGTGAATTGCCTAACTCTTAGCAAATCACTCTACGTTCTTTCGTATGTTATAATTATGTATATACAAAAAATGTAGGTTAATAAAATGTTTTGTATTTTCTCTGACTTAGAGTCTAAACACGCAAAGCTCTTTATTTACAATCATATATCATCCAATCACAATTAGAATTAGAGTTGTTATTCATGTGTGCTTCTTAGTGTAATTATAACTTTGTGTAATACGCTTATCTTATATAAGTTTCATTAATATACACTCTACATGTATGCTTATATTATAGGCCGTAAAGGGAAACCAATCAATCACCCCAAGTTGCACTCTTCCCTTATGCATATAATTTATCCGAATTAAACTAACTGGTAAATACATTACAAGGTTTAAGATTACTGTAGTCAGCATATCACGAATTTCTTCCTTTGCTGTAGAACCGGGATAGAAGATAGTAAGTCGATTAATGGGAAATCGATCGCAAATCGTGATCAGTACGAATTAATGTCGACTCTGTTGGACTTGTATTTGAATGACGTCACTAAAATATTTCCGCGACAGTGTATTCACAATTTAAACGTATGCTTCATGGTGTAATGATCTATTATAAGATAATTATCTATGAGATACAATTTTAATACTTCAGTATCACAAAAATAGCGCAAAAGACGGCAGCTTCCTAGATTTTAACGAACATCAAATATACGATAATTACAAATTTACGAGGCATAGTCTTGAGAATTTATTTGTACACATTTGGACACCTTTGTAAATACTTTGCCTTAAATATAAGCACAATGAAATAATAAACAGTTTTATAGTTTTTTTCAATTCAACACCGAAAGCCAAAATTTGAAGGAAAACAGCAGCAATGTATATTAAAAATAGAGTAGAAATGTTCGAAGTATACAAACTTAGACGTTGGGGCCTCCAACTTTTTCCACATCCTTTGCAAAACCTAAAATCATTTGTAGTATTGAAGTTTTGCCATTTTTGATATATTCCTGACTGATCGAGACTCCGTAGTCTGGGATAGAGACCAAGTGTCAACAATTTATAATCATTTCCGTAAACTGCAATACCAACACTTTTTGGCAAAAAATTATTTTCTGGTTTACCCACATAAAATTTGGATTTATTAGTTGGAGAAAATACAGTTTCCCCAACTAAGTACTTGGATATCTCCCTTTGCCTTAAAATGAATGCAGAATTTTTGCAATTCGCCAACTGCTCAATTGCATCATCATGTTGATATATTACTCGGAAATTCTTTAACATGTTTTCATATTGGGCTATCTTGTCCTGCTTCAGAATACTTACTCTCTGAGAGATTTACTCTGACAAGGCTTTGTAAATCGGAAAATTAATTACTTTGCAATTAGAATCGTCCATGCACTTTACAGAAAATGCAGACTCGTTTGAAGCATAAGGTAAAATTTTTAAGGTGTAATACAAGTCACGGAATACTAGCGTTGACACTGTTTTCTTCGTCGATGGGTTAAAGTAAAATTGGTCGAAACGAAAGTAAGAAGTTGAGAAACCAATCAATGAAGTATTTAATTTGCCAAACTCTTCAACGGATTCCAGTTTTTTCAATTCTCTTTCCCTTGTTAAGTCGACAATGACAATTCCTTTGTAAGCATTTGTCAGCACAACTCCCATCAGTAGAAAACTCGTCAAAATACATTTCAGCCATTTCAAATTTTTACAATGTTTTGGCAATGAATAACTGATCTCCAATAAATAAGCATAGTAAAGAAGTAAAAATGAAAAACTCTTTAGGTTTCTACAGTGTTGTACTGTGTGACAAAAGACGCTGAGGGTGAAAACTGAAAAAGCAATGCAGAGCCAAGGTGTCAAATCGTATGGTTTGAAATATCCCTGAAATGACAGATTTTCTACTCCCAGGGTAGCGCAGGAAATGAAATTAAAGCCATCGGCACTTGTAAGAAATAGAAATGATCGGAATTCCTGTTTTTCGTCAAATATTCCTTCATTGTAGAATATTCCAATTGAATTTCCTTCATGGTTGTCGTTAAATGTCACAATAGATGCGTTTGGAATATGCTTTAGTAAGTCATTGGATAGAACGTTAGTATATTGCACTTCAGTGGACTTTGTTGAAAGGTTTATAAAATACTTTTTTTCGGCCATTACCTTATCCAACATATCTTCACCATTACCATCCCCACTATCATCCCGAATGTAAAAACTTAGATCGCAAATATATTGTACATACTTTAAATAATGCTTATCCACATTGTTCCTTAAATCTCCAGCGGATGAGGGTAATGCAATCACATTAAATCGAAATTTTTTAAATTTAGACAGCATACCCTCCATTGGGCATGCAAACAGCAAGACGATACGAATATTAGGATAATGGCTTACATGCATGAAGACGAATTTGTCCGCTTGAGTTATGTGAATTGCATTTTGATATATTAGGTTATCCGTTGTTTTGATATAGTTGTATTCAAATCTATTCAGGTCTGCAAAATTTCGGAAAATAATATGAACTGTACTGTAGCGATCAAAGCTATAATTTGGTGTTGGGCTAAAATCCAATCCATTTAAGTTATTAATGATATAATTTGTGAAATACAACTCGACAATGTCAGTTGGGTCGAAACCAATCAGAATGTGAGCTAGACAGTTAAAACGAGAATTCAAACTCGGAGAGGACAATTTTCTGTTGAAGATGGCCTCTCGCTTATTGCAATTTGGGTTATTAAAAAGATTGAACACAGATATTCGTATATTTTGTTCAGTACAACCCAAAAAAATGTGAAAATGAGTTTTCACAGCGCCAATCCTTGTAAAGCTGTATGGATTATCCAGTTTAGATAATTCTTCTTGAATAGTCTTATAGGATCGAGATAATTCGTGTGCACCAAATATAAAATTTAAATGGCAGCCATATTCTAAATTATTAATTTTTGAAAGAACTGACCCATTTGCTACTATTTTTAAATAAGATGTGTTAAGAAGTATGAAAACAACTGTACTTTTTAACATTTTTATTGTACTTAAGTAATAACTAATTAAATGTTAGTAATCTTTTTTTTGATTTCCTTCAAAAATATTGGGTAGAATTTTACATTGTCCGTAATCAATCGTTTAATAACCACTAAATATTGCAACGTCTTTAAGAAAAGTCTTTTAGGACCCGCTCTTCTAGATCAAATTTCCTGTTTGTCAATAACCTGGATATAAAATGTAACTCAGGGTAGATAAAGATATTAAATTGTGCTGCCGAAGTTATTTAGTATTTAGAGTGTCAATAAAACATGAAACCCAAGTGAAGAATTGTCTGCTATAACTCTGAGTTCTTTCGTAAATGTCTTGTAATGCTAACTGTGTATAATGGTGACTTCTTTTAACAAACCATCACGCCACTTGGTTGTCCAATTGTAATCCATAAGTCAATTTTAGTGAAAGGCTAATTTACAATAAGTGTTTATCACTTCGATAATTTGGTAAAGTTTTCATCGCTTACATAAATGGGTTTTGCGTGACATCAGGAATTATCAAATTAAGAAAGTGAGTTAGTTATTATTGGACATTTGTTTAACTTAAAGTGCTTAGCGTGTTTACCACTGTTGTCCTTCTATCAATTTAGTTATTCCCGGAGGAATTATATTTATTTTATGACATTTACTGGAAAAATCATAAAATAAATGAGTATTGTTAACATTACCGCAAAGAAGACATTTTTATACAATTACGAATTTATTTTGAAAGTACAGTTTTTTTCTTATCAAAATACTTTCCCTGGGAGAGCAAGGACGGAAAATTTACATGCGAAAGTATTATCACTGCGACGTAAGGAATGTTATCAAGTATTACAATTGTACGTGCTAGTATTCAAGTGTTACAATTCTACACATTGAATAATTATAAAGTATAACATTATTTATTCAAGTCAACGCAATAATACACATCGATTTTACGGTAATTACAATTCCTTTCTTGTTAATGTAGTTGTACATAGTTGTACAAATACATTCATAATTGAAAACCACCCATTTGCTACAATTAGCGATAATGTATACAATGAAGATATTCATTTATTTGCTACAGTAGTCCATAATCAAAAGCAATAACTGCAGCAGATCTTATCAGATTTTTTCAAGAAAAAAGAGTCCGAAAGGAAGAATTATCATATTCTTGAACAAACTGTAAGGAGGAAACCATTAAAAACGGTGGACTTGTTAAGCGAAGATAATGATGAACAGTATACTATTACATACATTAAATTTAATAATTTTATATTCACAAATTTTGCTGAACCTGAACTTTTGAACTACGGAGTTGAAAATTGAATCATGAATGAAAACCAAGTCTACTCTTTACAACCAAATTTGTTATTTAATTTATTTATTAATAACTTTTTTTCTGTAATAATTACAGAAATGTTTGGTGAAAACATTGATTATGTATAAGCATTGATTTTTGTTTCAAATTTTGCTATATTAGTTTTAATAGAAAAAAGTAGAATTATATTCTTTGATATTCCAAATCTTACATTGATGTCAAACTAAAATTGCACTTTAACTATGGGTTCACATTATTCCTTTTGGGGGAAGCAAAAAATGAAATGTCTTGCATAAATAAATAGTAAAGATTTGCAATTAAAATTGGTCCAGGTAACGCTGTTTCCATTTATTACTTATGATTTCTAATCCTACCCTTCCCATTATTCATTAATAAGCATTGTTACTGCTTATTTTAAACACTGTAATGTTTTCAGTCTCTGCTACAAAAATATCACAAGAATTAAAGTTAATTTTAGCAGTAATTGACCAATATGAATATGAATATAGCCCATTTACGCAACTTCCGGCCATTATGACATTTACGCCATTTACGGCATGCGGCATCAAAAAATAATTTACGCACGTCGACTTTACACTAATTAAGTATGCTTCTGAAAAGCTTGAAAAAATTGCCAGCTTATGCGGCGCATACGAGCGGTCGCTGCAATTTACTGAAAGATTGACTTATTTAATGGTGAAAAAGCTCTGACTAAATTACTACCTTAATCCGTCGCGGATGTGCTAGTGTTTTTGATAACCGGATTCAGAGCTCATGAGAGCATCCAAGTCTGCCAGAACAGCGGTCTCAAAGGGCATTGCCCGATAAGTAAATGAATAAATAACTCTAGATTACTGAAGTAAACAAATAAATAATCTTTTACTGTATTTACTTCGCAGATAAACTTGCTTAATACGTATAATAAAAAACGCATCCAAAGTACATCCTTGTATGATCAGTATTTGTAACTTCAAACGTCAACAACCTACAGCTAAAGTTTGCCAGTTTGTGGTCAGTGAACCAGAACAACCCCTTGGAATACCAAAGCGAATTTCGAATCAGTTCTGTTTCGTGGCTTATCATATTGGTTTGGTTTATAGAAAACGTAATTACGAAAGCATTTTTCTAATTTTTATTCTAATTCGAATTTGGCATTTAGATGATACCTTAAATTACTAACAGTGTGCAATTATCATTTCATAAGGATTCCATATACTAAAGACACATTACAATACTTCTGTAAGTCATGGGGATCCATTTGTTAAGGAATAGCCGTTAATAGGCAAAAAATAAAAGTAAGTGTTCAAATTACGGTGAATTTTGAATTTCACCGTGATTTGCCTGCGCTATTATGTTTATTGCATCAAAAAGACTGACGAACGTTACTTCAAAGCTATTTTTATCTTCAAGTGCTCAATTTTTTTGTTTCAGTTTTTGATCATTAGATTTCATTAAATGTAAGCTATTTTTGAAGCTAAATACTTTCACTAAGATCTTGTACATTTTAATTTATTTATTTCGCTTGAAGTCTTTTGTTGCTTAAGTCTTAAAATGAAAAAAAATGTGGATTATGCCTTATGATGTTAAATTACTTATGCCAAAATATTGTGCCAAAATGGAAAAATTATGTCAATCTGGAATTGGGGAATGCCAATTAGGTGGATTACCTAATGTATATGGACTATGTCTGGGGTCCGTCGACTGACAACCAACAAATTATTGCCGCTGATTTTGTAATTTATGTTCTAAAACGTGCAACTTAAAAATAATGGTTTGAAATCTAATAAATATGCGATATTATCTATTTATTTTGCATAGAATACAATACATTACAGTTAAAGATTTGGCTAAGCTACGCTGTCTTCCACGTAGTAATTTAAACACTAAGCAAAGTATCATTTTAATAACCCATAATAGCATAATTTAAATGCATGGTAGAAGTAACGTATTTTATCGTGTTTCGTTTTTGCAACAAAGTGTATGACAAAGTGAAACATAAATTTATTGAGCCGTTCGATCAATTGCTCTCTTCACAAATCGGATTTTACAATTTATGGAATTTATTAAATCAGCAGATTAGTCAAATTAGATGGAATTTAAATACAACGCCAAATTAACCAACCAATAAGTACATTACCCAACCAATAAATAAATCACGAAACCAATAAATAAATCACACAACCAATAAGTAAATCACTCGACCAATAAGTAAATGACCCAGACAAAAAATAAATCATCCAAAGAATTAATGAATGACCCAACCGATAAATAAATCATGTAATAAATAAATAAATTACCGAACCGATAAATAAACTACCCAACCAATAAATAAAATCCACAAACAATAATTAAATTACTCAACCAATGACTAAACCCCACAATCAATAATTAAATTACCCAACCAATAAATAAATTACCGATCCAATAAACAAAGTATTCAACTAATAAAGAAATTTCCCAACCCATCAATAAAGTAGCAAACCAAAAACCAATAAATAAAGTATGACAGTTATAAATAAAGTAGCCACACGAAAACCAACAAATAAATGGTTCAATGAAGTATCCTATCCATAAATAAAGCAACCGAAAAACAAATAAATAAATAGCCCAACAAATAAATACAGTAATGTCCTCCTAGTGAGAGAATCGTTGATTAATAATTAAACAAATAAATTACTCAGCAGATAAATAAATTACCCAAAAACTCAATAAATTATCCAAAATATCAAGAAATTTACCAAAAATTAATAAATTACCCAAGAAATCAAGAAAATACCCTAAAACTCAATAAATTATACAAAATATCAAGAAATTACCCAAAAGTCAATAAATTACCCAAAAAATCAATAAACTACCCAAAAAATCAATAAATTGCCCAAAAAAGCAATAAAATACTCAAAAATATAATAAATTACCCAAAAAATCAATAAATTACCCAAAAAATCAATAAATTACCCAAAAAATAAATAAAATACTCGAAACATCAATAAGTTATCCAAAAATCAATGAATTACCCAAAAAATCAATAAATTACCCCAAAAATCAATAAATTACCCCAAAAATCAATAAATTACTCCAAAAATCAATAAATTACCCCAAAAATCAATAAATTACCCCAAAAATCAATAAATTACCCCAAAAATCAATAAATTACCCCAAAAATCAATAAATTACCCCAAAAATCAATAAATTACCCAATTTATAAATAAAATATTCAACAAAGATGTAATTCACATAAGCTTACATTCAAAAGTTTATTCAGGGCGGATTGTTGGGGCAAGTACTTGATATTTGCTATTTTTTGATAGGTAAGTTATACCGGTTCAGACTTGGTGCATGAAAAACTTCGTCAACATTTATTAAGCTAGCCATCATCCTTTTTTCGACTGAATCTTTTATAGGTTTTCCATAATTTGGTAATGCATACAACTTGGCCAACAATGATTTTATATTATCAACAGAAACATCTTCGCCACTGGTATCTGAGGCAATAGTTTGAAGTGATTTCTTCTGTTCTGCGTAGTTTGCGATGGATTGTTCCAGTCCTGCTAATTTACCACTGCCTGGATTACTTTGTTGTTCTTCTTCTCGAAGTTGCTCCAACCGGTCTAAGTATGCATCAGCACTTTGTACAATTGAGTTTGTGCTCAAAAATTGGCATGCTGTGATTTGTACTTTTCGCATGAATTCAACTTCTTGTTCTAGCTTGCCGATATTTTCCTTAGACTGTTTAAGGACTTCATTTTTGATATCCGCGTTTGATTTTTTCTCTTCAATCATTTTCTGGATTTCAGGATTAATTACATTGATTGTCTCTTCACTAATTTTTTCGTAAGTAAGTCTGTGGTACCAGGTACTACATTTACACACATCGCAGTCTATAATAGCGGTAAGGCCTAGTGAAAGAATCCCATAGATTTTGCCTACATTGGAAGGTGTAGCTGCATGTTGTAAGGGGTCATAGGACCTACAATATCCTGGAATCGAAATGTTCACTCCATGCTGATGTACTGTTCTCTTACACTTCGGGGAATCGCATACCCACCATTCATTGCTGTCAGTTACATTTGTCACAATTTTTCTTGTGGTGGTCAATGCAGACTGCAAAGAAGCGCCTTCTTGTAAACTTTGTAAAACTTCGTTTTTCTGGTTTTCAATGTCAGCTTGAGCCCTTAAAATATCTTTGGTGCTGTCAGCCAGTGGTCCTCCAAGGACGAGACAAATCTCCCTGGTTTGATTCAAACTGTATGTCTTAGTTGTATCGTGTGGAACAAGTTTACTGAAGTAGAGAAACAGTTTGTTCATTGCTTTGTACGATTCCTCCCAACCATCTTCTGCTGCAGCCTTACTCCTAGATTCCTTTAAAAAAGGGACGTTAGCCGATTTTTGTGCCAAGTACTTGATTGCTTCATTGTCAACGCAGTATACTGTGCTGTCATTTATGTCAATTTTAATTCCTTCAAGGACCTTAGCCAACATACCTTGTAAAGAAGAAATTGTTACTGCTGGGTCAAAACCTGTAGTTATTCCATGGGTAACAACAAAAGCAATATTGTTAATTGCGTCTTGATGCAGGTGGGCTAGTAATTGTTTAATGCAGCTTCTAAAGAACGGCGTAATTCTAGATTGGCCGCTCTTTAGAAGAATGCAAATGCCATGAATATAGTTGTAACATTTAATGTGCTCTAGGATCATCGAAAAGTTGATTTGGTCTTGCTCAACCCCTCTGGTATCTCCAATACCGGGAGTATCTAATAAGCGAACTGTAATTCCATTCCATCCGAGGACATACGTACGGGGTTGTTGGGTTGCGGATTTTCCAGGTTCGCCGCTTTCGTTTTTGTCTACTCCAACCTCCACTGAGCTTCCCGACACTTGAAATTTAATTGGTATTATTGGTACAAAGGGAATCTTTAATGCCTCATCCAAAGTTTGATGGGTAAAATATGTAGATAGTCCGTTGATGAACGTAGATTTACCGGCACCCGTTTCACCCAGAAGAAGGATATTCATTTTAGCTGAAATATTTCAAAATTAAAGCGATTTTCATTAAATGCAATCCAACTTGGACAAAACTTTCGCCAGTTTCTCAAATTTTTCGTCAGAGTTTTTACCTGACGTTATTCATTCTCAATGTTAAGGTCTTCTCAAAACGTAAACCTTTGACATTATGCTTTTCTCAAGGTTTGAGAAAATACAATTATGAATGATTCGGCAATGTTAATGGCAATGAAGGAATTCCTCTGCAAAAATCATAACTTTTGGAATACTACTTTATACTTTGCGCCAATAATATGCGTTTATTATTTTATTGGGTATTTAAAAAATAATGTCTATTCTGATTTTACATGAAAAAAGCCGCAGTCGATAAACTACCTTGAATTTAAAACCGTTTTAAAAAAATAATGACTACGGAGGATTCAATTCGCTTATTGCTATCTTCCTGTGTACAAATGTGGGGTCTTCAATTATACGACAAAAATGGATATTTCAAATGAATTTTCTGAGAATGCTATTTAATGTTTCCAAAGAGCCTTAATTTGCCTCATACACAATTATATCTAAATAAAAGTATTCGTATATTTTGGAAAAAATTGTAAAACTGACGCATCACAGAACTATTTATCAATTTTATATTGTTCACAACAGGAATAGTAGCAGGTCGAAAGGCGAAATACAATTGACACTGCCAAATTAATATCTTGACAATTGCTAAATATAAAATAAGTCATTTGTAATTTACATTGTGACACTCAGAGTGACGATATAAAAATAAGCAAAAAATACTGTAGGCTACTAAAAAGATATATTGCCTCAAAACTATTTAAATATGAAACAATCATTGAATTTGACTAGGAGTATCTTTCAACTGTAAATAAATACTAACCAAATAACTTTAACAAAAAAGATATTGAAACTTAGCTGTTTTGAAAATATTTATTCGCAATCTGTGCCAGATATTTGCATGACACGCGGTCTACAGCAACCCAAAAATATTAGTCATATTATGTTATTGGAGATCACACAAATTGTTAAATACTTTTAGATATTACACTGATATACAAGAAAATGTATCGAAATGTCAAATGAAATCATAATGTTTTTTGGATAAATATTAAAAAATGCCGGCTTCTGTTCATCGAATATATGTATTTTTTAAGAATTACAGTTCTATATCAAAAATTAAATGTAATAGCTCTAATGGCCATAGCCGAAATTTTTCTGACCTAATCTAAATCTAATCTTACAGTAGAGAAATGTAATTTTTCACAGCCGTGTAAAATTGGTGTTTCTGGTGATTACTTACAAAAGTTACGGTATCGCAAAAATATATTTCATTACTGAAAGCAGCATAGTCCAATAGTTGATAAAAATATTATCTCAAATCTGGGATTGACCTTATTCATTTAAGAGGTTTGTATTGCCGGTTAAATAATTATAAACCCACCAGCACTATTGCTTTGCAAACCATGCACTATACTAGCCATAAATATTTCTCTTTAAAGATGTTTTAAAATGGAATAGAAAATAAATTTGCCAAATGAAATTTTTGATAGTTTTCAAAAGTTAATACCGAAAGCAAGACGCCCTGAGAAGGATCTGGTAGTAATTAGTCTGCAATTCACCAATGGGATATGATTCCTGAAACAATCAAAAGATGATAGTCAATTCTACCACAATTGGCAAATAAGTTTTACTGTAAGTCAATAAAAAATAAAGAACTATCAATAAAAGTTAGTCACTACTAGTAATAGAGCAGATTTTCTTAAGTTTGCCAATTTCGTTATGTTATTTATTTTCTAAAAACTATGTTTAAGATTCTATCTTACACGAAATAGGCAGAAATGAGAAATACATATTTGATTTTGAACAAAGCGTTTTTTTTAAAAATTAGTCACTTATTAACAAAAATGAATTAAAAAAGTGTTACTCTTAGAAACGAAACATGTGAATGAAGTTGATCCTCTTTTGAATCTTTCTGGCCAAAACGGGTAAAAACAGTTTGTTGTATGGGTACGCTAAGTTATTCTGAACTGTTGTTTTAAATAGAAGAAATGGTATTTATATATCGATTTTATCAAAATTGCCATGAATCAGTTAACGCAAAATGTGGAACAGTTTCATGTAAATTTAGTTTTCAGTGGAAATCAAATCGAATTGGTGTTAGTAGTTCTATGCCAATAAGGATTGCCTTCCCGGAATGTAAACTTGAATAGCATATATACAAACGTGCATTAATGCCTCGGTCAACAAAGATAAGACCGAGAATAATCCATAAACAAATAGCTCTGCATGATATAGTTATCTATAATGATGTCATTGGAATGCTTTACTTTTAAAAATAAAAAAAGTATGACACATATGGAAACAGTAACGAGCTTATACAGAGTGGAACTAAATAATGAATACTATAAATGATAATTTTTTAAACCGTATAAATGAATATTAATAGGCCATTAATATCAATAATGTAACTGACAATACTTCTTTTAAAACATAATATGCACTACGCACAAAGTATTGCTGGAACCGTATTTCAAAGAAAGCAAATGACGTATTTATAATCTCCATTAAAATATTTATTTAATTTAACCCACTTTAAAGTGAAAGTAGTACAATTATTACCTCAATTCTGGGAAAAGACAAGGTATTTGGGGTAATGTTAAATTAAATGAAAAGGAGTTACGGGAATAATGGGAAATCATGTGCGCCATGTACAATTTACATTGAAACTTCAGTGTTGTGAACTACTTTCGCTAATTGTTATGTAAAATATTGTTGTATAAAACCTAATAAGTACAAATAATAATTAATAATTTGTACCTCTGCATTATTAGGCAAGACGGCCCTCTACATTGCCAATTTGCATTTTCTTTATATTCCAAGCCATGACTTCTTCTAAAAGCTTAATCTGTTCGCAATTCAAAGCTTACTATAAGCTTAACGTAGACTATATTATACTAATAGTTTCTATGGACAACTTCTTTGTCACTTCGATATTTAAGGAAATCCGAATTCTGTAAGGTATTGAACAATGGTATTAATAAATCCCTTGATGTAAATGCACGGAACTGAGCACAAACAGATTAACTTCATTCATTAGTAATTGTGTACTGAGATTGAGATGTGACATTTCAAAACATTTACCAGTGAATTAATTTAATTATCAATTGTCTTACAATAATTAACTAGAAAGAAACAACTCACCGAAGAATCAACAGTTTCAATTTGTGTTTCCAAAAATCTGTACTGTTGTTTCTTCTGTAACGATTTTGCTATAAATGTTTGTAATAAAACAGCTCTTCTTAGTTTTCAAGTCGTAAATCATGTGGTTTCAAACGGTAAGCTATATCAGCATAATTGTACAGGATTAACACAGTTGTATACTATAAGGTATGTACAATTGCACAATTATTGACTTTTTGATATTAATTCGCTTTATTACCTTTAAGTTTGTCCAGTTATCAGTCTTCTTCATTTAGTTTTTGGCATCCTTATATGCCATTGTGACTGTGATAACATGAAATGTATATATTCGACTTGCAATGAATTCTTTATCTAGGTCAATTTCCTATTACTTGTATATCAAACCAGGAAATGAAACTAATATTATGTTTTACAAGCAGTTCATCCACATTTACCGTTCGCTCAAATGTGGCAGCAATAAAAAATAAAATTTACATAAGAATAATGGTAATGAATGAGACGCAATAATTTAGAGTAAGTTTAGCTTCTTTATTCTTCTGAAATGCTTGAAAAAATTACCAGTTTATGCGTCGCTTACAAGCGGTCGCTGAAATTTACTGAAAGATTGGTTTATTGAATGGTGAAAAAAGCTCTGAATAAATTACCTTAATCCGTTGCAGATGAATTAGTGTTTTTGATAACCGGAATCAAATCTCATGACAGCATCCAAGTCTGCCAGAAAAGAGGTCTCAAAGGGCATTACCCGATAAGTAGATGATTAAATAACTCTAGATTACTGACGTAAACAAGTAAATAATCTTTTATTGTATTTGCATAGCAGATAAACTTTTTTGATACGTATACTAAAAAGCTTATACTAAGTGCATCCTGTATGATCAATATTTGTAGCTTCAAACGTCAACAACGTACAATTGAACTTGCTAGTTTGTGACTCCTTGAAATACCGAAGCGAATTTCAAATCGGTTCTGTTTCGTTGTCTTATCATATTCCGTTCGGTTTATCCAAAACGTAATTACTAAAACATTCTAATTCGGCTAGAAATGAACGATTTACTATCTTTCAATCCAAAATATCTAACAAGCAACTAAGAAGAATTTTAATTCAAATCTCCAAGAATTCACTAATTTATTTTCAACTGTGTACCAATTAATCGTTCCTTTATTTTAAAGCATTAATATCTATAAAAAAATATTCATTTAATAGCTTTCCATATTAAGTGAGCCTGGCCTATTATTTTCTTCATATTTCCATGGTTGATGCCACATTAGCAATTCAATACACGTTACACAGTTAATATTGTCCAGGTGAAATAAAACCATGAGAGTTTTTTTAACAAATTACACCACTATCAACACCATTGTACGCTACTATAGGGTCAACCATCACATTCAAATAAGGGTCTTCAACTCTCAAATGTTTATTTATTATTAACAGTATTCGGTATTTCTTTAAAAATGTCTTAATAGAAAAATGCACAATAAATTTTTTGAAAGTGTTTTACAAGTGTTATATGTGTTTCAATGCATACAATGTCTTACGAATGTAGTTCCCATTTCATATTTGAACAGTCAAGTAAATAACCACTAATAAATTATTTAAAGCTATGAGCAATTCCTCAATTCAATAACAATTATATTTCTTCCAGTGGGAAAACTAAATAAATGTTGATTAACTCGTGCAATTGTATTGCTGTTGATACGTTAATACGTTATTTTTTGCCGAGAAAAGGAAATATTCTTGAAAAGCAAACTTTGACTACTTTGGCTGGACTATGTTGGCCCATTATATTCCAGAGAGAAAACTGTTTCAGTCTACTCTAATTCAGAATTCTTAAGGGAGATAATAGTTTACAGACTAAAATATCAACAAGACATTTTTGTAACCAGAAGTTTTTTTCGAAAATTGTAAGTAAAAATGAGAAGGTTTATTTTAGCTGAAAGTTTTAAGTGTAATAGAACATTATTTATCTGTTCGTTATTACTAACGTCTGAAATGCTTAATGCCTGCCGTGCACAGCAAACTCTACAGTTTATGGAAGTAAAAGGGTTAAATTTAATTTTAGAGCAATTTTCATTAATAAGTAGAGTCTCTGTCATTTACGATATTCTCCCCGATATTGATATATTGAAAAATAGCAAATCTCCTGTAACCTATATGAATATTATTAACATACCACAAACACAACGTAACCGAGAAATTTATCAGCCGAGTGTGAAGTGGCTTTTATCGTATACAACAATACTTCTTATTCTTGGGTCCTTTGATGGGAAAACCATAGCTCATTATTATGAAAATGTACTGAACGGTTGCATCCATGAAAATTATTTAGACCGCATTAAAAATTGTCGTGAAAATTTGGGTACGATATTTTTATTGGACGTTACGAACTAATACAAAACTACCACAAAAATCCGGTTGGAAGATACTCGACACCAATCTTCTTTCACGTTGGCATTGATGTTGGCCGATATTCGAGAAATATTGATGCGGTTCAAATTTCCTGTCATTCATGTTCAATACCACTGCAGTGTCGAAGTAGCCAAGAAGTTCCCTTACTGCTGGAAATTTCATTTACGGAATTGTCTCAAGAAATAATTGCAAGTGTAATGAAATATATTAAAAAGTACAGATTTGAAAAGTTCCCAAACACAATACGTTGTTTGGATTACAGTCTTAATTCTCTCGGATATCAAAAGAAAATATACCATGTAATCAATAATCAGAGAAATTCTACATTCTTCAATTATCTATTTGTGTCCCCATTTAAATCTCTGAAAAAACAGTTAACTGACTTCAATGGTGCTATTCGATCACTTTATTCATCTTGGAATTTGAGCTTCATAATATCAAACCCTCATCTATATAAACAAACGAATCTTTACACTGAACTAATAGAAAAATATTTTAACCAACCTGGTCCATTTGTTGCCTTTCGAATTGTCACTGGACATGACAGCTGGAATTTTGTGACTTGTTCAGGAATATCAAGGGGAATATAAATTGGCAAATGTATTCTCGTCCTTTTGATGTAATAGTTTGGATTTTGATATTTCTTTCCAGTCTGGGAACGGCAGTGATGTTTTTCTTTCAAACATTTTCAATCAATCACAAGGTTGGAGATTCTGTGGCACAAATTCTACAGAAAATCCTATACGTATGCTTCAATTTTAATGCAGCTTTATTGGAACAAGGCGTATCCATCCAGAATGGGACCAGAAACAGAAACTTGATATTCACTTTTGGTAATTGGATTATTGTTGGCGTCATTTTAAGCAATGCTTATAAATCAATAATTGTCAGTGACTTATTTTTGCCACGAATCATTCAAAGTGAATATAATTATTTTAAAGATCTCGACAATTTTGCTATTCTGACCAAACAGTACCCTAACAGGGATTCTTATCATACGGATTTGAACAATTTCGTAAAAACTGGTTTGGGTTTACCGGAGTCAATTTATCAACAGAGTATTACTTCACCGCTCTATTATTGCGAAGAAGACGAAGTCATCTATCAAGTTAAATTTTTGCCTTTCTCTTACAACTGGAATTTATCTTGCAAATATGCCTTCAATCCCGAATACAATTTTGATTCTAATGCAACCATTCCCGAATCGCTTTGGAGAAAAGAAAACAATATAAGCGAAAGCATGTTAGAAGATTGGAGATTAAAATATTGGGCATGGCAAACTGTATTGATTAACAAAACTGAAATACAAACACGAATCGAGGACAGTGAGGAAATGCCAGGATTAGAAGAACTTCGAAAGTTTCCATCAAAACAATTGATTCGTTATTACCCATTCGACATTCGGGAGGGTAGATTATCATCATTTGTCAAATATAGTCATGAATTTTTGGATCATTGTGACCAAAATGCGTTTGTGGACCACGACAGTTGGTTGAACATTTATGAAAGATACTTATTCCAGGATACCAGTTTTGTTCGAGGAAAGAGTCCAATTTTACCGAAACAAATGGTTTATTCTATTCCTTACTCTTTCGTACAACATCTGCAGTATTTCAGAATCCAAGTGGTGATGCATTCAGGAATATTTTGGTTATTTGAAAAATGGAATGCGTTTTTTGAAGAACAGGAAATCAGGATGGCTATGAAACTGGAAACGTCTTTGTCGTTTCTCAAAGAGAAAAAGAAAACCTTGGATAACGCAAATATTGTATCTATATTTTACTTATTTGCTGGTGCTCTTGCTTTTTGTTGCGCGACTTTTGTTATCGAGTGTGTCTTAGCCATTTACAATTTAGCCAATCGTCGATATTTTTAAGTTTGCTGTGAATACAATTTTGATTTCATTACTTTCAATAGATTTCTCAATAATAGATTTCAGCTGACCCGCGTAGTTCTCATATTATTTGGTGTTGTAGTAATAAAACTACTTAAAAATATTATATGCTGGTCGTACCTGATACAAAAATTACCATTTCAACAAACTCGGCTTTATTCAATTCAGATGAAAAATGAATCCGTCTGCAACAGTCATACATTTTCCAGATAAGTCCCAAGTCACTTCCTAATGTACCATTTTTATTCTTTTAATTTTTAATCATTGGATTTAATTAAATGTAAATCATTTGATGCTATATTTATACCTACACCTAAAGGTATGTAAAATGTACGTATGGATAATTGTTGATTGGAAATATAATTCCGGTAGCAAATCCATTGATTTGTATTGCAAATTTCATTTTACACTATATGGGTAAGAATGAATGTACTAAGCACAAATGAAATACCTGATAGCAATTTGCATCGAAGAAGATTTGTGGATTTCCAAGTAATGTTTACCAAAAATCTATTTTAAGATTATTGATAATTTCGCCTTGTGATGCACTAGAAATGAGTCAGTCAAACTTCTGTCTGCTGCTAGCAATCTTCATGCACTTTTTCCGCTGTTAACACATTTTAATCACTTTTAAATTACTCAGCAAATGTACTAAATTCTTACCCCCAAGTAAACTAAAGTGCAGTGCATCAAAAAAAGAGCAGTAACCCTATGGTGCTATTTATGGTTGCTATCGTCGTTTTCATTGTGATACCGATCTTTGCATATGGTGTCATCACACTTCCATAAATATCTTTTCTGGTTTTTTCTAGTTGTTAAAGTATTCTGCCGCTTCTTCTTAAAATATCAAGTTATATTATAATAACTGCTTTGTTTAATTACACAGGGGTGCAACTGGCAGTTCGCATTCTCTTCCACCATCGAACGAAATGGCAAATGATAACTTTAGATACGATGGAATACGGCGTGGGAATTTTCTCCCCGCACAATCTTTAGAATAAGCAATAAACGCAACTGGTAACCGAACTGGCAGTTCACATCCTCATTAATCAACGAATGAATTCGCAAATGCAGGCAATAGTAGTTTAACGGAGGAAAACGGCAGAATACGGCAAATATTCTACCTTTTCTTTTAACAAGTATGCACCATTAGCTTCAACCAGAGTTGAGTGTTGTGACTGTAACGGTTGAAAATCCACTGTCATATGACCAAATTACCAACTACGGCTTGCCTTCCTATGATGCAGCCACGTCAGATTCCTACACGCATATTTAGAATTATATTAAGCGCAAAATATTGTCCAAATATTTTATACGTTATTATTTTAAGTAGCAATAAAATAAACCGTTTCAACTACAAACAACTCGCTTAATGTAAAATCATTCAACATTTATTAACCGAACATTTATTAACTAAACATTTATTAACTGAACATTTATTAACTGAATATTTATTAACTGAATATTTAGTAACTGAAAATTTATTAACTGAACATTTGTTTTGTGTTTCCGTTATACTGAGAAGATTTATACTGAGAAGCACAAAATTTATTTCAATTGTCTTTATATTACACTAATGGGATTTTCGCACAAATTACCTAATTGAGTTTCCATATCACGGAAAAGATCGATTTTATTTCAGGTCATTGCTGACATTTAATATAAATTTCATTTCGTTGTCTTTTCAAATTCCTCAAAATCGATGGCTTTTCCAACATTTTTTTCAAATACGTAATAATCTGCTTTTTTGTCTACAATATCCTTGAACAAACTTTCTTCAAACTGGGTTGTACCCCAATTAAAACGACCAACATAAATACGTTTATCGAGACCATGGCAGATATCATTATTGTTCAAGAAAGTTAAAAAATTATCAGCATTACATGTGGAGTTACGATTACGGTCAAAGAATAAAACTAATTCTTTTGTTGTAACTTTACTGCCACAAATCTTTCCTATGTCACCAAGATTGTATTGCATCAGAATTAATTTATCTAGATTTAAAATATTATCCACTCCCTCGTCAATAATACAGATATTTCTGAGTTTAAGTGTTTTGAGCGTCTGAGGAATCCAGGCTACATCCAGGCTTTTGAAAGGCCCTACATACGCATTTTCCAAATGAAGCTCAACCAACTGTGGACACTTGACAGTTTGAAAATTCACGGATTCAATAATAATACGATCTATCTCAAGAAAGTTGAGTTTCATTATTTTGAGATTATGCAGAACTATTGTCTGGCTGCATATGCAACTCAAAATTTTTGAGATGGTCAGCTTTTCAAGTGATTCGGGCAAAACGGAAAAATCCACCTGACCATAAATATCTGTTATCGTAAGTTTCCTGACCGTCATCTCTGATTTTTCGGTAAAAGACATGGAATTATCCAAATGTAAATGATTTACTGTCCATCTACACGTTCCAAAATTCTGCAATGTAATATTAGTCATTGTAAGAGTTTCAAGCTTCGTCTCGGGATTTCTGTTCATATCTAAAATCAGTTTAGTTACTTTGGTTCCTAAATAGGTCAAAGTGATCTCCTTGGTTTGTGTGAAATCTATAATATCATTAACATATATCTCAGTCAACTTTTTTCCGTTTTTATGAAAGCTGACGCAAAAGAATTGTATTTTAGGCGAGGCAATTAAAATTCCTTCCTGGATGCAATTATCAAAATTTAACATTTTCTGTTAAAAGTATGTCTATTGAAAGTTGGAATGAAAAAAACACGTTGACTGTGTTCTTCTCAATAAGCCGTTTGATTCCGTGGATTAATGACAAAGCAAATTGGACAGTTAAGGCTACTTTACCTACATTGGCAAAATTGAATGTCAACCTTCGAAATAGCAAAATATACTCTAACTTTACTGACATCTTCAAGGTTTGGTCACATATGTACGTAAAATATCACCAAAAAATTAGAAAGCCATTGCTTTTTTGAAAAAAAATCGAATATTTGTAAATGATCTTATAATATCAATAAGCACAAGTTTTGTAAGTATATGCCTTTTGTATAAAAATAAAAAATCTGCTTTTTTCCCCCTGAATTTATCAGTATGTAAATCCGTGTTCAAGAGAAGCAAAGGCGTCCAATGCAAGTTTTGAAAATGTCCAATGCAATTTCTGTATTGTAATGTTAAACCTATTTTCGCATCATTATATTTCATAAATTCTCTAATTATTATATATTGGAAATTCTGGTTCCGGTGCCGATGACTTGAGTAATTCCGAGAAACCAGTTTAGAAGAAGTCACAAAACTGCAATGCATACACTTGGCAAAATGAATCCTTCGAATTTTACGTAATGAATGTTTCTCCTTTCCAAGACTCAAAATAACTTGGAAATAGTTTTACTCATTCATATTTGGGATATATTCGACTGTTCAGATTCATTACCATTGCAATCTACTTTCAAGAAGAACATCGGTGTACACTCCATGTTCGGTAATAAAACATTCAATCTTCAATAGTAAAAATTTCATCATTCGAGTTTAAAATCGGTGTTATTTCGGCGATAAGACAAAACCGACTTTCTAACGCATTTATGCAATTTCATACTCCTGCAGAAAATATACCCAGAAATATCGAAAAACAATATAGTACACAAGGTTTACCTAAAAATGTAATTAACAATTACATACAAAGTAAGAAACTGCTGTGAATCAAGGAAAAAGTGAAAATGGCTTGCTTTGAAAATGGACTGTTTTCGTCTTATTCATTATGATGTCATTATTTGCATATAGCTACTATATTATCTTTCTGTCCATCTATGCACACGCAAACGGTAAATATTATTTCAGGACTTATCTGGTTAAAGTATTCTCCCAGTATTGATTCTTCTTATATTAATAAATCACGCCATATAATAAGCGCAGCATTGTTTAACTGTACAAGCTTGAAACTGCAGTTCCCATTCTTTTCATTTATCGAATGAAATTTCAAATGCAGTCAATAATCTGAAGGAAATATTATTTCCTATACCTTTACAACTCCAACTGCTCCACCTGATAATGACAGTCCCTTCTCAAGTTAAAGTACTTCCAATTTTTCCTTTTCTTTTAACAATTATGCACCATTAGCTTCTGTTCAACCAGAGTTTAGAGTTGTAACTGTAAAGGTTGAAAACCCACCGTCATGTGACGAAATCACCAACGACGACTTGCCTTACTATGATGCAGTCACGTCAGATTCCTACACACATGTTTAGAAATATATTAAGCGCAAAAAATTGTCCAAATATTTTACACGTGATTATTTTAAATAACAATAAAATAAATCATTTTCAACTATAAACAACTCGTTTAGTAAAACAATTCAGCGTTTATTAACTGAACATTTATTAACGGAACATTTTTAACTGAACATTTATTAACGGAACATTTTTAACTGAACATTTATTAACTGAACATATTTTAACTGAACATTTATTAACTGAATATTTATTAACTATCAACTGAACATTTATTAACTGAATATTTATTAACTATCAACTGAACATTTATTAACTGAATATTTATTAACTATCAACTGAACATTTATTAACTGAATATTTATTAACTATCAACTGAACATTTATTAACTGAACATTTATTAGCTGAACATTTATTAACTAAACATTTATTAACTTAATATTTATTAACTAAACATTTCTCACCTGAATATTATAACTGAACATTTAATAACTGAACATTTAATAACTGAACATTTATTAACTAAACATTTATTAACTAAACATGTATTACCTGAATATTTATTAACCGGACATTTGTTTTGTGTTTTTGTTATACTGAGAAGATTTTCATACAAAATTTATTTCAATTGTCTTTATATTACAGTAATGGGATTGTAGTGCAAAATAATTGAGCTTCCGTAGCACGGAAAAGATCGATTCCATTTCAGGTAATTGCTGGTATTTTATATAGATTTCACGTAGTTGTCTTTCGAAATTCCGCAAAATCGATAGCTTTTCCAACATTGTTTTCAAATAAGTAATAATCTGCTTTTTTGTCAACAATATCTTTAAACAAACTTCCTTCAAACTGGGTTGTACCCCAATTAAAACGACCAACATAAATACGTTTATCGAGACCATGGCAGATATTATTACTGTTCAAGAAAGTTAAAAAGTCATCAGCATTACATTTACGATTACAATCACGTTCATAGAATAAAACTAATTCTTTTGTTTTAACCTTAGTGCCACAAACCTGCCCTATATTACTAATATTGTATTGCACCAAAATCAATTTATCTAGATTTAAATTATAATTTATTCCCTCGTCATTGATACAGATATTTTTGAGTTTAAGAGTTTTGAGCGTCTGTGGAATCCAAGCTACATCCAGGTTTTTGATAGACCCTAAATAATGTATCAAATGAAACTCATTCAACTGTGGACACTTAACAGTATGAAAATTTACGGATTCAGTAATACTATCATCTCCTTCAAGAAAATGGAGTTTCATTATTTTAAGGTTATGTAGTACTATTGTTTGGCTGCATATGCAACTCCTCCTTGTTTCTGAGATGGTCAGCTTTTCAATTGTTTTGGGCAAAATGGAAATATCCACCTGAGCATAATTATTTGCTATCGTAAGTTCCTTGACTTTCATCGGTGGACGCTGGGTAAAAGACGTATAATTATCCAAATGTAAATGATTTACATTCCATCTACAAGTTCCAATGTTCTCCAATGTAATATTAGTCAATGTAAGAGATTCAAGCTTGGTCTCAGGACTTTTGCCCATATCTAAAATCATTTTAGTTGATATTGGTCGCAAAACGGTCAAATAGACCTCCTTGGCTTTTGTGAAATCTATAATATCATTTACACAGATCTGAGTTAACTTTTTCCCGTTTTTATCAAAGCGGACGGAAGAGAATTCTATTTTGGGTGAGGCAATTAAAATTCCTTCCTGGATGTTTACCCCACAGTTCCAAAGTCGCAATTCTTTGATGTTTACAAGAACACTTAATTGCACACAAATCTTTGTTGAAACCTTTTCGTGGTCCTCCCGAATAATAAATTTTGTGTTGTATTCAGTATTAGGTTTCGTCATTGCAGAATTTTGAATCCAGGAGCTAATGTCGTAATTATCACATGGGTGCCCATTTTTATCTGTTAACTGCAAAATATCAATATCCAGCTCCTTAATGTGTTTTTGATGATTTCGGAAAAAATAGTCCAATTCCGCAATCGCCCACGTTTTGGAGGTGTTATCACGATTCCGTTGATTACCAAAACTAAATTTGGCAAACTGAAAAGTTTTCAGTTTTTCAATTGGAAATGCCGAAAAGAAATTAAGAGGTGTGTGATCAGTGCAGTTTGAGTATATCTTTTTTGAAAATTCAATTTTTGAACGAGCTTTTAGTGCATCCAGTCCAAAAGAACTCCAGAGTTGTGAAACATAGCGAACGTTTTTAACGTCTTCAACATTTAAATACTGCAGTAAACATTTTATGACCTAGAAATTCAAATGCATTCCATTTATACGGTTATACAAGAAACCTTTAAAATAGAATATATATTCATGAAGAAAAATGCCGACCACCTACCAAATCAATCAGCATCGGATTTATCAAGCATTCAGGAGGATTTATTTTATCTCCTCTTTGGGGATCATCTGATTTAACCAGAACTGCACTCACTTCCTCCAGTTTTTCTTTTTGGGCTGCATTTTCGTTTACCCGATTCTTCCGCAGACGGTTCTCCTGAAATTTCAAGAAGGACATCAAAGATACATAATGATATGATGTTAATCGCCTGAGAAAAGAAATTAACAAAAATTTAACAAATTATGAAAGAAAGGTATACAGCCGAATTCTTTGTACACATTATAAGCAAATTAATTGTTATTTCATTTTGGATAGATTATACGTTTTCTCCAAAAAAGCAAAAAATCTGCTACAATGAATGCATTTAAAACTTGTTTTGACTTACATAGACCAGCTTTTGCTTTTTGGTCACGAGGCTCTTTGTAAACAAATTGGACATAACTTTGAATAAATAGTAGTCTTCATCAAGAGAATCCGAACACTGGGTATGATCCAGTTTAATTTGATCAACGCACCGTAAAGCACATAATAGTCTTGCAGCATTTTCATCGCACTTTGCATTTCTGATAACCTCAAGAA
This sequence comes from Yoshiicerus persimilis, assembly GCA_020352615.2. Classification (NCBI taxonomy): domain Eukaryota; kingdom Metazoa; phylum Arthropoda; class Collembola; order Entomobryomorpha; family Tomoceridae; genus Yoshiicerus; species Yoshiicerus persimilis. Next base: position 93,452,157 of record CM036940.2, read on the forward strand.
ATGTAAAATTTTTAAGGTCGAGTGTTGCCTTCGTATTCTACAGAATAAATCAAAAATAATTGTGTAATCCGCCTGCCATTTTAAAACAATTTGCAACGTTTTACAACAAATGATTGTAAGTAGAAATCGTAAAAATGGCGTATAAAACAAAACATCGTAATTGCATTTCTTACTATCTGCAGATTCTCAATTTCAGTCATCCAACCGTTTTCAAATCCAAAGTTGGCAATTAATGTCAGCAAACCCTCTTCACTTTTGAGATCCATGCTATTGTTATTAATTACTAACCACGATTGCAATAATAGCAAATGTTATCTTTCTATGTGGGCCTTGGTCTTGTGGTGAATGGAATTTAGCGGATTCTGGACTACAGTAGCCTGGGTTAACAATGTGAAACTCCAAGTAGCTTATAATATTCCCGAGCTAGAATAGCTTTCCTTACTTCTGTGGTTCTACGGAATTACTGTCGTTACAAAATGAAATGAGTTTATTATTTCTCTTAGTCAATATTTATCCTTTTCGTGCTGACAGATTTAGAATTTTAATATATCGTAGGAAAAGTGGAGCACGTAATATCGAAATGTAATTTTAAACCGGAATAATCTATTGTTAGCTAGTTGAAATGACTTTTGTTCAGAAAATGGAAAATGACTCAGAAAAAGGGAATAATGAATTCTTGGTACTCCGTAGTAAATTATAGGAAGGACAAGAATGGTCGTGGTAGTCAAATTAATGTTAACTTTAGAAAGCTCTGCTCAACCACAATATTTCAAGCCACATATGACCACAACCACAGTCGACCCAGTCATGTGGAATCAACGAGAAAAGAAAATTCTTTACCAGAGGGTTTGGGCCATTTTCACTACTAATCCTCTTCCCTCGAAGAACTATAATCCATTTTCTTAGAAGTGAGAAAATGTCATATTATAATACTCGACGTATTTTTGGATTTCGCTGAGGATTATTTTGCATTCAGATTCCAGAAAAACGCAGCTTAGCATTCGCTTTTTCCAGAGCTATAGAAAAAGGACAGGAAACTCCAACTAGCAACTCCTGCTTGCTTCACAATCCTTACAGATACAATATTTGAATGTAGGTGTCCGTGAGTGTATGGGTCACGCAGTTTGAATTGAAATCAAAACTGCTGTAGAACTCCTTGCGTTGTGATCTGTATTATGAAGCTTTACTTAACAGCACAGAGACAGCAGTTCCGTCTCTAAACAGACTGTCAACATGTTTGAAACAGACCGAGGTGTAGCATAAGGGGAGCCGACCGTAAGTTTGGGGAAACAGACCGAGGTGTAGCATAAGGGGGAGCCGACCGTAAGTGTGGGGAAACAGACCGAGGTGTAGCATAAGGGGGAGCCGACCGTAAGTGCGGGGAAACAGACCGAGGTGTACCATAAGGAGGAGCCGACCGTTAATATGAGGATACAAAAAGGTGAAGCCTAAGTCGGAGGTATTTTAAGGCATAACTACAGATACAGAGTAAATTTAAAGTGTATTTAAATTCTACATTATTAAGAAATATTTTCTATGAACAAAATCCACACATACGGTTTTGTTAACGGCAGACTATTGTTACCGCCCGACCGAAGGGTGGGTAATTTACTAGTACTTCATATGATACAGCCAAGTACGTGGCTGTATCATGTGATCATCATCACGTCGGATTCCTGTACTACGTAAAATGAATACCTAAATACTTATATCTTATTTACTATATGTATGTTAGTGGTAAATCGAGAAATCAGGCAATTTCTAAAATGGCTAGACAAATTGAGAAATTTGTATTGATTTTTGGTTTCTGTGGTCAATTTTGCAGAAGAGAAGTTAGCAGGCTATTTTACACCAACTGGTATAATTCAAAAAGCACGGCTGAACCAGAAAAACCTCACCTGAAATATGTGGACCATTTCATTTTTAAATTATGACATTTATTTACTTTGAAGAGTTACGTCATATTAAATGATGTAACTTAGAAATGAAATGGTCCACATATGTCAACTGAGGTTTTTCTGACTCAGCCGTGCTTTTGAATTATATCAGTTGGTGTAAAATGGCCTGCTAACTTGTCTTCAGCAAAATTGACCACAGAAACCAAAAATCAATACAAATTTCTCAATTTGCGTAGGCATTTTTAAAGTGGCCTGATTTCTCGATGTACCCCTAACATGTATATTAAATGAAAAAATATGGAATACAGGTCTACTGTAAGTGAAATTATAGTGTCCGAATATTATACAATATCTACAAAAGAATTAGAAATTAGAAATCCTTTGTTTTCTTTGACAAATTCTTACATATTTGTCTTCGTGGTAAGGTGGTAAACGTGGGGTGTGGTCAACATATGAAATCACAACATGAACACTGTCGAATCTGCAATTTTTTAAATGCCTAGAAACGTTGTAAATTGTAATTCACGTTTTGAACAATGATTGTTTTCGAGGGTATTTTTCGAAAATGTTGTGGGGTACCGATCGACGGAGAATTACAAAAGGAATCCAATATAAATATCAATAAATGACGTCGTTTTTACTTGTAAACTTAAAATCCAAAATGGTATGTCTCCCGATAAAAAAGTAGTTTCCTAGTTTACTTTGATGACTTTCTCACAATTTAAGAACGAATGTACTACGCATTCATGAAATGCTGGCAAATTGCCCAGAAAATGTGAGTTGTGCATTTCCGATGCAATGTATACAAAAAATCTATTTTAGGATTATTGATAATTTCATCTTATGGTGCACTTGAAATGAGTCAGTCGCATTTCTTTCTGCTGCAAACATATATCCTGCACTCCTTCCTCTGTCAACAAGTTATAATCATTTTTAAAATACTCAGCAAAATTAAATTAGTGAAATTAGAATACGAGTGTTTTCAGTTATCTGTTTATTTGCCCAAATGAAGCTGTATTTACTTTTATATTTTTTCTATGGCCTGAATCTGTGGTCTAACTGCAAATGTGGTGACATAACCATATCTAAATATCGTTCCCTAAAACTAATTAATAGTGCTCCACCACCAATTGCAACTAAAGGTAAGTACCTCTAAACTTAAAATTATTTTCAACATCAATACCGAAAACATCAAAAGGCATAAATGAACAAAATTGATCTTCACTGAAAGGCTACTCACTTTTACCATTCCAGGTAACGTAAATAGAAGTACTGAAAAGCAGCCTGACTATATAGACAATTATCAAAATTTTACATTTTCTGTTAAAATGACTAATGAAAGTTGGAATGAAAAAAGCCACGTTGGTTGTGTCCTTCCCATTAAGCCATTGGACTCGATAAATGACAAAGCATCGTGGACAATTAAGGCGATTTTTCCTACAACGTCAGAATTTAATGTCAGACTTGGAAATAGCAAAATATGCCCAAACATTACAGACATCTTTAAGGTAGGTCACGCATGCGCGTAGAATGTAGCAGGGAATTGAAATGCAATTGTATTTTTGGAAAGAGTTATTGGTTTTTTCATGTACATGTAAGCGGCAAATCGAGAAAGCAGGCAATTTCTAAAATACACAGGCAAATCGTAAAGTTTGTACTGAATTTTGTTTTCTGTGATCAATTTCATAGATGACAATTCTTTCAAATCTCCCTTCAAATATGTGGGCCATTTCATTTCTAAATTATGACAATCATTTGTTTTGAAGAGCTACGTCATATTAAGTTGCGTAATTTAGAAATGTAATCCCCCACATAGGTATTCGAAGTGAAATTTTTTTGATTCATCAGTGACTTTTGAATTAACCCATTTGGTGGAAACTGGCCTATTAACTTGTCTTCTAGGAAATTGACCACAGAAACCGAAATTCTTACGATTTCCATTGGCATTTTTGAAATTGTCTGGTTTCTCTATTTGCGAATGTATACATTATAGTAAGCGTACAGAACTTATTAATAATATACAGGAATTCTAAATGTTAAATTACAATGCATAATGTAATTATTGATGTCAAAATCAGCGGAGGATTTACTGTACCTTTATTGTAAAGTAAAATATTTTGTACAATTATACTATACCGCTATTTTTAAATGATTTTATAAAATCTAAAAAGAAAAAGTTTTGCTTGCATGATTTGATATAAAATTTTTTAAAAGCTGCCGCCTTGTTATTGCTTGAATTGAATGCCTTATAATTATAAATATCTCTATTTATTAAAGATAAGGAATTTTGGTTCCGGTACTGATGACTTGAGAAAATCCGAGAAGTCAAATTGGAACAAGTCACGAAATTGCATTGCTTACAGTTGGCAAAATGGATCTGCGGGATTTTACGAAATGAACATTTTTCCTGTAAGAAACTCAAAATTACTTGGAATTAATTTACGTCATTCATTACTCATCGGATATCTGTGGTACAAATTTATTACCATTGCAACCATCTTTCAAGATGAACATCGGTGTATACTCTATCTGCAGCAATATAACATTGAATCTTCAATGGTAAAAATTTCATCATGTGAATTTGACATCGGTGGCAATACAAATGATATATTACGTAAAAAGTGTGACTCTTGTGCTGCTTACAATTGTTCAGAAGAAAGGAATGTTATTTCGATGATAAGACAAAACCAAAGTTCTCAGTTAAACCCGTTTCTTCTGTTTTATACTCCTTCAAAAAGTTTAACCGGAAATATCCAAAAATATAGTACACAAGATTCACCTAAAAATGTAATAATTACTTACCCACAGAATAAAGTAAGGATGCCTATTAAGTGGTCCCTAAAAAAATTTAAAATGTCCCTAAAAATATATTTAATGGGTCAATTATTGTGGTGTCCCTAGGAATAATTTAATTGTTCCCTAAAAAATAATTTAAAAAGTCCCCGTTTTTGCTGAAATTATCCATAGATGTAAATGCTCTAAGTACTTGTGTTTATTTAGGTTTAAAAACTTATAAAGTACAAAAATTGATATAGTAATCGCAGATTGAAGCAGATGTAATAATATTGCATTTCAGATACCGATTGATCATTATTTTGATTGATCATATTATTGATCATACAGATTGGTCAATTCGAGTGATGGGTATAGACACTTCTCCATGTTTTCCCCTTTCCGTAGTTTAAGTACTGCTTTCATCTCCATTGACCGATCTGTAAATCGAAATTGCCCTGTGTTGTTTTACAACGATATCAAAATACAATGTTCCGTTGGTATAATTGAAGGTTTTTTCGGAGAGCTCATTAGGAACAGGATCATCAATCTTAGACCCAACGTGATGGCCAACTACTTACCTAGGTATGCTAAATACATAACAGCGATCCACTCGGTAATGTCATACATTAATGCTTCTATTCGCAAATATTGGAGTTTTGTATTGCACACCAAAGTGGGATAATTGATTGCGTAGTGTGGAATGCATAAATGTTCTTCTCCATTTATTTAGTGTCTTCATTGTTCAGAAGGAAAATATTGAGATGAGCATATTGTAATGTGAGACGACGTCAGATCTACTCAAACCCCCTTCTCCCCCTCGTTGTCTTTTGTCGTATTTTGCTGACCCCCCCTCCCCCCAAACTGACGACATCGTTTATGGATGGCCTCTTTCACAAACTGGAATGAGCAACGCTGTTTGATCACAGTATTATACGTCACAAGAAAATACTAGTTTTTGCTTTCTTAGAAGTAGTAGTAAAACACTTTATCAGTGCTGGTAAGATTAACTGATATTCGTGTCCACTCAGCAATCGGAGGTATCTGATTCGCATTCTGATCACAGTTCAGTTCAACTTGTGTATTTACAACTTGTTCTAACCACTCGGATCTAAGCAAAGACAATACCATTTGTATTTGTACTTATTTGTTTCCAAATGTAAATACACATGTGTATTTTGAACATTTACATGTATGGATTATTTCAACAAAAACGGGGAGTTTTTAAATTATCTTTTAGGGAACAATTAAATTATTCCTAGGGACACCACAATCATGGACAAATTAATTTAATTTTAGGGACTATTTAAATTACTTTAGGGACTTTTTAAATTATTTTAGGGACTTTTTAAATTATTTTAGGGACTTTTTAAATTATTTTAGGGACTTTCTAAATTATTTTAAGGACCCGTTAAATATAACCCATAAAGTAACTGCAGTGCGTGAAAAGAAGATGAGTACCTCTTTTGTGATGTTTACTATTGCTATCGTCCTTTTCATTGTGATACCAATCTTTGCATATTGCGTCATTGTACTTCCGTAAATGTTTTCAAGTTTTCTCTAGTTGTTAAAGTATTCTGTTGATTCTTCTTATATTAGAATATCAAGTTATATAATATTTGCTTTGTTTAATTACACAGGGGTGCATTTGGGAGTTCTTTTTCTCATCCACCATCCAACGAAATCGCAAATGATAACCTTAGAAACGATGGAATAGGGCGTGGGAATTTTCTTTCTGCACAATCGTTAGGAAGAGCAATAGACGCAACTGGTAACCGAACTGACAGTTCACATCCTGATCCATCATCCAATGAAATAGCAAATGCAAACAGTAATAGTTTTACGGAGGATAACCGCAGAATAGGGCATTTGCCATCTGCACTACCTTTAGAAAGAGCAATAGACGCAACTGGTGACCGAACTGACAGTTCGCATCCTGATCCTTCATCCAATGAAATAGCAAAGGCAAACAGTAATGGTTTTACGGAGGATAACTGCAGAATAGGGCATTTGCCATCTGCACTACCTTTAGAAAGAGCAATAAGCGCTGCTAGAAGCGGTATTGCTACATTTAGACCCAACCGATTTGAACGACCATCAGCTCCTGTCAGGGAAATAATTGAAGATATCCAAAGCGCAATACACAATAGACCTACTGAATCTGAAGGAAATGTTATTTCCTATACCTTTACAACTCCAACTGCTCCACCTGATAATGACAGTCCCTTCTCAAATTACAGCACTTCCAATTCTTCCTTTTCTTTTAACAATTATGCACCATTAGCTTCTGTTCAACCAGGATTGAGAGTTGTGACTGTAACGGTTGAAAACCCACCGTCATATGACGAAATTACCGACGACGGTTTGCCTTCATATGGTGCAGCCACATCAGGTTCCTTCATTACGTAAAATAAATTCCTATTTTCCTATATGCAGAAGCATTATTTATAATTATATTAAGTGAAAAGGTATGAAATGCAGGTCTGCAGTAGTGGAAATAATGTCAAAATATTTTACAATATATACTTATATAAAGAAATCATAAATTATTAAAAATAAATATTTCGCAAATTCTTTCCCTTTCTTCTTCATTCATATTAACCGTATTCACCAATGCATTAGCTGGTCGTGTACTTCAACAAGTGTTTAAGCCAAATGTTTCGTTTTATAGTACAAAAAATTGTTATTTGCTACAAAAGCAGTTATCGCGGATTTGAGTTTCTCATTAATGTTAAAGTCCACTAAATTTAAAAAATACAAATTTCGTTGTAATTATCTAAGATTTTTTATTCGTTGGTAATATCTGTAGTATAGAGTATGTAATACGAATGTATATTGCAAGAAATACCAGGAATTCTCATGAGCTCAGAAAACAAGTTCATTTCAATAGTATTGTTTTAATAAGCATTGCTAAATGCTTTGTGGAGAATTTATTTAATAATGCAGACAAGTAATGCGTTTCGCTAAGTACGTACTCGTTGGTGATACCTATAGAGTTCCGTAAGCAAGAAAAATATTACGCTATTTTTCGACAAATATTATAATTGTAATATGACAGCGCTTACTATCATTCATCCCACTGTATCATATACTAAAGACAAACAAAGATGAAATTTACCTCAAGGAAACAGAATGAAGATTTATTTAATTGCACTACATTGTTAACTCCCATAGCTACTAATCGTGAAGACTATAATTTTCCGCGAAGCAAAACAGCAATTATCATCTTGATTGGGTTTTAATTCTTCGTATCCTTAAATTCACATACTTGTCTGATCATACATAATTAGCGTAACTCATTATTTATTGCAGCCAGTATGTACTTTAGGATATTAAGGACAAATTATGTATAAAAAATCGGAAATTCTTATATTATGGCAAATAATAAATTGTTATCAGTTAACATTCGTCTGGCACAACCGCAGTTCCAGAATTTTCAGATACGCCGGTGAATCAGGAAACCTTTACATAGACAAAGCTTGTCTTTCATACCCTTGTGTAGGATAAGCAGAATTACATTGCAAAATCTTGTAAACCAACAAGGAATTCATAGTTTTTTTTTCAACCGAAAATAAATAATAATAAATTCTCTAAAATGAGTCAGACGCCTTTGTCAGACATTGAGGATTCCAACCGTGAAAACGAAGACAAATGTAAAGTGACAAATATTGCTGACGTGGAAGATTTCTACAACTTATTAATAACTGAGGCTCCAACTTCACCAGGTGACAACAAATTACAACTCCTGCCAAAGGACATTCCTTGGATTGATTCTGGGTTACTTGAAGAAGGAAGGCAATTTGTGAAAGACAATTACCTTTCTGTACTATTTACCCACGTAACAGCAATTTTCTGTGGTCTTGGTATAAAATCAAAATGCGTCGTCTTTCTTAGGACTGGAAAGTTCCACAAATCAAGTTACTCGACTTTTCTGAAAATTCTTGCTACTGGCGGGACAATTATAAAATGGTATGAAGACGACATTCTGTCCGAAAACTCTCCTGTGTTTAATAGTATTCAATTCGTCAGAAGAATGCATTTGGGTGTTGCTAAGTGGAAAGAAAGAAATACAAAGCATGTACCATCACTAAATGAAATGGAGATTGACAAAGACATCACACTTTATATAGAAGCCATCAGAAAAGATTTAGAATTGGTGAATACAGGTGAAGCTCCTTCATGTATGAATAATTTGCAACCTGAACTGGAGTTTAGCCAATTGGATTGTGTGGTATCTCAATTCACATTCTATGCATGGCCATGCATGTTTGCAAAGCTATTCGGAATTGCAGATTTGAAACATTCCGAGGGCTACCGTCACATGTGGGCTGTTTTTGGAAAATTGCTGGGAATCGAAGATAGGTTTAATATTGCTCTTCATTGTCCTCCTCATTTGACTTATGAAATATTCATTAAATGTTTTGTTGCAAACCTTAAAGAAGTTGATTTGCTTGTAGCAGTCGTTCAACGAAGTTTTGTAGAGGCACTTTTTACTCTTTCTCCTCTTGTAAGGGCAAAACCTATCATTTATTACATTCTAAAAGGTGCTGTACCACAATTTCAGGGCGATAACATTTATTCCCTGATGGGATTATTTGATAAATTTTGTCTGGCTTTAATATACATTGGAATTTGGCTTACCCTTCGTTTTAAGATAGTTAAACAACTCACCAATTGGATTGCAAAATCTATCCTTGAGCGTCAATTAACAAAACATCTCCCGAGAGTGTCAAAAAAATTTTCCTCCACTACATAAATTCTTTTGTTTTTCTTCTTTGAAACAATGTTACCGGATTTAATTCGATTAATACGCTAATGTCAGCAGCAATTGAAATATAAGAAATATTGACATGAATTACCACGGAAAAGTGGAAGGGTAAAGTACACCAAATATACTTAATGAGTACACAAGTTTTCATTGTTTTTAATCAACGTATTGTAATGTACAATTTCATTGATTTTTGAATGCATGCAATTAAATAAATAGCAAATAAAATATAAAATACAACTTTGTGAATTTTTTTAATTTGTCTTAATTATTTACTTATGGCTTATGACGGATTTATTTACACATACATATACTGGACAGTTGTCTAAATAATTTTCTGTACTATTACGATTTTTGATACTTTTTAAAGCACGAAGCCCATCTCTATAGTATACTGTTTATGAATTCTATTGTTTTCATATTTGTAAATCAAAACTACCTCACATTGATATAACTGACTTTTTTGGATACTAGTGTAAAATCCTGTTTACCACAAAAGGTTTGGTAGCAATATTTAACTTTTCCAACAAAAATACAATAAAACATATTAATGACGAGCAAAAAGCAACGTAAAATATTGTGATGATACTGGAGTTATTAAATGATAAGGGCCTCGGTTCGTAGAAACTCCGGCATCTTTTACATTCTGTAAAATTGTGTCTTTTTGAAAGCTCTATCCATAAATTGTAAAGCCCTGATTGGCTAAGAACCTGCGATTTATCATAAAAAGAACGTAATAACAAATGAGGATATTGCCCTTCAAGTCTTGAAACTAATCGCTGTTCTGATATTTTTTCTGGTGTCCCAAGATACAATTTTTTGTTAGGTTGATTCTCTTCATTCCAATGCGAATCATTTAGAAATCGGTGGATTCGGGAATTCCTGTCAATAAATATAGAGTTTTGACATTCAGAAATCCATTTCTGAGGACTCGTGTAAGGAAATCCTGGAGGGAATCGAAAAGTTTTTACAATTGCTCCCTCTAAGTAGGATTTTGAGGATGCTCTCCAGATACCCCGAGACATATCCATTTGGCTACTAACTGATTTTTGATCCCGTTCATTAAGTGTTTGAAAAGCTGCTTGAACCACTTCTTTGTTATCATAGAAATGTGAAATTTGGTCTCTCTGTACAATTTTACATTTGGGGTCTTGTTCCGTTTTGAACACCATTAGTGGGTAATACGTTTTGTTATTCATGAGATAACACATGTAATTAAATACAACTTGGTTTTTGTAGTAATGATTCACAAAAAAAGGATTAAATTCGTTGTTTCCCATTAACGGACTAAATGAAACAATTTCCTTGATACTAGCTAAGTCAGCAAATGATTCGATTCTTTTCGCCGGAGGTGGCTCCACTACATCCGATATGACAATGCTTTTGTAAACGTCTGTGAGAATAACGAACATTAGCAACATTGGAACAATCACCATTTTAATCCAAAGTGGTTTACTGAATTTTTGTGGTAAGGAGTGTCCATTCTCTAACAAGTAGCCGTAACAAATTAAAATAAATGGAAAACTTTGTTCTCGTTTAAAATAAATTGTGCAATGTACAAAAGTAATGACAGAAGAAATTGAAATAATTATGAAGATCCAAACATAAATTTGGAATGGTCGGATGTATGCAGAGAAAGACAGATATCCTTCTTCAAGAACAATACAAGTAATGAAATTGTAGAAGTCCTCTGTTATTTGAATATAAATTCTTAGTGGAACTAATGTATAAGTGTTTGATTCTGCTACTGGGTCGTCAAAAGTCATAAATATTAAAGCAGAATGCTTATTTAAGTGACAAAATTCATTGCCTAATTTAATTGTGGAGTTTGAAAGCGATTCTGCCATAATTGATGAGATTTGAAGTGCGGTTGATATATAATTCTTTTGTTGATTTTGAAATTTGAATGCATTCTTTAACGGTTTGCCGCAGTATGTATTCTTTGTATTAAAATTCATAGTAAATATTAACATTACAAGGTTATGAACAATATTACTCCTTGTGAAGAGTTTTGCCGCTCGATGACGTAGATTTTTACCAGTTGAAAGCAACCCTTGCTGCAGATCAATGGCAAATAGTTTTTGTTCGTATTTCCAATGTTTATCTAGAAAATCTTTGTATTCTGTACTAACGAAATATAAAGAGTGATCACCGTATTCTTCTAGTGGTAAAATAAACCAGGTTTTGGTCAGAAAAATTTGAGTAAGAATTATTCCATTGCTGTTCAAAAATATACTTTTTGATTTTGTATTCTCTAAAACTGTGCGATCAACTGCAATGTAAACTGAAGTATAATATGCGTGATTGTAATATCTTTTGAAGTCATACTGGAGATGTTTCCTGTCATTTACGAAAGATTCACTTATGAAACTCATGAGAATCATGTCAGACAAATTACTTGGGTCTGAATTAACAGCTATATTTGCTACACAAACAAATCGTGATTTGTAATTTGGAGATGACATTTTCAATGTCTTGTTATTCAATGCAGTGTGGCAATAGGGAATAATAACGTTGTTTATATTTCCATATGTATTCAAGTATTCGATATCACAGGAAGCGGTTACATTTTTCAAAACTCTTGTGAATGCAAACGGAGTGTTGATTTCTTGCAATTGATCAAACGTAGTCTCTAGAAATTCTAAATTTTTTCTCCCATCCCCAAAAAATACAATGTTTATGAAACAGTCCTTTTCTAGTTCTCCTATTTCCTGTAATCTCCATCCGATTGTGAAATCTGCTACAATTAGTAACAAATATAAGGATTTCATTTCGTTTTCAAAATACAGATTTAAAACATATTTGAGACTTTGCAAGTGTACTAGTTGGACATGTAATACTTTTTGTACTGTAATAGAAAACTAGTTTAGACTGGAGTATACAAATGGAAATGAATACAAGAAAAAATTGTCAAAGGCTTTTCATTTTTGTACATTATTGCGTGTCTAGTTAAACAATAATTAGTTGTAATAGTTAAACCCATTCACTTTAAAAACTTTTCTGACACAAAAGTTTTGTATTAGTATTTGATAATAAAAATGTTTTATGACAATACAATAAAAGCATCTAAAAACTTTCCATCAGTGGCATTTGAATGTTAGAAACGCATAGCCCTTTTGAAACTTGTTTTGGCTTGGAATTGCATTTCACGTAATACAATACAATGTATCCGTTGTGCCTTTCTACATAGATTTACTCCTGTTACTTTTCCATCTGGTAATATTTCGCTTTTGTACTTACTAACTGTACGGCTGTGAGAACAAAATTATACAATACAAGCATCTAATGCAAATCACGTAGTTAATAGAATTTATGTATTTTTAAGATAAATGTAGGAGACTTGGATAGATAATATACATGGCAATTATTTTATTCATGCAATATCAAGACAACATATACCCTTTCAAATAAACACTAACTTTAACGTGTATACTAAAAATTAAGCGCAACTTTTCTTCTAAATAATTCATACTATATTTAGAGTTGGATGGCCTATTTTATAAACGTGACCAGAGAATTTGGCATAGGGAGCCAAATTCTTTTATCTGAATGCCATAAAAAAGCAAACACAGTTTAGAAATTCTTGTATCCATTCTTCTTACGTGAGACAAATGTTATACTAATTTTGCAAACTATGCAATGCAGTTTCCTGATGTTATTGACGGCAGTAATAAATTGTATTGCTTACTTCATTTTTTCGAATACATTAAAGGTTCGGATTAAATAATAGGATTTTGAATTTCTTGAGGGCAAGACAAAATAGTGCCACACCCTTGGGATATTATTTCCTCTTTTGTTTGTTTTTCTAATTTTACAATGCTTCTATTTCACGTTTCTTTGATATCTTTTGGTCTTCGCCAAAAAGGAACATTTTATTGTTATTTACGGGCTCAAAATTAAAAGTTTCAGTTTTAGTAATCATCCAACCTCTATCACCCCTGGTTATACGTTAAAGCCACTCGGCAAAATTTCCAACTGTATTTCGAAACTGCAAATCTTAATATTCGGTTACCCAATTTAGAATTAAATTCGGTGAACAATGCCCCAGATTTAAACTTCATTTTTGAATAGTATGGTATTCTATCTGTAAAGATATTGATACTGGTTAAATTAAGACTGTCTAAAAGTATATCAAGTGTTTAATAAAATGCATTGTTTGCTTAAAATAGCAACCCTTACAGATATATTGACAAGAAAAAAGTCTTACCTTTTAGCGGCAATGAGATTTTTCGCTGAAGTCATCGAAAAATGAAATACCATTATTTCCGGTGAAAATACGTGAGTGAACTACCAATTGCAATACGGCTTCCACAAGCTGAAAATATATGTTATATATTATCCATTGTGTAGTATTGCTGTCCAAGCTGACCGTTAACAATTAAGTCTACTAAAATTCATGAACCATTTTCCTATTTCTGCACGAATGACAAACAAACCGATTGCGATTGTAAATTTGTTATGGTTAATGAAACATTCCGATAACAATCCTTTAAAATCTATTATTATTACTCGCAAACTTACGGAGTTTGTATAAAGGTCTTAACTTAAAGGATACATAGTGAGGAATAAATACGGTCCCAAATCTTAGTTAGTAAAAACTATTTTTACTAAAGCTAATGTACCCGTCCGTGAAATAATCAAGCTTAAAATATCTTTTTTCAAATCCATTGCTAGCTGGCATTATTAGATTATTTGATTTTTTATCATCGCAAGTACCGACCAAAGTGTCAACATGACTTTGATTAACGTGTAATACTCTGTAATAATCAGTCATTATTACAGAATTTTTGCTTTTCTACACAATATGTTACTGTACTTAACCTTAAAATATTGATTTATTTAAAAAACTTACTTGTTATAGTTTCCTGAGGTACAATGGAATCTGCATCTTTATTTTTCCACGAATCTGAATCTAATATCCATGAAAAAAGCTTTTGCTCCACGGCTGGTGCTGTATCTGAATCCAGGTCTGCATTTTTTGGTTCATACTTTGGTTTCAGTTTGCTTGTAGCTCCTTATAATTAAAAAAATCACCTTTAAAGAACATCATGTCAATAGTCTGTAACAATGGCAAGGTATGGAATAAATATAATCATTATATAAGTTCAATAATTCAAAAGCTTTTTTTAAATTATGGAATTTCAAGAAAATATAAGCACGTGCTAAATGTTTTAGTATAATTTCACTTTGCTCAATTAAAAGGAATTTCTGAATGCCGTTATTTATAGACGCTGTAATAAAATAATATAATTTTTAAAATAACAACCATTTATTGAGGCTGTCCAACTTACTATTCCAAATACAAAAATTAATGTAAACTTCATGGTGAATTTTTAAAATAAAAAATAGTTACTGAGCTGTGAGACAGGAGTTTGATTTATGTTCAATGTGATTCAAGTTGGTTTAAGTTACATTTAAAACCACTCTTATCGATGTCAACCAATATGATGTATTGCTTTTTGTATTGGGTAACTACTAGTTAAGGTTCAGTATCAAGGTAATTAATTTAACATTTTTGGTTATGACATTATCACATTGTGGGGATGCAAAGGTGCCAAAAAGAGAATATGCACCATCTAGCCTATTTAACAATGTGTCAACTAGAATTGATTTCAATTCCCTGAAATGGAAGGAAGCTAAGTTACTCAAAAATATACTTTTCAACAATGAAAAATGCTGACCTTTGATGATTTTTGGAGGTCAAACTAAGTAAGTTATGAAAAAATTAAAAGGGTCAACATTGTTCGCCATTTTAAGGGCTACAACATATAAAAAATTCAAATATTTTCGTGGAAGAAAATATCTTTAGACAATGGTACCTAATTCTTTAAGAGATTGTTGGAGGGATATATTCAAATTTATTATGCACATTCATTGGGACTGGAAATGGTAAGTATTAATGACATTGCCAGTCACTTTATACTTATAATTGCAATAAGCAAGCGTCTGGCTTTGGCTTTTACAGTTTTTATTATTTTCGTATTTTTTGAAATTATTGAAATGGAAAAAATTCCTTAATAAATTCTGTCTAGCTTTAATATACATTGGAATTTGGCTTACTCTTCGTTTTAAGATAGCTAAACAACTCACCGATTGGATTGCAAAATCCATCCTTGAGCGTCAAATAACAAAATATCTCCCCAGAGTGTCAAAAAAATTTCCCCCCACTAAATAAATTCTTTGAAACAATGTTACCACATTTAATTAGGGGAATACGCTAATGTCAGCATCAATTGAAACATAAGAAATATTGCCATAAATTACCACGGAAAAGTGTAAGCGTAAAGATTACACCAAATATATTAAATGAGTACACAAATTTTCTAATCAACCTATTGTAATGTACAATTTTCTTGATTTATGAATACATGCAACATGCAATGAAATAGCAAATAAAATCTAAAATACAACAAATTTAGCATCCGAGAAGCATTTTAGCATTTTTAATTTCTCTTAATTGTTTACTTATCATATAACAGATTTACTTATACTGGACTTTTGTCTAATTAATTTTCTGTATTACGATTTTTGATACTTTTATAGCATGCAGTCCATTTCTGTAGTATACTGTTTTTGACTTCTATTGCTTTTATGTTTGTATATCAAAACTACCTAACATTGATATAACTGACTTTTTTAGATACTAGTGTAAAATATTGTTTAACACAAAAGGTTTGGTTGCAATATTTAACTTCTCCAACAAAAATACAATGAAGCATATTAATGACGAGCAAAAAGCAACGTAAAATATTGTGATGATACTGGAGTTATTAAATGATAAGGGTCTCGTTTCGTAGAAACTCCAGCATCTTTTGCATTCTGTGAAATTGTGTCTTTTTGAAATCTCTATCCATAAATTGTAAAGTCCTGATTGGCTAAGAACATGCGATTTATCATTGAAAAAACGCATTAATAAATGAGGATACTGTCCATCAAGTCTTGAAACTAATCGCTGCTTTATGACTTTTTCTTGTGTTCCACGATACAATTTTTTGATTGGCTGATTCTCTTCATTCCAATGCGAACCATTTAGAAATCGGTGAATTTGGGAATTTCTGTCAATGAAAATTGAGTTTTGACATTCAGAAATCCATTTCTGAGGACTCGTGTAAGGAAATCCTGGAGGGAATCGAAAGGATTTTAAAATTGCTCCCTCTAAATAGGACTTTGAGGATTTTCTCCAGAAACCCCTTGACATGTCCATTTGGCTACTAACTGATTTTTGATCCTGTTCATTAAATGTTTGAAAGGCTGCTTGAACCACTTCTTTATTATTGTACAAATGCGAAATTTGATTTCTCTGTACCAATTTACATTTGCGGTCTTGTCCCTTTTTAAATAGGTTTGCAGGGTAATAAGTTTTGTTATTTATGAGATAACACATGTAATTAAACACAACTTGTTGTTTGTAGTAGGGATTCACATAAAAGGGATCAAATTCATTGTTTCCCATTAACGGACTAAATGAAACAATTTCTTTCATGTTAGTTAAGTCAGTAAGTGAATCGATTCGTTTTGCCGGAGGTGGCTCCACTACATCCGATATGACAATGCTTTTGTAAACGTCTGTGAGAATAACGAACATTAGCAACATTGGAACAACCACCACTTTAATCCAAAGTGGTTTACTGAATTTTTGTGGTAAGGAATGTCCGTTCTCTAACAAGTAACCGTAACATATTAAAATGAATGGAAAACTTGTTGCTTGTTTGAAATGAATAATACAATGTACGAAAATAATGACAGAAGAAATTGAAATAATTATGGCGATCCATACATACATTTGAAATGGCCGGATGTAAGCAGAGAAAGATAGATACCCTTCTTCAAGAACAATACAAGAAATGAAATTGTAAAAGTCCTCCGTTATTTGAATATATATTCTTCGTGAAACTATTGTATAATAGTTTGATTCTGCTACTAGATCGTCAAATGTCATAAATATCACAGACGAATGCATATTTGTGTAACATATTTCACTGCCAAATTTAATTGTGGAGTTGGGAAGCGATTCTACCATAATTGACGTTATTTGAAGCACTACTGATATATAATTCTTTTGCAAATTTTGAAACTTAAATGCATTTTTCAAGGGTTTGCTACAGTATGTTTTCTTTGTATTATAATTCATAGTAAATATTAGCATTACAAGGTTCTGAACAATATTACTTCTTGTCGTGAAGAGTTTTGTTGCTCGATGACGTAAATTTTTACCAGTTGAAAGCAACTCTTGCTCCAGATCAATGGCAATTAGCTTTTGTTCGTATTTCCAGTGTTTATCTAGAAAATCTTTATATTCTGTACTAACGAAATATAAAGATTGATCACCGTATTCTTCCAATGACAAAACAAACCAGGTTTTGGTTAGAAAAATTTGAGTAAGAATTATTTCATTGCTTTTCGAAAAAATATTTCCTGATTTTGCATTCTCGAAAACTCTGCTTTCAGTTGCAATGTAAATCGAAGTATAATATGCGTGATTGTAATATCTTTTGAAGTCATACTGGAGATGTTTTCTATCATTTACGAAAGATTCACTTATGAAACTCATCAAAATCATGTCAGACAAATTATTTGGGTCTGAATTGACAGCTATATTTGCCACACAAACAAATCGTGATTTGTAGTTTGGAGATGACATTTTCAATATCATATTATTCAATGCATTGTGGCATTGGGAGATAACGAAGTTGTTAATATTTCCAAATGTGTTCAGATATTCAATATCACAGTGTGTGGTTACATTTTTCAAAACTCTTGTGAATGCAAAGGGAGTGTTGATTTCTTGCAATTGGTCAAACGTTGTTTCTAGAAATTCTGAATTTTTTCTCCCATCCCCAAAAAATACAATGTTTATGAAACAAGCCTTTTCTAGTTCTCCTATTTCTTGTAATCTCCATCCGATTGTGAAATCTGCTAAAATTAATAACACAAACTGCACGTGCAAGGATTTCATTTCGTATTCGAAATACAGATTTAAAAATTATATCTGAGACTTGGGAAGTGTAGTTAGACATGTAATATTTCTTGTACTATAATAGGAAACTAGTTTAGACTAGAATATACAAATGGAAATGAATCGAAAAAAAATTGTCAAAGGCTTTTCATTTTTGTACATTGCGTTTCTAGTGAAACAATACTTGTTGTAATAGTTAAACCCATTCACTTTGAGAACTTTTCCGACACAAAAGTTTTGTATTAGTATTTGATAATTAAAATGTTTTATGGCAATACAACAGAAGCATCTACAAACTTTCCATCAATGGCATTTGAATGTAAGAAATGCTTAGCCATTTTGAAACTTGTTTTGGGATTAATATAATCTTAGTATATACTCTTAGTTTTAGCACTAATATATACTATTAGTTATTAATAAAAGTTCAATGTATTATAAAATCCCTGGAATTACATTTTTCCTTTACACCAATCCGGAGACCCTACTGCAATGCATAAACTTGCAAATATTTCTTAGTTATTTAAAACAATATTGGAATTGTATTTCACGTAATACGATACAATGTATCGTATTGTGACTTTCCAGATTTACTCTTGTTACTTTTCCATCTAGTAAAATTTCGCTTTTGTACTTATATTTAACTGTACGGCTGTGGGAACAAAATTATACATATAAGAATCTAATGCAAGTCACGTAGTTAATAGAACTTAGGGTTTTTAAGGCAAATGTAGGAAACTTGGATAGATAATACACATGGGAATTATTTTATTCATTCAGTATAAATGTTGGTGCTGGTTGTCGTTCCTAACACCAAAGAAGTGGTTCGTCTGTCTGAGTCGTTGTCGGATTTCTATTTCTAATTTTTACGAAGGACCACTGCAAATTATAGCTTGCAGAACTATTTGTGTGCCTACTGTGAGCCTAGCGTGATGACTGAAATAATAGGGCTTTTTGAAACGGGTATTTTAATTTAATCAGTGTTTACTGTTGTCTAAAGCAAAACTGAAAATGGTTACAATCAATCAAACCAAAAATGCCAATATCTATCAACTTATCAAAAGTCTCCTTGCACTTCTTCAACTCCACTCCAACTATCGCCGCTCTACTCGCCAGCCTCACTCCCGCTTGCTTGTCCGTTGGTTCTTCTCTTTTTTCCCTCCAATCCTTTCCTTTTCGCGCTCCGACAAGGACATACCCCCCTCCGTGGATGGACCGACGGGTGTATCCACCTCTGGCAAAACGTCTAGAACACAGAGCTTAGCCACAGGTCTTCTAAACGTCCCACTCTGAGTTCTCACATCAGCGACGCGCACTTGTCCGTCCTTGCCTGGGTAAACTGCGGTGACAATCCCTCTTGGCCAGCAGTTTCTCTTCATATCGCCGTCCGCAATGAAAACAAGATCTCCTCCTTGTAGGGGTTTCTTCTTCTCATGCCATTTCTCACGTCTAGTCAAACTGGGGAGATATTCATTAACCCATCTTCGCCAGAACATATCCGCCAATCTCTGCGCAATTCGCCATTGCTTGCGGAGACAAAGGTCTGCATCGTCAAATTGTCCCGGAGGAAGTCTTCCATCAGAGCTTCCTAACAGGAAGTGATTTGGGGTCAATGCTTCCGGGTCGTTCGGATCGCTTGACACAAAAGTTAACGGTCTGCTATTGACGGTGAATTCTGCTTCAGCCATCAAAGTTTGTAAGGTTTCTTCCCTCGGGGCCCTTTCGGTCAGTACTGATTTTAAAGCCGTTTTAATTGATTTAACTAGCCTTTCCCAGGCTCCAGACATATGCGGTGCCGATGGAGGCTGGAATCTCCAAACAATTTGTCTTCCGGTTAGCTCATCATGAATCTTTTCTTCGTCCAGTTCCAACACAGCTTTTCTCAACTCATTTGCTGCTCCTCGGAAGTTAGTTCCGTTGTCGGAAATGATTTCGACAGGTGTCCCTCTTCTTGCAATAAAGCGTCTCAATGCCATGATGACAGAGTCCGTTGTCAACGAGGCAGCTAACTCCACGTGCACTGCTCTTGTGGCCATGCACGTAAAAAGCGCTCCGTACCGCTTTTCGTGTCGCCGTCCAATGGTGACATCGTAAGGCCCAAAATAATCGAGACCTGTAACAGAAAACGGTTTAGTTTGTCTAGTCACTCGGAAATCTGGGAGAGGAGCCATCTCAGGAACTTGAGGGACTGCATTTCCAATACGACACTTCAAACAATCGCTCCAAGCCTTTTTGACAGCTGCTCGCATCTTAATAACCCAGAATTTTTGACGGAGATCGTTGACAACACGCTCCATCCCATGGTGTCCAGCCAATCGATGAAATTGATTCACGATTAATTTTGTCACTTCATGTTTTCGGTCTAGTATAATGGGTTGCTTCATCTCACAACGCAGATGTGGGGATTTAGCTAAACGTCCAGCTATCACCAGCAATCCATTAGCATTCAAAATTGGAGAAAGCTTGAAAAGTCTGCTACTTTTCCTAATCACTTTTCCATTTCTCAACTTGTGTAGTTCTTCTGGAAAGCAGTCCTCTTGAGCCCGCTTGAGCCACCAATTTTCTGCATTCCTTATTTCGGCTACCGTTAGCCACTTTGTACTTTCTACATTTATCTTTTCTTTAAGAGTCTTATTCTTCGTCCATTTTCGAACGAATGCATTCACGAACCTGGATACATATGCTGTTACACGAAGCAGTCTTGTCCACCTTGAGAAGTCTTTCGGTCTTAATTTCCCAAGTTCTGAAGTCTCGACGACGATTCCACAGAACTCTTTTTTTGTCTCCAGTTCGTCTTCGTCACCAACTTCCGAAATTTCCTTCGCCTCCATCGGCCACTTAGTTTCATCAAACTTTAGGAAATTCGGTCCATTCACCCATCTGCTTCCAGGGGAAAATTCAGATGGAGTGTTGTCACGAGTCGCTTCATCAGAAACGTTCTCCTTGGAGGGGATCCAACGCCATTCATCGATATTCGTTAGCTCTTCTATTTCCCCAATTCGAAGGGCTACGAACTGCTTGTACTTTCTGGCATCTGAGCGGAGCCAGCAAAGCACTGTCTTAGAGTCACACCAAAACACCGTTTTGTCAAACTTAATGTCATGTTCACTACGAATTGTATTTGCCAGTCGGGATGCTAGTAGAGCAGCCTGCAACTCCAGTCGAGGGATCGACATTGGACGAAGGGGAGCAACTCTTGACTTAGCACACACTAAACTTGTCTCGATTCCTTTTCTGGATTCAACACGGATGTATCCTGCAGCCGCAAAAGCCTTTTCGCTGGCGTCTGAAAACACATGAAGCTGAATCGACCTGGCCTTCGGTATTTCCAGAGCATAACATCTTGACAATTTAAATTCTGAAATATTCCTAAGCTCCTGCAACCAGATATCCCATTTCATGTGGACGTCGTTTGAGATTTCGTCGTCCCATCCGATTTCTGATCTCCATATGTCTTGGAGGAGTATTCTGGCCTTTATTGTAAAATTCGCCAGAAAGCCAAGCGGGTCGTAGACGGACATCGTTAGCTTGAGTACTTCTCTCTTCGTCGGTCTTCTTTCACCATTTAAGATATCTTGACTGATTCTCTTAAAGGACGTGTTGAAAGTGAAATTATCCTCTTGAGGGTTCCACTGTAATCCTAAGACACGTTCACACACTGTATCACTGTCTCTGGTCAATTCCTTGTGATTGTCAGCAACTAAAGCATCGGGCAGACTCTTTAGAACTTCGGGTGAGTTAGACACCCACTTGCAAATTTCGAAGCCACCTCGCCTGTGCACTTCGATGACATCTGCAATTCGACTCTTGGCTTCAGCTACTGTAGAAGTGCTGTCCAAGCAATCATCCATGTAGTGATTTTCTCTTATAGTTTTCCAAGCTTCAGGAAACTCTTCTTTATGAACATCAGCGTTTCGGTTTTTCACTTCCTGCGCTGAATACGGGGAGGAAACCGCACCAAATATCATTACGTTCATCCGACATACATCTGGGGGTCGACTTCTGTCTTTTCCTCTCCAAAGGAATCTTTGTGAATCCTTATCCTCGTCACGGATTGCAACTTGGTGAAACATTTCCCGGATGTCACCACAAAACGCAATTTCATATTGTCGAAATTTAAACAATACTGAAGTCAAAGGTTGTAACAAGTCCATACCTTTCAGCAGCATGTCGTTGAGACTAACTCCGTTTGCTTTGGATGCAGCATCAAACACCAATCTAGGCTTGCCTGGCTTGTTTGGATGATACACCGCAAAGTGTGGTAGGTACCACGTCTTGTCGTTGGTGATAGCAGCTTCTGCTGGAGAAAGTTTAACTGCGTATCCCTTTTTGAAATAATCTTCAATTTTCTGAAAATATATTTCTCCGAATTCTTTGTCGGAATCCATTTTCCTTTCAATCTGGTAAAGTCTCCTCATGGCAGCTTTCTTGCTTTCTGGGAGCTTCAGGTCATCTGACTTCCACAATAAACCGGTTTCCCATTTGTCGCCGACTATTCTTGTGGTCTCTTCAGTTATCAACTGAACTCTTTTTTCTTCTTTACTGAGCAGGCTATTTTCATTCACTTTGACTCCAAAGTTCTCAGTCCGAAAAGAGTCCTTCACCATGTCATGAAGTTCTTCCAATTCGGTCGTATGAAACACATGGCACGTAAATTCGTTGTCGACTCGGCCACGTTGCATTCCAGATTTTCCGTGTATGGCCCATCCAAGTTTTGAGCGTGTAGCGATTGGGGCTTGGGGTGAGCCCTCGACGATTTCTCTTGCTACCGTCAGGTAAATATAGTCTTGCCCAAGTAATATCGTTGGTTGTACATCATTAAGTCCTCCGCCTTTCACGGCACGAAGGTGAATCCATTTCTCTTTGAGAGCCTTGGCATTTACCGTGTGACGTGGTAAACGTAGTTTTTCGTCAGTCCTCACTCTGTCCAACAAATAGTACTTGTCATTCGTGGGGTCACGAATTTCCACTTTAACAGCTCTGGAATTTTTGTTTAATGCAGTCATCCCATTTGTCCATTGCATTTCGAATGGAGCCTTGGGACCCAGTAATCCAAGTTGGTCAGCTAACTTGGCATCCATCATCGATGTCATTGCCGCTTCGTCAAAAAGAGCATAAGTGTGTACTTCTCCAAGGGGACCTCTCAAAACCACGGGAACAACTCTGAGAAGAACATTACACTTTAGTCCATTGCACTTATTCACATTTCCAACAGTCTTGACCACCATGTCTTCCTTTTCTGACTGATTGTTATGCAACAAAGGATGATGACTTCGCTGGCAACCGTCCACACCACACACTTTTTTCTTGGTGCATTTTACAACTTGGTGATTTTTCTCCAGGCAACAAAAACATAACTTGTTTACTGCAACCCATTTCCAACGTTCCTCTTCTGTCTGCTTTGCAAAGCTTCGACACTCAGATGCACTGTGGTTTTTCTTAGAACAAAATAGGCAAGAATTCTTCTCACTGGAACTTGACACTTCTTGTTCAGTTGTCGTGAAGACTGCATGACCCTTTCCTTGTCTATGATCATTTTTCTTCGCAACGCTAGCTTTGCACGGCTTGTCATCGGCAGTCGCAAAACTAACCAAGCTTGCAGCTTCAGCTATTTCCTTAATCCAGTCACTAAATGTCTTCAAAGTAAAATTGGGATCTTTTTTTATAATCGCCCCCAGTGTCAGTCTTAAGCTAGGAGGTAATTTTACAATGAGATCATCTGTCAGTTGTGGATTGTTCAAATACTTTTCACATTTCAACGACGTCATCGTAGACACCAAATTACGAACTGCGTTTGAAAATGTTATTAAGGATTTCGGCTTACTTTCTGTCGGTGAAGGTAAGTTCTTAACTTTCTGGATGAGTGTCCGAATAATCTGCTGGGGCTCTCCAAAAGTGGTTTTCAAAGTATTCATTACCTCGTCTAAATTCTCTGGAGCTGTCATGGATTCTCTCACACTGTCCAATGCGTCGTCCTTGAGGCACTTTTGGAGTCGAGCCATGTTCTCTGCGTTGTTGTATCCACAAAGCTTTGTCGAGTTTTCGAACTGACTGATGAACATGGGCCACTCTTCAGCTTTCCCAGAAAATATTGGTAAGTCACGTGGTGTTGATTGACGAGCAATAAACTTTTCCATCTTGTCTCCTTCTGTCACCGCACCTGGAGTCACTCTCTTCGTCAGCTCTGTCATGGCCTGAAGTAGAAGATCCATGGATGAAAGATTCGACTTATCTGTCACTGCTGCTGGTTGAACTGGGACTTGCTCACAGGGAATTTCCGAATGTGGCTTTGCGTCATCGTCACCTCCGGTCTCTTTCGCCTGTCCACGAGAGTCATTCCATTCGTGTACTTTGGTTTGGCTGTCTGCTTCACCAGGAATACGCAGGAGTTCTTCGAGGACTAAGTCCTCATCACTTATGTCTTGTGACTCGTTCGCCTCCTCTTCAATCACTGCCTTTTCGAAAGCGAGTTTTTTTTCAGCCAAAGTCTTTTTGTTTCCGGCAGATTTCTTTTTTAATTCCGCCAGTAGCTCTTCTTCCTCCGCATCGGCAATTGCTTGTGCTGCTTCGTACTCGGCCTGACGAAGTCTACTCACGACACTGCTGGCACTAGATTTTGCACTTGCATTAGACACTTGACGAGTGCCTTTTTTGCGATGGGTTCTGGGTGGTAGTCCTTCCAGAAGAGCAGGAGTTTCTCCAAATTGACTTGCAACTCTTCTGTTATGCCTCGTCAACATCGGGGTCCGAACTGTCTTGGACGTAGTGGCGACTGGAACAGGTTCATCGTCACTGGTACTGCTGACGTAGTCAGTAGCACTTTCTGAGGGCACAACTCGGCTTCTCTGCATTGTCAACTGTCTTTCACTTGTCACTGTATTTTCCGTAGAACTGGATCCGTGGCTCGAATGACCAAATGTTGGTGCTGGTTGTCGTTCCTAACACCAAAGAAGTGGTTCGTCTGTCTGAGTCGTTGTCGGATTTCTATTTCTAATTTTTACGAAGGACCACTGCAAATTATAGCTTGCAGAACTATTTGTGTGCCTACTGTGAGCCTAGCGTGATGACTGAAATAATAGGGCTTTTTGAAACGGGTATTTTAATTTAATCAGTGTTTACTGTTGTCTAAAGCAAAACTGAAAATGGTTACAATCAATCAAACCAAAAATGCCAATATCTATCAACTTATCAAAAGTCTCCTTGCACTTCTTCAACTCCACTCCAACTATCGCCGCTCTACTCGCCAGCCTCACTCCCGCTTGCTTGTCCGTTGGTTCTTCTCTTTTTTCCCTCCAATCCTTTCCTTTTCGCGCTCCGACAAGGACAATAAAGACAACTTATACCCTTTCAAATCAACACTAACTTATACATGCATACTAAAAATAAAGGGCAACTTTTCTTCTAAATAATGCATACATAATAGGGTTGGGTGGAGTATTTTACGAACGTGACAAGAGAATTTGGCCTAGGGAGCCAAATTCTTTTTTCTGAATGCCATAAAAAAGCAAACAAAGTTTAGAAATTTTTATATCCATTCTTTGTACGTGAGACACATGTTATACTAATTTTGCCAACTTTGAAAATATTCATTTGGAAAGGAATAACCATGTAATTGTCAAAATACTCAAAGTAAGTATTGCCTTGTTAGTATTAATTCATCGGTTTATCCACGAACCTAAAGCTGACTTTCATTGTTATTCAATTGAAAAAAAGTTTTTTCTCTGCATATATTTCCTTTTCTCAGCAAACATCGAATAGACATTACAAATTAATAATAGCCTTAAGCAAAGTAAGAATGGATCAATTATAGGATATTTATAAACGCCAGAATATAACACTGGAAACGATAAATATTAATGAATCACGAATCACCCCTTAAATGCAGTTAAAATCCTCAGTCGAAAATGATACACTCTAGCTAAAGCTTACATGTCATCTAAGAGATAAGGATTAAACACACCTTAAAACTATTAAACGTAGATAGTGAAATTGTTTTTCTTCTTACTATGGTGCTATAAGCGCAAAAGCCCTGTTTTCAGATGTGTTAATGTTATGATTTATGTTATGATATAATTAAACGAAATTGGAGAAGAGTAAAAATTATAATAAGGGTGGGTGTTAAGTACATATAATGTACGGAAGATTACCATATTCAAGGCTTATCATGCACTTAACAGTTGATCTCGAAGTAACTGTACATTTCAAAAGAAACATTTGACATCATTATAAATTTGTTACACTCTATGCAGAATGGAAATTTTTTAAACCAGAACCAATTTAATAAAAATGCATTAAGGATGCTGGCTATGGCCAATGTGTGCTCCGGAATTATTTGTGTATTGAAAATATTGTTAACACCTAAGGGGCCGTGCACAAATCACGTTCGTTAGACATATTGTTTGCTCTTGGATTGATCAAAAATCCTCAGCCCAGGCATTTCAATGTGGTTGCAATGGTCATGGCTCCAGATGCATCCTGCTTACCCGATACACGACTTTTACAAAGTATGTATGTGTATTTTACATATTTTTGGATTTGCCTGTTGTAACATAATCATTGATATGAGCACCAAACGTTTTCCGCTATTTGAGTAAGAACGAATGTATTACGCACTCATGGAATACTGGCAACTTGCCAAGAAAGATGTGAGCTGTCGATTTCCGATGTAATGTTTACAAAAAATCTATTTTAAGAGTATTTATAATTTCATCTTACGATGCAAGCGAAATGAGTCAGTTCAAATTCTGTCTGCCGCTAGCACTTATCCTGCACTCCTTCAACTTTTAACTGATTTTAAAATTACTCAGCATATTGCATATGCATTAGTGAAATTAGAATACGACTTTTTAGATTACTTATTTATTTCCACAAATGAAATTGTATTTACTTTTATATCTTTCCTGTTGTTTGAATCTCTGGTCTAACTGCAAATGCGGTGACATATCTACATCAAATTATGGTTCACTGAAACTAATTAAAAGTGTTCCAACAACATTTGAAACGATAAGTAAGTTTAAGAAAATTATTTTAACAGTAACAGCGAAAACATCAAAAGCCATAAATGCACAAAATTTATTTCCAATGGAAATGCATTTCACTTTTACTTTTCCAGGTAAAGTAAATGGAATCACTAAGGAACTGCCAGAAAATGTAGATTATTATCAAAAGTTTACATTTTCTGTTAAAATGACGAACGAAAGTTGGAATGAGAAAAGCCACATTGGCTGTGTTCTTCCCATTAAGCCCTTTGAATGGATAAATGACATAGCAAATTGGACAATTAAGGCTATTTTTCCTACAAGAGAAAAATTTAATGTCAACCTTGGAAATAGCAAAATATGCTCAACCTTTACAGACATCTTCAAGGTGGGTCAATGTCACATATGCGCGTAGAATGTCGCTATATATGCAGATAAAAAAAGATATTGATTTTTATTTCAACGCAGAAGTTATTGTCTTGCATTCTTAAAAATAAACCAATTTTTAGACGTTTTTAAAATCCAATTTTAAAAAGCAAAAGTTTTGTAAGCTTTGCTTGTATGCCTTTATGTACAAATTTAAAAAATCGGCTTTTTAATTCCCTGAAAATTTCACAAAATGTAATTTGCTGTTCATGACGTTAAAATTCAATTTTGTATCCCTTTAGTTCATAAATATCTCTATTTACTAAAGATTGGAAATTTTGGTTTCGGTACTGATGACTTGAAAAACGAGAAGCCAAATTGGGCGGAGTCACGAAACTGCAATGCGTACACTTGGCACAATGGATCTGCGAGATTTTACGAAATGAATGTTTTTCCTTTAAAAAACTCAAAATTACTTGGAGTTAATTTTTCTCATTCATTGCTCGGATATTTTCTGTGGTTCAAATTTATTACGATTGCAACAACATTTCAAGATGAACATGGATGTACACTCTATGTGCAGCAGTATTACATGGAATATTTCATAGCAAACGTTTCAACTTGCGAGTTTCGCAACGGTGATAATACAAGTGGGTATTTCAATAGAAATTGCGGCTTTTGTGCTGCTTATGATTGTACAGAGGAGAATAATGTTATTTCGATGATAAGACAAAACCAACGTTTTATGCAAAATGCGTTTATGCAATATACTCCTTCACAAAATTTATCCAGAAATATTGAAAAATATAGTGAACAAGGCTCCAACAATTACGCACAAGTTAAAGAAACCATGGTGACTCAAGGGGAAATTGTCTTTCTGTTATTTGCTGTTTTCGTCTTAGTCATTATGATGTCACTGCTTGCGTATATCGTCTATACGCATCATCCTATCTATTTGTGCACATTTAAACGGTAAATATATTTCATTTTCTTTCTGGAGGTTAAAGTTTTCTCTCAGCATTGCTTCTTCTTATATTACTAAATTACATATTAATACATAATAAGTGCATTGTTTAATTATACAGGTGTGCAACTTCAAGATCACATCCTCTACCACCATCAATGGAAAGAGCCATAAACTCTACTGGAAACCAAACTGGCAGTTCAGATCCTCATCGATCATCGAATGCAACCGCAAATGCAGTCAACAATAATTCTGCAAACGGAATTGATACATTTACTGCCAACCGAAATGATGCAAGATGCGATACAAGATGCAGCACTGCTAATTTGCCTTATTTTAATTTTAATAATCATGTTTCACTAGGTTCTGTTCAACCAGGGTTGTCAGTTGAGAATATAGCGGTTGAAAATCCACCTTCATACGACGAAATTATCAATAACGACCTGCCTTCATATGATGCAGCCACGTCAGGTTTCTTCACTAAGTAAAATGAATTCGTGCATATGTTACCTCCTCTGAGAGCACACAGTCTACGGGGCCCGTAGGCTAGCCTACGATAGCACAAACCCATATGCTAGTATATGAGCGCACAGCATCATTCCGCCTATGAAGTCACATATAATACTCGATGGTACTGTAGGCTATGTGTTCTCAGAGGCGATGACATATATATATACTATTTATAAGTATATTAAATGAAAAAGTATGGAGTACACGTCTTCTGTCATTAAAATAATGTCAAAATATTTTACCATATCTACGAAAGAAAACTTGCAGAAATAATCTAATGTTTGGCTAATTCTTTAACTTTTTCTACATTCATGTTAACATTGTTAATTGATTGCTAAATGATTGCTAATTGTGGCTTGGGAAGATTTATTTATGAAATATATACACGTAATGTCTTTCGGAAATTGCGTACTCCTACCATAGTGCCACCTATACACGAAATGACGTGTTTGAAATTGTCAAACATGAAATTGAAAATTGAAAAATTCAGATTGAAAATTCTTGGAACCTTTTCAAAAATAAAATACGTCAACAATTTAGATGAAATTACAAAAACAAATGTCAATGAACTAGAATATCAGTAGTCATTCATTGCCTTCTACCGTTGAATTACTGAATTACCCTTGAATTGAACCCCGTTGGAGCGTACAAAATTTACAACTGGACAACTAAAGCACAATAAAGTGAACATACGAATTTATTTATTTGCTATAATTACGCATATAAAGAGAAGTCATAACCATTACACAAACCATCTAATTTTATTTAAACTTACACTGTTGATAATACCGTTGTTCTTATATTTGTGTATCAATACTATCGCACATTGCCATAAATTACTTCATTGTACACTAGTGTAAAATTCGTGCTTGAGACAAAAAGCATAGCCGCAAAATTTAACTTTTCCAGCAGAAAAACAATAAAGCATATTAATGATGTACACAAGGCAACGTAAAATATTGTGATGATACTAGAGTTATTAAATGATAAGGGACTCGGTTCATAAAAACCCCAGCATCTTTTGCATTCTGTAAAGTTGTGTCTTTTTGAAATCTCTATCCATAAGTTATAAAGACCTGATTGGCTAAGAACCTGCGATTTATCATTCAAAAACTGTATTAACAAATGAGGAAATTCTCCATCAAGTCTTGAAACTAATCGCTGTTTAAAAGTTTTTTCTGGAGTCCCACGATATAATCTTTTAGTAGGTTGAATCTTTTCATTCCAATGCGAATCATTTAGAAACCGGTGGATTCGCGAATTTCTGTCCATGAATATTGAGTTTTGACATTCAGAAATCCATTTCTGGGGATTCTTGTAAGGAAATCCAGGAGGGAAGCGAAAAGATTTTAAAATTGCTCCTTCCAAATGAGACATTGGGGAATTTCTCCGGAGGACCTGCGACATATCCATTTGGCTACTAACCGATTTTTGATCCTGTTCATTAAGTGTTTGAAAGGCTGCTTGAACAACTTCTTGGTTATTAAAGAGATGCGAAATGCTGCCTCTCTGTACAAATTTACATTTAGGGTGTTTCGCCCTTTTAGATATTTTTGCAGGATAATAAGTTTTGTTATGCATGAGATAACACATGTAATTAAACACAATTTGTTGTATGTAGTACTCATTCACATAAAAGGGATTAAATTCATGGTTTCCCATTAATGGACTAAATGAAACAATATCCTTGATACTAGCTAAGTCAGCAAATGATTCTATTCGTTTTGCCGGAGGTGGCTCCGTTACATCTGATATGACAATGCTTTTGTAAACGTCTGTGAGAATAACGAACATTAGCAACATTGGAACAATCACCATTTTAACCCAAAGTGGTTTACTGAATTTGTGTGGTAAGGAATGTCCGTTCTCTAACAAATAACCGTAACATATTAAAATAAATGGAAAACTTTTTTCTCGCTTAAAATAAATAGTGCAATGTACAAAAGTAATGACAGAAGAAATTGAAATAATTATGGAGATCCAAACATAAATTTGGAATGGTCGGATGTATGCAGAGAATGATAGATATCCTTCTTCAAGAACGATACAAGAAATAAAACTGTAAAAGTCCTCCGATATTTGAATATATATTCTTCGTGGAACTAAAAGATAATAATTTGATTCTCCCACTGGATCTTCAAAAGTCATAGATATTAAAGCCGAATGCCTATTTATTTCACACAGTGTATTACTTAATTTAATTGTTGAGTTGGGAAGCGATTCCACCATAATTGATGCGATTTGAAGTGCGACTGATATATAATTCCTCTGCAGATTTTGATATTTAAATGCATTCTTCAATGGTTTGCCGCAGTATGTATTCTTCGTAATATAATTTGTAATAAATATTGACATTACAAGGTCTTGAACTATGTTACTTCGTGTTATGAAAAGTTTTGTCGCCTGATGTCGTAAATTTTTACCAGTTGAAAGCAACCCATGATGCAGATTAATAGCAAATAGCTTTGGTTCGTATTGCCAATGTTCATCTGGAAAATATACATATTGTGTACTAACGAAATATAAAGACTGATCTCTGATTTTTTCTAGTGACAAAATAAACCAGACTTTTGTTAGGAAAACTTGACTAAGAATTATTCCACTGCTTTTCGAGAAAATGTTTCCTGATTTTTCATTCCCGAAAACTATGTTGTCAACTGCAATGTAAACTGAACTATAATATGCGTGATTGTAAAAGCTTTTAAAGTAATACTGAAGATGCTTCTTATCGTTTGAGAAAGACTCACTTATGAAACTCATAAGAATCATATCGGACACATTATTTGGGTCTGGATTGACAGCTATGTTTGCCACACAATTAAATCGTGATTTGTAATTTGGAGATGACATTTTCAATTTTTTATAGTTCAATGCAGTGTGGCAATAGGAGATAATAGCGCTGTTAATATTTCCGTATGTTTTTAGGTATTGAACATGACAATCTGTAATTCCAATTTCCAAAACTCTTGTGAATGCAAAAGGAATGCTGATTTCTTGTAATTGATCCAAAGTTGTTTCTAGAAATAATGAATGTTTTCTCCCATCCCCATTGTAGCTTTCAAAAAATACAATATTTATGAAACAATATTTTTCTAGTTCTCCTATTTCTTTTAAGTTCCACGCGATTGTGAAATCTAAAATTAATAACACAAACTGCAAATGCAAGGATTTCATTTCGTATTGAAAAAGTAGATTGAAAACATATCTGTTTAGTTTAGTTGGACATGTAATACTTTTTGTAATACAATAGAATAGTAGTGTAGACTGCAATACACAATATAGAAATGAATCAATGAAAAAATTCTCAAGGGCTTTTCATTCTCTTACATTGCGTGCCTCGGCAAATAATAAGAAATTACAGTAAACCCATTCACTTAGAGATAATTTTTTACACAAGTTTTCTATAGGAACTTTGATAATTAAAATGCTTATCACAGTACAAACATGTAAGCACTTTCAATCAATGGCATTTGGATAAAAGAAACGCAATTTTGTAAACTTCTTTAGTAACTAATCTTTAGAGTTAATAACACTAATTTACTGTAATAATTAAAAATACTGGACCTACAGTTTTCTTTACATCAATTGTATTGTACGTCTTTTGCAATGTACAAACTTACATAGTCATTTCTTTGTAATTTAAATATATAGATATTGAAATGAATTGGTGCTTCACATTATATTACAATGTAATCGTTGTGCCTTTCTAGATTTCTTCCTAATAATTTATTTTTCTATCTAGTGATATTTCGTTTTTGTTTTTACTTAACTAAACGGCTGTGAAAACAACATTATTCAACTACAACCACAGCCAGACACGATGTTATAAGAAAGTATCTTTTCTACAAGACATGAATGAAAATTTGAATAGATAATATTTATGCCAATTACTTTATTCATTTAGTGTACAGTAATTCCAAGCATTGTTGTTCTTGAATGCAAAGTAAACCTTTACGCTATATTTATCTACTAAAAATTCAACTATAATACAAGAGAGCAGCTTGTCTCTCGTTAAATATTGCATACTATAATTAAAGGTTGGATACCTTATTTTATAAACGTCTCAAGAAAAGGCTTAAGAAACCAAATGTTTTTTCTGAATGTCACGACAATAGCAAAGCTTTGAAATTCATAATCAATTCTTTTTATATTTTGTGTTCCAATGTCAAGATTGTAATTCTGGAAACCTATCAAATTAATAGTTACCAGAAGTAAATTAATTGAAGTGAATACTTTTTATTCAATTTTGGTCTATATGTAATGCTTGAAATAAATAATGGCGTGAAACTATAATTTCATACTATTCATACCTGATATAATACATAGTTTTGTAAACATTGAAAGGACACATTTCTCAAGAAATAATCCGTTAATTGTCAAAACATGCAACAGTATTTTTGTTTAGTATTATCGTGTAAATCGACGATTAAAATGGTTATACAAATAATGGGACTATAATCAATTTGCAAAGGTCTTTGTGGATATTTATTGTAATTTCATTTGGTAGTTCTGGTTATGGTCTTTATAATTCTGTGATTCCATGAAAATGGACTCACAGAATTCCACATTTGCATCCTTTTATCTGTTAATCTGCATTAAAAGTTAGTTACACTACAATGGTAATTTACATAATTTTGAATAAATAAGGTAATAAATTTTAAAGCTTACATCAATAGACTTTTTTATTATTTCTTCTATTGAGAAGTCCATCTCAAACTAACACCGTCTCTTGTCACCGAATTGTCAGTGATTATCAGGTAGATACGGACTTCCTCACTGGAAGTCTCTGAACTTGGTGGACCAAATGGATAGAACCCGGTGTAACTACAATAACAACCAATTATAATAGCAAAGATATATAATTCGTCATGTCATTTGCTTCATGTAAATTTTCGAATTTATGCTAACCTTGTTGCAAGAATATAATTTCCGATAGCATGGAAAGGTATCAAGGTATACACATATAGAACATCAAAGTCCTCTTCCAGGTCCAGAAAGGTAATTAAAACATTTGTATGTCTATTTGGAGCAGGAACGATTGCGTAGGTATCCACAGCATTATTAACATATCTGGCATTTACTGAGCCAGTAGGTTCAACATATGTAATTGAAGTATGACTGTATAAGTAATCTTATATATTGACAGCTTGAACTGCGAATGATATTCCAAGTCCTCTTCCATCTTCGTTTGACGAGAACAGTATGTACGCAACACCCTCACGCATTCTGAAATTGTATTCCGCTTGATCTCTATGAGGACTTGTAAATAGAATTATTAAATGTATTGATATGAACAAGAACTACGAATAACATAATCTAATATAGAAAAATAAGTGGAATGTATTTCATTAATGATATGTCTTAAATTACTTAATTTTACACCTAAATCTGAATTCGTATATAAATATGTATGTGGATGAAATTGTCAGATGGTATTAACATCAGTGTTGAATTTCACACAGTTTACTTATTACTACTGTACTGTTTCTGGAATATATTTAAAGGTCTTCAAATTGAATAAAGAGATTTTGAACTTTTTGTGTGCACAATAAGACATAATAGTGTCTTATTTGACAAAGACATACTCCCAAATATACATAATGCATTTTACCTTAATAATAAATTAGCAATGCCATTTATTTCTACTTCATGTTTTCTTGGTATTCTATTTCGTCTTTTAGTCTGCAAAAACAACATTTATTAAATTGGCGTGCTCAACACTAAAAGTAAGAGTAATCATCCATTTCAGCCTAAGTCAACCACGCTTATAAGTGAACTGATGCGTAACCCTTAAGGGAATGAGGGAACTTTGACCTAGTAATGTGGACTTAATTCAGAGAAAATGTCAAGGGAAGTTAACAAAGAGCAGGTTGAAGCGAATCTTCAAACGTGCGCAAATTTCATAGCTTATAAAAGCTATCTTAATAATAAATAGTTACTATACCCAAACGTATGCATATCATACAGAGTAATAAATAAAATAAGAACACTTATTTCGAAACTGCTACTATCAATATTGGGTTACTCAATTTGAATTTAAATTCACTGAACATTAGACCTATTTAAGTGTTATTTTTGAATATTAATTAAATTGCTATTCTAATTAATTTGATTCTAGTTAAATTAAGACTTTAATAAAACACATTATTTGATAAAAATAGCATTCCAAAGAGATATATTAAGAAGAAAAATGTCTTACATTTTGTCAACAGTAAGATTTTTTGCTGAAGGGGTCCGAAAATGAAATACACTGAGCCCATTATTTCCGGTTGTAGAACTAAGTGAGTTAACGTAAACATTTATGCTCGAATAATTGGATTCTATAATCCAGAGACACCGCTGATTAGGGCCATATCCGCCGTTGGGCTCGTAGTGAAAATACGTGAGCTCAGTGCTAATTCCAATACGGCTTCCACAAGCTGGAAATATATATTATATGTAATACTGTATGACATAGAAACCATTGTATATTAACTTTTCCCGCGCTCATTGCTATCATTTATGTCTACCAAAATTGGTGAAGCATTTTCTTATTTCTGAAGTACTGGCAAACAAAAAGGATCACAAATTGGTTATGCTTCATAAAACATTACAATAACAATTCATGAAAAACTGTTATTACTCGCCAAATTCAGAGAGACTTTCTAAAAGTTTTAACTTAAATGATACACAATGAGAAATAAAGACAGTCCCAAATCTTATTTTAACGAAGGCTAAAATACTCGACGTTAAAATAATTAGTAAGCTTAATATTTCATTACATTTTCATACCTAACTGACATAGGTAAGTAGATTGTCCATTAGAATTTGACAGTTAATGAAACCATCACAACAGAATTTTTGCGTTTCCACACATAGTTACGTCACCTAACATAAAAATGATAAAAATTTCATATTTAAACAAACTTACTTGTTATAGTTTCTTTAGGAATAATGGAATCTGCATCTTTATTGCTCCACGAATCCAAATCTAATATCCAAGAAAAAAGTTCTTGTTCCACTTTTATCTCTGGAGCTCCTTATAATTAAAACAATCAGATTAGCTATTTCATTAGTCAAGTTATTTCATTTTTCAAGTTAAAAAGAAATCAGTGGTCTGAAATAAAGATAATTAAATTCAAACAAAGTTTTTTTCACTGATAGAAATTCATCGAAATAAAAGCTCGTATAAGGTGTTTGGGCATAATTTCAATTTGCTCAATTAAGAGAAATTTCTAACAGTCATTATTTATAGTTGATTTAATAAGACAGCATAAATTTTAAATACCAACCATTCATTGAGGCTGCCAAACTAACTATTTCAAAAACAAAAAATAATGTTAACTTCATTGTGACTTTTTAAAATAAAAACGTTGCTGAGAAGTGAGACAGCATCAAACAGAACTTTGGTTTATATAAGTAGATTAGTGATATTCATATCATAATTATGACACATTTATCTATTTTATGTGATTTAGGTTCGTTTAAGTTGCATTTATAGCCCCTCTGATTGACGTCAGCCAATATGATGCATAGCCTTTTGAAATGGTGACTAGTTAATGCTTAAGTATCAAGGTAATTATTTTAACATTCTTTAGTTATTACACAATTACATCTTCTCCCGGTAACGCAAGCAAGACGAGTTTGCAATCTGACAAGATTGGTTTTACAGAACAGAAAGAGAAAAAACATTAAAAAATCAGCATTAAACAAAGTAGGAATGTATCAACTAAAGTAGAGTTATCAATACTTCAAAATAGTAATACGAAAAAATAATAAAGATAACTTGAATGCAATAAGAACCCCATAAAATATAATTAAAATCCTTAATCGAAAATGGCCATTTAAAAGATAGAAGCTAAAGCATACATGACATTTAAGAGATAAGGTTTAAACCTGGAATAATTAAAAGTAGATAGTAAAAATGTTTGTGTTCAGATAAAGGTCATGGTTTGTTCAGATAATAGTTGTGGGTATTTTACGTAGACGTAATGCATAGAAGATAAACATATTCAAGGTTTATCATACGCTTAATCGCTTAAAAGAAGCTCTTGAATTAACTGCATATCTCAAATGAAATATATGATCATTATAAAGTTATGTGTGTAGAATTAGTAATTCTATGTAGAATAGAAATTCATTAAACACTTAAACCATTTAATAAAATACATAAATAATGTTGACCAATATATGGTGTGAATTAGTGCATTGAAAACTGTACCACATTTAATTGAACTGATCTAGGTTCAATTTAGGCGCGCTTTGATAAAATGATTCGAAATATGGATTTTTGAGAAACTCCCCAACTGTCTTATTTCACAGATTTTTGCTACGAACAAAGTACAATTTCTAGTTCACAATAATTTAGTTGTAGTAAATATTTATTTCCAGCAAATACTAATATGTTTAGCGAATGCACATAGAAAGGTATACTGTCTTATACTATGCACTATATTTGACTAAGAAATCCGACACTCTTATAAATAGAAGGAAGTATGATTATTTGTCTTCTGTGTTCTGTGTGCCCAATTCTGTGTAGCCGAATGCTCATTGACTTAGAGCAGCAAGGGGGGATTTTTTAAAATTCTACTTTTGACAAAGTTCAACCGCATTGATAAAAATTGGAAGCTAGATTAGTTTTTGCAAATCTTGGATTTGCTTTGCGGGCTAGATTTAAGTGAACGCTCATGGGAACTGATCGGTTTGTTATACATATACAGGGTGTCCCAGAATGATATATATACACTTTGAACATAAATAACTCAAGAACGGTAAGCTGTATTTAAACGCGGTTGGTACCATTGAAAAGAGGACAATATTTCCAATCGGAACCTATTTTATCAATAGGAAAATCGGTAAACTTGGCCTGTCAGAAAGTCTTGAAATAAAAAAGTTGAAATTCCCTTCTCCCAATCCCCTAGGTCACTGGCGAAGTGGTTGCCAGTGACTGCCATTGTTATTAAGGGTGCTTTCGGCTTGGATGATCCTCCGGGTGGGACGAGAAGGATTCCGTAACATTCACTTCACTTGTTCATGGGTCATCAAAAAGGAGTAACATGATCGGAGATGAAAACTGAAAACTTTGAAAAAAGTCTGAAGAGATTTGGCCAGGAGGAATGATCTGTCAGCAGTCCACAAGGAAAGGTCTTAGCCAATGAACAAATGTTACAGAATCCTGTATTTCAAGATTTTCTGACAGGCCAAGTTTATCGACTTTCCTATTGATAAAACAGGTTCCGATTGGAAATATTGTCCTCTTTTCAATGGTACCAACCGCGTTTAAATACAGCTTACCGTTCTTGAGTTATTCATGGTCAAATTGTATATATATCATTCTGGGACACACTGTATATATAATATAAAATAGATGATGATTCGAAATTTTCTGAATTTACAGATTTTCCTATTGATAAAATTGGCTCAGATTCAAAATTTTGTCCTATTTTAAAGGCATTAACCGCGTTTACGTATGGTTGCCAATTCTTCAGTTATTCATGGCCAAATTGTATATATATCATTCTGGGACACCCTGTATCTACAAATAATAGTAAGAGTGGTTTATTATTTATTACTTCAAGGAATTATAACTCCATGCTCTGTAAATCTGCATTAAAAGTGCTTTTTAGAGTGAAAGTACATTTGTCTTTAGTCGATTAGAATAATTTTATGTCCTGTATTGGAAGTCAGAGCTGCATTGGTAATTTTGAATATTGTTTGACAATAAAGCATCTTAAATATCTTTTATGCATACGTCTTCTCATCTCAGTTATCACGAAATAATCGACCAAACAATTTTGGGAAAAATAAGGTTGTAAATTTTAATATCTTGCATTTATGAACTTTCTTTGTATTAGTTCTTCTATTGAGACGTCCATCTCAAACTAACGCCGTCTCTTAAGACCGAACCGTCAGTGACTATCAAGTAAATACGGGCTTCCTCAATAGAAGTCTCTGAACTCGGTGGACCAAATGGATACAACCCGGTGTAACTAAAAGAAACCGAACCATCATTGTAAAATCATTTCATTTGTCATTTCATTTGCTTAATGTAAAGCATGGAATTTGTGCAAACCTTGTTGCAATGATATAATTTCCGCTGGCATGGAAAGGTATCAAGGTAAACACATATAAAACATCCAGGTCTAATTCCAGGTCCAGAAAAGTAATTAACACACTTGTATGTCTGTTTGGAGCAGGAACGAATGCATACGTATCGACAGCATTATTAACATATCGTGCATTT
Source organism: Yoshiicerus persimilis (assembly GCA_020352615.2). NCBI lineage: Eukaryota > Metazoa > Arthropoda > Collembola > Entomobryomorpha > Tomoceridae > Yoshiicerus > Yoshiicerus persimilis. The sequence goes on from CM036940.2 coordinate 93,491,588, forward strand.
ACTGAGCCAGTAGGATCAGTAAATGTGAGTGAAGTATGAGAGTAAATGGTATCTACAAAGCCGAAAGCTTTAACTGCGAATGATAATCCAAGTCCTCTTCCATTTTCGTTGGACGAGAACATTACGTATGCGACACCCTCACGCATTGTGTAGTGGTACTCAGCTTGATCTATGTGAGGACTCACATAAATAGTTTTCAATGTATTCATATGTATAGGAAATAGAAATGTCAAAATCAAAAGTTAACAAGAGCATCTTACATTTTCACAGCAGTGAGATTTTTTGGTGAAGCTGTCGGAAAATGAAATAATGTGATACCATTATTTCCTGTAGTAGAACTAAATGCGTTGACGTAAATATCCAAGGTTGAATAATTGGACTCTATAATCCAAAGACACCGCTGATTTGGGCCATATCCACCATTGGGCTCGTAATGGAAGTATGTGAGTGCACTGCCAATTCCAATGCGGCCTCCACAAGCTGAAAGGATATAATTTACGTATCTTATATGATATGTAACATATTGAATATTAACTATATTCAAGCTCACCATTGACATTCAAGTCTACTAAAATTTCTGACCGCTTTTCTTACTTCTGTACGACTTAAAAACAAATTAAAATAAAGATTTCAACTATATTTTCTTGTTTATCAAACACACAGAACTTTCCAAAATGTTCCAGAATTCCAAAATTCCACTTTCACTAACTGAATGCTAATTAGTGAATGACAAATGTAGTTTCAATTCTTATTTTGTGCACTCTATTTTTATTAAAACTAAAATACTTTCAGTTGATGTTGCCTTTGTAATCTGAAAAACTATTGTGAAACCAGTAAGCCCAAAAATCAGTTTTGGAACTGTATCGCTAATAGCTGATATTAGAAAGATACTGATACTGATTTTTAGCATCGCAAGTTGACCGAAAACATTGCTAATATGACTTATGACTCAATGAATGATAGCAACACTACAGAGTTTTTACTTTTCTACACAATACGTTACAGTATCGAGTATTGAAATACTAATTTATTTGACAAAACTTACTTGTTATAGTGTCTTGAGGTACAATGGAATCTGCATCCTTATTTTTCCACGAATTTAAATCTAATATCCAAGAAAAAAGTTCTTGTTTCACAGCTGGTTGCTGCTCTGAACCCACTTCCACCGTTTTTGGTGCATATTTTGGCTCTAGTTTGCTTGTGCCTCCTAAATAAAATAAATAAATCCGCTGAAGAATACATTACAACTACAAAAACAATGGAAAGATATGAAATTAATATAATGATGTTAGTTAAACAACTCAAATCCTTTTTTAGGTGATCGAAATTCAAGAATTATAAAAACGTACAAGATATCTTAGTTTAGCTCAGTCATGAGATATTTCTTCTAGACTTTATTTATAGAAGCTATAATCAAATAAGACAAATATTTTAAAAATACCAACCATTCAATGAGGCTGCCCAACTTACTATGCCAAACACAAAAATTAGGGTAAACTTCATGGTGACCTTTTACAATAAAAAATGTTGAGAAATGAGACAACACAAAAGACAACAGTTTGCTTCATATTGGTAGATAAAAAATAATCATATCATAAGTGTTCGATTAAGCTACAGCTTTAGTTCTTCTTATCAATGTCAATTAATATGATGTATTGCTTTTTTTGTGTAACTGATTAATACTTAAATATCAAGGTAATTGTGTTAACATTCTTTGGTTATGACAAAATCACAGCTGTTCCTGGTAACTAACGCAAGCATAGACTAGAGATTTTAACTTGACTGGCTTTATAAAACCGGAAAAGAAAAAAACAAAAAATAATAATTATAATAAAAAATAAAAATACGTGCATACGTACCTATGTACGTACGGACGTATTTATTGTTCCAAAATAGAAATGCGAAACAATAACATCGATAAATATGAATGAAACATGATCCCAAAAAATAATTAAAATTCTTTACCAAAAATGGTCATTTAATAGATAAACCATAAGGCCTACGTGTCATTTAAGAGATAAGGATTAAACCCAACTTAAAGCTAATTAAAAGTAGATTGTTGTAAACGCAATTGTTTGTGTTTTTATTAGTCTTAAGCATATATGTGTTGCAATCAGTTCTGTTCATTTATGTTGCCATATAAGGTACGTCGGTATAAGGTAAGGTAAGCCCACTTTATAACTAAATGGGGGAAGATTAAAAACTGTAATAATTTGATGTGTACTTGTAAGGGACTGAAGATAAACATATTCAATATTTTTTATAAACTTAAACATATAAAAGCTCTTGAATTAACTGTACTAATTTACATCAAATAAAACATTTAGGATTATTATAAAATTAATAGATATATGTTACATTCTATGCAGAATGCAATGCTTTAAAACTTAAACCAATTTAGTAGTTTAATAGAGTTTGATGGAACAAATGGGCACAACCCGGTGTAACTACAAAGACACCCGACTATGATGTAAAGACATTTCATTTGTCATTTCGCTTGCTTAATTTACAATTTCCAGTTATGCTAACCTTGCTGCAGCAATAAAACTTCCACCAGTGTATGATAAGGAATCAAAGTAAACACATATCAGAAATCATAGCCATTTTACATGTCCAGGAAGGTAATAAAGACATTTATATGGCTATTAGGAGAAAAAACAGGATATGGATATTAGAATAGGTCTATTAACAGAAAAAACTTCAAGAGAAACTATAACCATTACGAACACCAGTTAATTTTATTTATACTTTCACTGTTGTTAATACGGTTCTTCTAGTGACAAAATAAACTAGACTTTGGTGAGAAAAATTTGACTAAGAATTATTCCACATCTTTTCGAGAAAATACTTTCTGATTTCGCATTCCCAAAAACTATGTTGTCAACTGCAATGTAAACCGAACTAATATATGCGTGACTGTAATCTGGTTGTAATCATTAAAATTCTGCTAGTCAATGAAAATTATATTTTATGTTGTGGCCAGAAGTGCGGTTCAATACTTATTACTCTAAATAAATATTTATCAATGCTATATCTGTAAATCTACATTAAATTAAAACTGTGTTACACTGTGTACTTTTTTTATTTAATTTGAAAATTTTTTTCTGCTTACGTCTTTTCAGTAATCACCAAATAGTCTACAAACAATTTTGAAAAAACAAGGTAGTAAATATTAAAGGCTTGCATTTATTGACTTTATTTCCATTATTTGTTCTATTGAGACGTCCATCTCAAACTAACGCCATCTCTTAAGACCGAACCGTCAGTGACTATCAGGTAGATACGGGCTTCTTCACTAGAAGTCTCTGAACTTGGTGGACCAAATGGGTACAACCCGGTGTAACTGCAAAGACAGCCAATTATAATTGTAAAACGTTTCATTTGTCATGTCATTTGCTTAATGTAAAGTATGAAATTTTTATGCAAACCTATTTGCAATAATATAATTTCCGCTGGCATGGAAAGGTATCAAGGTAAACACATATAATACATCCATGTCTAATTCCAGGTCCAGAAAAGTAATTAAAACATTTGTATGTCTATTTGGAGCAGGAACAAATGCATACGTATCCACAGCATTATTGACATATCGCGCATTTACTGAGCCTGTAGGATCAGTAAACGTGAGTGAAGTATGAGAGTATACAGTATCCGGTGAACCGGATGCTTTAACTGCGAATGATAATCCAAGTCCTCTTCCATTTTCGTTTGACGAGAACATTACGTATGCCACACCCTCACGCATTGTGAAGTGGTACTCAGCTTGATCTATGTGAGGACTTTAAAATAAAATTTATTGAAAGATATTGGAAATATAAATGACAAAATCAAAGGTTAACAAGAAAAGTTTCTTACATTTTCTCAGCAGTGAGATTTTTTGCTGAAGTGGTCGGAAAATGAAATACTGTGATTCCATTGTTTCCGGTAGTAGAACTGAGTGCGTTAACGTAAACATCCATGCGTGTATAATTGGACTCTATAACCCACAGACACCGGTGATTTGGGCCATATCCACCGTTTGGCTCGTAATGAAAATATGTGAGCGCAGTGCCAATTCCAATACGGCTTCCACAAGCTGAAAATAGATATTATGCATCGTTTATGATATGGAACTAATTGTGCGCTATACATATATCCACTTTCGTTGTTGAGATTTAGGTCAATTAAAAATCATGAATGACTTTATCATTTCTGTAAGACTGAAAAACAAATTAACATAACTTCATTATTTTTGTTTGCCAAAATCACAGAAACTTTCCAAAAGGTCTTAAGTAAATTATATGTAGTGAGGAACAAATTTACTCTCCATTCATATTTAGCACACACTACTAAGCTAACTTTGACTTTGTTATCTGAAAATGTATTACAAAACAAGTAAGCAAAAAATCATGTTTAGAAATGTATCGGTAATAACTGACATTAGTAATGTGATTTTTAGCATCGCAGGATGACCGGACAAATTGTCAAAATTGATAAATGAATTTATAATTCACAGAAGCTTACTTGTTATAGTTTCTTGTGGTACAATAGAATCTGCATCTTTATTTTTCCACGATTCTAAATCTAATATCCACGAAAAAGGTTCCACTGCTGGTTCTTGCTCTGAAGTCACTTCCGCCGTTTTTGGTGCATATTTTGGCTCTAGTTTGCTTGTCCCTCCTTATAAATAAAACAAATCAGCTTAAAAGAACATGATATCCAAAGTCCAAAAGCAATGGAATAGTATGAAATAAAGATAATTGTTTAATTTAAATAATTCAAAAATTCTTTTCGTTTGATAGAAATTAAGGAAAGTATAAGCACGTACAGGATGTTTTAATATAATAATTATTTCAATTAAGAGGTATTTCTTATAGACGTTATTTATTAAAGCTATAATAAAATAATATAAATATTTTAAAAATACCCACCATTCACTGAAGCGGCCCAGCTAACTAATCCACATACAAAAATTAGGGTAAATTTCATGGTGACTTAAAATTAAAAAATGTAGTTGAGAAATGAGACAATATCGAACAGGAGTTTGGTTTATATTGGTTGATAAAAAATATTCATATCATAAGTATGACACATTTATCTATTCCGTGTGATTCAAGTTCGTTTATGTTACAGTTAAAGCTCCTCTTATCGATGTCATCCAATATGATGTATGGCTTTTTGTATTCCGCAACTGGATAATCCTCTTCAAGTATCAAGGTAATTGTTTTAATATGTATTCTTCGGTTATGACAATAACATCTTCTCCCTGTAACGCAAGCATGGATGAGTCTGGAACCCGAAAAGATCGGTTTTACAAAACAGGAAGAAGAACATTAAAAAACCAATATCTCTTTTAAGCAAAGTAGGAATGGATCGACTATAGTATAGTATAACCACATACAATGAATCCCATAAAATATAATTAAAATGCTGTACTGAAAATGATCAGGTGAAAGTTAAATGACACGCTAATGCTTACTTGTCATTTAATAGATAAGGATTAAACCTGACTTAAAACTAATTAAAAGTAGATAATGGAATTGTTTTTGTTCATACTAAGAACACAAGTGCTTATTTCAGATATGTTCATTTGTGTTGCCATATGAGTAAACTTTGTAACCAAATGGAAGAAGAGTAAAAATTACAATAATTGTGTGTATTTACGTGTAATGCAATGAAGATAGAGATATTCAAGGTTTATCATATGCTTAAAAGGGTCTCTTGAATTACCTATATACGTCAAATGAAACATCACATCATTATGAAATTAATGTCTGTAACATTTTATGCAGAGTGGAAATTTTTTTTAAAACTGAAAATAATTTAATAAAAATGCATTAATGATGTTGGCCACCGGCCCATATATGCTATGGATTTATTTGTGCATCGAAAATAGTGCAAACAATTTATGAAACTTACCCAGGTGCAATTTCAGCCAGTTTGGAGAAACTGATAAGTAATCCGGTTTTTTGTGTAAACTTCTCAAATCTTTTTTTAAGTCTTATTTTACACGTAGTGTTTGTGCTACGAGAGTAAAATTCTAGTTCACAATTATTTAGTTGTGGACAATATGTATTTGTAGAATATACGAATATGCTCTCTAATACTTAGTACGACATTTGACTACGTAATCTGAAATGTCTCACGAAGAACTATAAATCTGTTGTAGACTGTGCATATAATTTTGTCTTTATTCAATTGGAATTTTTTGCATGTCTTTGATAAACGCAATAACCATCAAAAAGTCATTTAAACAATTTTGCACAAATAAAATAGTTCACACTATGGTATTTCTTTTTATTAACTTCTTCTATTGAGACGTCCATCTCAAACTAACTCCGTCTCTCGAAATCGAACTGTCAGTGACTATCAAGTAGATACGGGCTTCCTCCGTTGAAGTCTCGGAGTTTGGTGGACCAAATGGGAACAACCCGGTGTAACTACAAAGACACGGAATTATTATTGCAAAACATTTCATTTGTCATTTCATTAACTTGATGTTAAATTTTCAATTATGCTAACCTTGCTGCAGCAATAAAACTTCCACTAGTGTGATAAGGAATCAAGGTGAACACATGTAAGAAATCATAGCCGTTTTCCAGGTCCAGGAAGGTAATCAAAACATTTGTATGTCTATTAGGAGCGGGAACGAAAGCATACGTATCCACAGCACTATGAGCATATCGGGCGTTTATTGAGCCAGAAGGATCAATAAATGTAAGCGAAGTATGAGAGTAAATGGTATCTGCTGTGCCGGCAGCTCTAACTGCGAATGATATTCCAAGTCCTCTTCCGTCTTCGTTTGAGGAAAACATTATATATGCGACACCCTCACGCATTGTGTAGTGGTATTCCGCTTGATCTATATGAGGACTAATAAAATTTATTAAATGCATTTTTATATTTTAAATGGCAAAATCAAAAATGCAAATAAAAATAAATGTAATAAAATCGAATTTTATAAATTTCTGTTGAACACAGTTAAATATTGTAAAATAGGTGGTAAAATATTTTTTAATTGAAAACATATTTTTCTTCCATAATTTAAATGAAATGATGGCCACCCCTGGGACCCCACTTCACCTTTTAAGCTAAAATACGTGATTTCAGTAAGAATTCCAAATCTAAACAATATCTGTCATCTTAACGCTCAACTAATAAATCAGATTTACCATAAAAGATAATGGTTAATGAGATATTGTCATCCGGATTGTAGTCGCAGTGGAATCGTCATTTGTAATTCAGAATTAAAAAATAAATTAACTACGCATGTCCTATTTAAGTGTCCTGCTTACTTAGTATTTAATTTGGAATACTGTCTGTAAAACAGTTGATACGCGTTAAACGGGGACTATCTAAAACGATTTACAGTTTTCATAATACGCATTATGTTTGCTTAAAAAAGCTGACAAGAAAATTTCTTACATTTTCACAGCAGTGAGGTTGGTTGCTGAATTGGTGGGAAAGTGAAATAATGTGATACCATTATTTCCGGTAGTAGAACTAAGTGCGTTGACGTAAATATCCAAGCCTGTATAATTGGATTCAATAATCCAAAGACACCGCTGATTTGGCTGATATCCACCATTGGGCTCGTAATGGAAATATGTGAGTGCACTGCCAATTCCAATACGGCTTCCACAAGCTGAAAATATTTGTTATATATATAAGCTTATTTGAACTGGAATATATTGTATAATAGCAATAACATTTAAGTTTACTAACTGAAATTAGTAAATTGATTTTTAACATCGCATGTTGACATGATAATTTGTTAACATTAATATGGCAGTTAAATTATTTAACAATTTTTGATTTTCTGCATTATATATTACCGTGTACTGATTATTGAAATATTAATTTATAATTTAAAGAAACTTACTTGTTATGGTTTCTTGAGGTACAATGGAATCTGCATCTTTAGTCTTCCACGAATCTAATTCTAATATCCAACTAAACAGTTCTTGCTCGGAAGCCACTTCCTTCTGTGGTACGTATTTTGGCTGTAATCTGCTTGTACCTCCTTGCAATTAAAAGACGGCATCAATAATTAGCTTAAATATCATAACAATTATATTTAAATAAAGAGATGAATGAATATTAATTTTAGCTAGGCAATGGAAATATTCGAAGCTGAAAATTCAAGAAATTATAATGCTGCACAAGTTTTATTGTATTTTGAATTGCATCAGCTAAGAGGTGCTTTTTATATAGCTAGACGTTATTGAACGTATAATAAAATAATATATGATATAAATACCCACCTAATACTGATGCTGCCAAGCATACAATTCCAAGGTACAAAGTTAAAGCAAATTTCATGATGATTTCTGAATTTTGAAATCCAACTAAACTGTTGTTGAGAAGTGAGAAAACATCCAACAAGGTGTAGGTTTATATTCGTAGATAAATGATATTCATATCAGAATTATGAAATACTTATCTATTCTGCTCGACTTAGGCCCATTTCAAGTACCGTTAAAGTCGATGTCAATCAATATGATGTATTGCTTTTTGATTTGCGTAACAGGTTATGATTAAGTATCAAGGTAATTATTTTAACAATCCGTTTATGACGATATCATATGTTTTCCCGACAACGCCAGCAAAGATGAAAGCAATTCATGCTTTACAAAGCATGAATTGGAAAGAACATTTAAAAAACAAATGTCGATCGCAACCAAAGTAGGAAAGAATCAATAAACAAAGAAAATAAAAGGGATAAATATCAACGCCTTAAAATAATAATATCAGCATCTAAGATATATAAATATACATATAATATAGATGTAAATATGAATAGATCACAAATCTAATTAAAATGCTTAACCGAAAATGATCATTTCATCATCATCATCATTAAAACTTGCATGTCATTTAAGAGATAAGGATTAAACCCGACTTTAAACTAATTAAAAGTAGGCAGTAAAATTGTTTGTTTTCATATCAAGGGCCTAAGAACAGAAGAGCTGTTTTCTGATAAGCATTCGTGTTTTAATGCAGGTAAGCATACGTTTATAACTAAGTGGCGGAAGAAAAAAATTATAATAATTGTGGGTATTTTACGTACATGTAATGCATTGGAGATAAATAAATATTCAAGGTTTATCCTACGCTTAAATGGGGCTGTTGAATTAACTATATACTACAGCGAAAAGACAATCAATCACACTTGTTAACCAACTTTGCCTTATTTATCGCTTTGTATGACTTAGCTCGGCATCGATTTTGCACTTGAAATGAAACACTACACCATTATGAAATTAAAAGATGTATTGCATGCTGTGCAAAATGGAAATTCCGTAAAAACGGAAAACAACATTATGTAAAAATGAACTAAATGAAGTAGACCAGTATTTGCTATGGTATTATTTGTGCTTTCTGAGTAAAGCCAATATTTAACTATACTGGTCCGGGTTCAACTGTAGCTTGCTTGCAACTCCCCAACCACAACTCATATCTTATTTCACACGTACTCTGCATGAAAGGAATTAGAGTGTGGTGGTTTAGGCTGCTCTATAATTCACCGTCTTTGTATAATAATTTTTGTTCACTGGCGTTGAGACATCTTTAGTAGCGAAATATGTACGTAGTGTAATAATCTGGGTAAACTGTCTGCCTTTACATTTTTAACTTGATTGTACTCAAAGTAAAGTACAATCAAGTGGAACGTTATTAATTATTAGGATTAATGGATTTATTGATTGGTGAAGGCATGTGCTGCATTCGTCATTTAGCAGTGTACGAATAGGTATAGTAAACTAAACTAAATGAACAGCAATTGCAAAGCTTTGAACCATATGGCCAGCAATACTTATATGATTATCAATGTGTTTACAGATTTAACAATAATTTTAATCAATTTATAATTAGTTGTTTCGCATGCAACCAATGAAATACAGTAAAGAATATTTGTACGTGTCCCTCATAGTCAAAGCAGTCATTTTCTCAGTTCGCTATGGCAATAGGGCCCCAGAATACATTATATGAGATATTCTGAATCACCACTATGTACGTCACATAACGCCACCATGCCAAAACATGAGATTTCATATTAAGGTTTGGATTTTTTGTCATTTGACATTCAGATGCGTTATTGTTGCTAAATGCACACTTCTAAATCCATATCTGTAATGGATCATTTACTTAGCTATTGTGCTAGATTAAAGGAATTCATAATAACAATTAGATTATTTTTAGTCTTATACCTAGGTGGCGTTCGTCTGCATGAATTATTTCACAATGGAAGCGCAATAATACTCTTTGCTGGAAGTTAACCCACACTATTAACATTAACCGTTAACAGTGTACATACGGTTAAGTTATAATTTAGTTCAGAGTCTAGCCTTATTACTTTTTTCCATATATTTTTTATAAATAAACGTCTCAAACTCTATACCTGCAATACGAATGACTAAATCATGTCTAGCGCACATTAAAAGTTAGTAAGGGTTTTATCCCATTCCAAAGAAAATGCCAGCAACTATGAATACTTAAAAGCAACTAAGCAACTTGGTTTCTTAAAAAAGCATGAGAATGCATAAATCGAAATTTATGCTTTCAGTGTCATATTACATCCCGGGATTTTACTCTGTCATAGTTGTTCTTTGCGGTTTAATAATAATTCTTCTTTCAAAAGTTCGACAGCTACTGCAAATTGTGCATTTGATTTTCTTATAGCAGATTTGTATCTTTAAAATTATAATACATTCATTATATATTATACTAAATGCAACGATTTCAGGTTCAATTCAAATTTCTATTTTGCACCTCAACGAATAAAAAGAGAGACACTATAATACCGCAGTAAACATCCCAAAGCTAGTTATTTAAGAACAAGTTACTAAACCTGAAGAAGCATTTTAAATAACAAAAAGGAAAAAAAATTAGTTCTCGTAATGTTTGCACCATTTTTTAGCTTTGCAGAAATTTATAAGGATTCGGAATCATTTCAAAATATTGTAGTCACATTATTTTCGAAATTGAAAGAAAATCATTTTCATTGGGTTGGATTTTATGTCAATATTGCATCTACACTGTGCGGTTTACCGTTCTTCTGGGATCAGAGCAGAGAAAAATTTGTAATGTCAAAACCGCATTATCGTCTACAAATTCAAATGATTTTGAATACAGCATTTGATGGCTTTACAGCATTCCAACTTCTGAAATATGACAAATTCGACTTTTCTGTCATGACAATGTGCGTTGTGGTACTCAGCTCACACATATTCACTACAGCGTTTATGTTTGGTATCTTAAAACGAGGAATCGAAGTGCAGATGATTTTGAATTACTTGTACACTCAAAATAATATATTATCAAATGGTAAGTGAAATTCTCTTGTATCAAAGAATGCATCCTGTTTCAAAAAAATCTTGATTTAGCAACACCTATTTTGTGTCAATTGTTTGTTTCGTTGCATTGTTCTAAATACAGTTTATCATTTGTCTTTTCTTTGTCATTTAGTCATAGTAGAGTTTTCAATATAATTAGCTTCAGTCTCTAACTAATTCCTAACACACTTACTAATTTCTAAAAGAAAGACGACGAAAGAAAGAAATAGTAATGTGCCAAACATTTTTTGGTAAACTTATGAGTTTTTTTACCAAACTTTTGTTAACCAAAAAGGGTAGTACAAATGTACCTTTATTAATCGTCTTAATTTACTGTAACTGTAAAATGTCAATTGTTTTCTATTAAAGGTTCTCGAGATAAGAATTTAAAAGAATCAATATACCTAAGAATTGAAAAATGGATGGTAAAATTTTCGCCAATAATAAATTACGTCTCCTTCATAACAGTTGTAACCTATTTAACAATACTTCTGCAAAGATGTTACATTTCGGAAATCACTTCCCTGCACTGGAGTCTATTACATTCTATACGACTAGTACAAGTAATCTCCATTTGGAGTTCTCTGTACATCGCCCAAGTATACTATTTGTACCACTTGATTATTTTTCTTAGAATATTTTATTGGATGCAACAAATAAGGTAAACTATTAGATAGCTATTTTATTCAAACTTAAAATTATATGTTTACTTACCAATATTAATAATTTAATATATTGCAGAAGCCGAAAATTCGATTATGGATACCAAATTGATGTTTACAACCGAACTCGGATACTAAATATATTATTCCAAGAAAGTTCGCATCCCGTGACATTTCTCTTGATGACTATTGTGTGCTATACAGGTGTCGTAGCTGGCTGTTTCGGATCAATCCGATTCTACGATCATCTTGGATTTATTGATTTTGTAATTCTCATAATGTTTAGCTTTGCAACATTTGTTAACATGACTTTGTTTTTCATTTCCTGTGGGGCGATGTGGAAATGCTCTTGCAATGCACTAACGGAAATTTTTATTTCTATAAACATCAAAAGAGACAGCAGCACATTGGTTAGCCAAAAGGTTTATAAATCGTTAAAGCCATTTGGAATCAAAATAGCTCCCATAAGAAATGTAAAGCAGGATAGAATTTTTGAATTCTATGAAGGTTTGCTATCATGCATTGCCACACTTCTTATTATCTTTAGATAAGTGAAGTCCGAAATGAATATATAATTGTTATTTGGATAGACTAATTATGTTTAATAAATGGTATAATTTTCACCTTTTTAGTATTAAAATCCAAATCTAGTTAAGGTTTTAGCACAAACCCACCTTTTGAAAAATGGAGAGGTTACATTAAATGAACCACTAATGTCAGTGGAATGAAAGTAAATGTTGAATTCTCTAATTTAGAGAGCTGTAATTAACTAGCTTAATTTTAAAATAGAGTTCTAAATACGGAATATAACATGTTATTGTAACAGATACTGGTCATTTTTAAATTCTTGAATCAAGCCATGTCAAAGTATGGCACATCGGTTATCAAAATTTCAAAACCTTTAAATTTAACATTAACATGCATAATTGTTGTTCAATTTTTAGTTAGTCCCCATGTGTTGCTTTTTGCAAATGATATTTTGAGCGTTTGTCAATAAGCGTTTGTAAAACCGTTTTGGCAAACAAATTAGCGCTTTTAAAAACGTTTTGGCAAACAAATACGAGTTTGCCAAAACGTTTTGCCCAGGAAATACTAGTTTATTAAAGCGTTTTGGCAAACGCTTTCAAAAACGTTTCTTACACATCTACACTTAGAAACACTTTGCATTAGCCCATCACTATATACTACTTTGAATAGGGAATCCGAGAAATGAATCAATTTTGAATGTAGTATTTTAAAATAACTATAAATCATCATTTTTGCTAGACATCCCTGTGACCTTCCATGAAATGCAACATGCTAATACTACATTTCCAATTGTATTTCAAATTAGAAATGAATCGAAGAACCAAAGTCATGTGATGTCAGATAAAAGTGTTTTTCATTACAACTAGAAATATGTTTAAGACAGAAAACCCAACAGTTCATGCAACTCACTTGTCAAGCCACGCCAACAATTATGCTAGTAGAATACCATACTGAAGTAGTCCGACAGTAATCATATTATGTAATTTTAATATAAATTATATCTTATGTTATGGCCAAAGTCTCGTTTATTACTATAAATTTGCATTCAGCATGCTTTGAGCTATCTAAGTAATTTTCTCTTTAATAATCGAAATTATTTCTCTGCATGTCTTCGAAAATAAGGCATCATCAAACACAATTTTGCACAAATACTAAACTTTGAAAGCTCGAATCTATAGTATTTCATTTTGTTTACTGCTTTATTGAGATGTCCATCTCAAACTAACGCCGTCTCTTGAAATCGAACTGTCAGTGACTATCAAGTAAATTCGGACTTCCTCAGTAGAAGTTTCTGAATTCGGGGGACCAAATGGGAACAACCCCGTGTAACTACAAAAACACAATTATCATTGCAAGAACATTTCATTTCATAACATTTGTTTACTGTAAAATATTTTATGCTAACCTTATTGCAGGAATAAAACTTCCGCTAGCGTGATAAGGTATCAAGGTAAACACATGTAAGAAATCATAGCCATTTTCCAGGTCCAGAAAAGTAATTAAAACACTTGTATGTCTATTTGGAGCAGGAACGAATGCATACGTATCAACAGCATTATCAACGTATCGGGCATTTACTGAGCCAGTAGGATCAATAAATGTAAGGGATGTATGACTGTATATAGTATCCATTGTAAGGCCAGCTTTAACTGCGAATGATATTCCAAGTCCTCTTCCATTTTCGTTTGATGAGAACTTATGTATGCAACACCCTTGCGCATTATGTAGTGGTATTCCGCTTGCTCTACGTGAGGACTTGCAAAAAATATTTATGACATTTATTGATATATATATATATAGAAACTATCAATGACAAAACTATCAATAGAAATAGAAACGAAGTAGAACGAAGACGAATCTTTAAAACATTCTTGCAGTACATTGGAAGGCCGTTCATTAAGGGCTTCTTAGGAATTGCTTTAAAAATAATTTTAGAACTGAATTGAGTTTTTGAGAATGGATAATAATTTGTTTGTTTGGCTTCTTTTTTGAATAAATTAAATTATGAATTATGAATTAATTGAAAATAATTTGGTTATATATACTATCGGAATATTTATGTTCAAAAATAATGGAAAATAAGGGCTTACTACTGGGATTTAAAGCTTGAAGGATTTAATGAATTAAAGCTTTCATAAAACACATCATGAATGCTTGAAATGGCAATCCATATTACTGTGCTAACAAGAAACGTTTCTTACACTTTCACAGCTGACATATTGCTCACTGAATTGGTCGCAAATCGAAATAATGTGATACCATTATTTCCCGTAGTAGAACTAAGTGCGTTAATGTAAAGATCCAAGCATGTATAATTGGTTTCTATAATCCAAAGACACCGCTGATTTGGGATATATCCTCCATTGGGCTCGTAATGAAAATACGTGAGCGCAGTGCTAATTCCAATCCGGCCTCCGCAGGCTGAAATTATATATTATATGTATTACCTTTATATGGAATATATTGTATGCTAACCATATCCATGATTATTGTTAACATTTAATTTCACTATAATTCATGGATGATTTTACTTCTATGTTTTCACCATGTTTACATATATACTGTTTTACAGTATTGAGTTTTCAGATTTAAATTTGTAGTTCAAAGAAATTTAATTGTTATAGTTTCTTGAGGTACAATCGAATCTGCATTTTTATTCTTCCACGAATCTAAATCTAATATCCAATTAAACAGTTCTTGCTCCGCTGCTGGTTTTTGCTCTGAAGCCACTTCCTTTTGTGGTACATATTTTGGGTCTAATTTGCTTGTATCTCCTTTTAATTAAAAACACAAATAATCAGATTAATACAACTTCATGACATTTATTAACTTAAAAGTGCTTTAATTTTTATGATAATTGGAAATTTAAGACAACGCAGTCGCGTATAAGATGATTTGGTATATCTTGAATTACCTCAATTAGGACATATAAAGTAACACAATACAAGAACTTTATATTTACAAACGTATTACTGAAGATACCAAACATACTGTCCCAACGTACAAAATTAATGCAAATTTCATGATTATTTCTGGATTTTGAAATCACAATAAACTGTTGTTCTGTGAGTGAGACAACATCCAACAGGAATTATTTTTATATTGGTAGATACTTGATATTCATATAATTATGGAACACTTGTCTATCCCGTACGACTTGCAATTCATGCCCAGTTAAGCTCCTCTTATCGATGTCAATCAATATGATGTATTACCTTTTGTATTGCGTCACAAGTTAGGCTTAAAGAATCAGTGTAATTATTTGGACACTAAGTTAATGACGATCGATATCATATCTTTTGCCGACAACGCAAGCAAAGATGAGTCGTGAAACTGGCAAGATTATGTTTAGAATACAGGAATTGGAATTGACATTTAAAAAATATATGTCAGCCACAGCCAAAGTAGGAAATAATCAACTAAACTAAACGCTTCAAAATTACCATAGAATATCTGAGAGAGAATGCGAGCACGATAAATATAATGAAAATGTTCAACCGAAAATGATCATTTAAAAAACCCACGCTGAACTTACATGTCATTTAAAAAATTGTGTTTAAGCAAAACTTAAAATTAATTGAAAACAGATTGCAAAATTGTGTGTTCATATTAAGTTGTCTCAAATACGTAACCATAATTTTTTGAGTATGGCGGAAGAAAAAGATTGTGATAATTGCGGGTATTTATCGTGCATCTAAGTACACAGGAGATAAGAAATCTTATTTTTTAATAGAAGCAAATTATTTATTTAATATTTCTTCAAAACCCGGCAAGTAATTTTTGAAAGCCAATTGTATTTCTTAATTTTCTTAAATGAAGGAAAGTTAGTTAACCACCTTCCCCAGCACTACCTCCACATCCATCGCACCACACCTTAATACAATATAACATGTGAACTGCATTTCATCTAAATTCAAAAATAATCCACTAAATTGTATTACCTATACACTGTGTTACTTACATCCTTATAAAATTGAATTATCGCATATAGAGTAAATAAAATTCAAATCTAAATGGTTCAGATGAAATGTACAGGGTGTAACAGACCTAAGGTATACATATGTAGCGGTCGAACCGAAAGTAGTACAGATAAACCGTTGATACCATTTGAAAGAGAAAAGAAAGTTACATTGAAACCCAAATTTTCATCACCTTATCTTTTCGGGTTCGCTTACACCAGCCATTCTTCGGAAAAAAGTGAGATTCTTCTTAATTTTGAAACGGAATAATTCATTATTGCTCTAAACTGTTTATACGAATATTTAAACAATAGGATTGTTATTCTGTCACTTAAAACTGACCATCAGTAATCCGTGTGACTTCCCCTGCTCTCCGAACACCCTCAAGACACCTATGAAATGACCACAAAAGTGATTCAAATATCATCGAGTCGCATTTTATTTCGGCAGTACCGCAGCTTCAGAGAAGAAGGACCTTTTTTCAGAGAGGTTATTTTTAAAATAACGTCATATCACTTTTTGAGATTCTGAAATCGTTGTCAATCCTTCAGAAGTTTCCATTTGTCAATTACGGTGCTGCTGGCTTTTTGGAAAGGACTAACTTTGGTACTGGCGAGATGAAATGATCCACTGCGATATTTGAATCACCTTTGCGGTCATTTCATAGGTGTCTTGACAAAGTTAGAAGAGAAAGGGGAGCCACACGATGTACTGATGATCAGTTTTTAGTGGCAGAATAATAGTCCTATTGTTTAAATATTCGAAAAAAAATTAAGAACATATAATGAATTATTCCGCTTTAAAATTAAGAAGAATCCCACTTTTTTCCAAAGAATGGCTGGTGTAAGCGAACCCGAAAAGATAAGGTGATGAAAATTTGGGTTGCAATGTAACTTTCTTTCCTCTTTCAAATGGTGTCAACGGTTTTTCTGTACTACTTCTGGTTCGGCCGCTACATATGTATACCTTAGGTCTGATACACCCTGTATAATTCTTTGATTTATAAAATACGGAGAGAAAGAAGCAAATAAAATCTGTGGCGCATATGAACCCAGTTTTGGTGAGAATGACGGTCATCCATCAAAAAGATAAACAAACACCAGGTATATGAAATACAAGATAAGATAGTCTGTCTTTTATTGTTATCACATGGGATGCTTCATCAGCTTGTTTATAATATTTATTTCGTTGACTATTCAAATCAATTTCATTAATGTAACCGTATTATATTCAATAAATCAGATTTACAAATGTAGTCATTACAGAGCAATAAAAATAATAAGCAAATTTGTTATCAAATTATTCCAGAGTTATAAAGTTGGCTTTACTATTTGTAACGCATTGCAATGCTTTTACTTTTGTATTCTGCATGTCCATTGTAGTAATATAAACAACATTGTGGTTATTGTAAAACACATTTCTTATCAGCTAATCAATTGTACTTCATATCACCATGGAATTACTCTACGTTCATGGGCGTATTTAGGGGAGGAATGCCCCCTAAATCTAAGAAAATAAAGATTTTTTGGAAAAGGCACTGTTAGGTTATGCGTCATTCTTAAATTAAAAAATTTTTACCAAAAATATGCATATTAATTTTAAGAAAAGTACACGTAGTAGCTCACATTGAGCTAAATCTATTGTTCAATACGGGTAAAATAGTACCTATATGTATCTTTGTTCTTACTTAATTAAGCATTTTAATTGAAATGTAAACACAATTTATGTACCAACATTTTACACATTCATGTATCTACATGTATCTAGATGAAATTTTCTGATTATTCATGAATCTTGCATTATCTCAAGAAGTTTACCCTAACAGTAACACTAATTCGCTTATTTACCATTCAATCTTAACATATAAAAGCTAATTAAACACTAATAAAATTAGTGAACGTTCTTAAATTCACTCATTGCGAGTCGCATCGAAAAGTAATTTATTCCGCTTTTACACAACATTTCTGCTTCTTTGCACCGAGTTCTACGTGCATAACGAAACAAGCACAAAATTGCAAAAATTATAACAGAAATTAACAGAAAAATCTCAAACAATTTTTGACACTATTAATTCATGTGCGCTCATTGATCAAATTGCTGGATACGCCCTTGTCTACCGTATCTTAAATTGAAAAGTTCATTACTCTCTTTAGAGTTCATAACTATTCTACATAACTACTTCTCCGCAAAAACAACATTCATATTAAATCATTAAATATTGCACTAAATAATACTAGTTGTTATTATTCATTGCAATTTTTGCTTCACAATATCGAAATTTTACTGTGGAATTTAAGTTTCCATTTCTAAAAGGTGAGCATTTCATTTTTTTACACGATAGCTATTTCTTGCTAAGCAATCAATTTCCGTTACCTAATAGTAATTTAAGTTTGGATATCTTACAGAATATAAAAATGTATTCCCCAAAAAGAGACATGAGTTCAGGAGCAAACGCATCTTGGAGAAACGGTTTAAGTACAATGTCAGAAAAATGGGCTGCTGTACTGAAATCCAACATTTCAGAAATTGATCACGATGTTCAGTTTTGTGTGGGGCCAGAGAAGAAGAAAGTTTCGTGTCACAAATTGGTACTACGAGTTGCATCACCTGTCTTTCAAGCTATGTTCAACACGGCATTCGAAAGCGAAACTCATATTTCTATTGTTGAAATCCCTGATGTAGATGTGAATGGATTTCAAAATATTTTAACGGTAACATTTTCAAACAAATTTTAAAATGGAATGATTTTTACTAAGAGTAAATGCTTTATATAACAGGCAAAGCTTTTTAAATAAGAATCATCATTTTATTGCAGCATTAAAATAGTTTTTGTGTGCAGTTTCTTAATAATGAACATATTTTATTCTATGGTTTTCAATTTTGTCAGTACGCCTACACTGGAAGTATTGCTGTGCAAATAAAAGATGCTGCCACTACCATGTACTGCGCACACAAGTACGATATTCCAGAAATTGTACACCACTGCTCACAATTATTGAGAAGTAATTTGTCAATTGCTAACGCAGTGACTGTCTACCAAGCTGCGGTTATCTTTGAAGACGTACCTCTCCAGCAGAAAGCCCAAAAAATTATTATTGAGTAAGTCTATGATTTAAGATGGCTGTTACTTACTAATTCAAAATTGCAATTACATTTATAAAAATTCAAAATGCTCATGTACCAAAGATATGAAAATATATTTAGAAACTTTCAAAACATACTGAACTCGCCGGATTTTTTGGAGCTGTCGAGGGAGAACTTGTGTTATTTTATTCAAATGGATGATATTGAAGTAAGATCTGAGGTGGAGTTATTCAATGCTGTTATAATGTACGCTTACAATTTATTTCTGGATTTATAATATCTATAATGATTATTTCTAAATTTACAATATCTAAAACGATTATTTCTAAAATATCTAAAACGATTATATTGCAGCTTTTGTCTGTCATTTAAGGTGGGGGAAGGAACAGTGTGCAAGGAATGCTAAAGCCGCAAATAGTGAAAATATAATTGAAGTACTGGGCAACGCTGTAAAACTAATTAGATATCCCATTATGGACGCAAACGAATTTACAACTTTTGTGGAACCTTCAGGCATTCTTCGTATAGAGGATTGCTACACACTGTTTAAGTATTTCAGCTTGACAAGCAGTGGCAGGTTATACTTATTTTTGCTTAATTCTATTTCATAGTATGTCATCCGCGATATTTGTTATTTTGAAAGTGATATTTCCGTTAACGTTTTTGTTTAACTTACTAAACCTAGAATGACTGTCAAAACACCGTACAACAAAAGTCCAAGAATTTCGCGATTACAATTTGGAAATACAGATCTGTTTCCGATGCAGACTGTTGGATATAAAAATTCTTTCTCAAAATTGCGGGCTGGAAGTAGCAGAAAGTCGATGTTTTATAAGGAGAGGTATATTTTTATTTACTTTACAATAAATTCGTGATTCCACTAATTCTAAACTCGAGGAAATTATAACTTTTGGATTACTTAATAACTCTTCGTCAAAGTTAGAAATATTAGACATCGTTTTAGGAAACCCAAACAGAAAATTTTTAAAAATTAGCTACTGCTTATCAACATTCCGCCATTTTTAACTCAGAATAGCCACTTTTATTTAAATTATTGGCGTATTACTTTGTTATATTTTACAATGTTAATTCCTGTCTCTTTTTTAACATTATGTTGTTAATTTTTAAAGTTTTGAGCTGAGGCGATTAACTGGAGCTAATAAAATGCACTTGAAAGCTGTCAGCTTAATTGCTCCAATCAGCTGTGATAATTTCAAAGTGAAAAATGCTATGGATATCGTTGAATTAAAAGTAGAGTTAAAAATATGCGGATTATCAGAAATTGCTGAAGCTTACAACTTGGACTATGAAGTACCTATATATGAAGCCTTCGCGCCTATAGCGCCAAATTATCCTGTTGAACGCGCCACGTTTCACAATTCTTCAAAACCGGGAGAACTTTACGACGTTGTATTTGACAATCCAATTGAACTAGGGAACAATGTGAGACTTCATTTTCGATTTGAATTCTTGAAGGTAATAAGAATAGTAATACACTTTTTATATATTTTATGTCATTTACTCAGCATTTGTTAAGAATCCTTGTATTTTATAAAAAGGGGGCTCCTGTACCTCTAAGAAGCGTCAACAATATAGAATTTACTTCTGTAGACCGAAACTCTTCTTCAAGAATTACTATAATGGGAACGCAACTTCCCAATTCAGAGTCACCCAGGAGACCTTCAAGTTATATTCAGACGTTCTTTCAATCAGAAGGAGTTTCAATTCAAGACTGTCAAAAATCAAATGAATTACCTTATCCACAAAAAAATAAAGAACAGACCACTTGTGTTATAAATGCAATGAAAATATTGTTTTAGCAATGTTGAGTGTACTTATAAATACATTTTAATGGCTGGAAAATACGAATAGCGTACTGGACTCTATATAAATTTTCATGGATTTTGTCTATCTATATTTTCATCAATTCCGACCCTAGTCGAAAACTGTCGAACATTGGTTGTGACCAGAAAGTCCCGGAGTACTATAAACTCTCCTTTTCGGCACAACGAATTCGGAGAGATGTATGTACCAAAGGCTAAGTATACTAAGTGTTTAAATTTAGTTAACAATTGAACATTGAATTAGTATTACTAGTTTCCTAATGCAAAGGCTTCTATATCACACATTCATTTGATTAAAACTTTATTACTAAATATCTTCTTGTTATATAAATTGAGGCATTAAATGAGTACTTTTATTCAATTGAGCTAACTCAAAAACCTGTATTAATTATAAACTAAAAAAATAATACGTATGTAAAACCGGGTTAATTAAATATGCTTTTGTGTTACTTTCCTTATGGTATCAACATGAAATGAATCTACAAGAAATGAAAGTTGCATCACACTGTATTTGTTTAAAAGCGTCTGAGCCATCTTCAAAAACACATATACGATTATCACTAATTTTGTACAATCTCAAAATCACGATAAAGAAATATCACGAATTTTAATAGTAATAAAGTATTGGCGCTATTGTCTCAAGATTACTAAATTTGTACTTTGAATACTTTTAACGTAAGTATTATAATATTAGTAAACTATCCAATTAATTACAGATTGCAAATAGTAATAAATAAGTATACAGATATTGCAGTTTTCTCAGTAGCGATTTTTTAGCAAAGCATATCAAAGGACAAAACGAAGAGAAAGAAATGTGTTCTTCGTGTGCTAAAATATTTAAGTGTGCAAGAATATTAAAGTGTCATTTGAGAATTCACAATGGAGAGAAATCTCACAATGAAAGCAATTTAGAGATTCATATGATATGAAGGTTCCCATTTACACGTTCCACTAGTTTAAATGACATGTGGTCAACGGTTAGCATTTCTGTTTTAAAGCCATTTGAATCACAGAAAAAGCACCTAAATTAAAAATGCAATTTAATTGAAATTAAAGTTTGCAATTAAATCATTCTAAATTGCGGTATATTTTTTCAACAAAATGCTATCACTGTATTTAAACTCCTATTTTAGTAACACAGTCATGCCACTAAGTTGAATTACATAACTTTTCATTTTTTGCTTGGTTTTGCACTGAATATAATTTTAAAAATGGTTTCGAATACAATGGACAATTTCAAAATTATCCTTCGTTTGGTTTTGTATCCTACAACAGAATTGAGCTACTGTGAATCGGGGTTGGGGTCTCCTATTTGAATCCTGTTATATGTATTTTGAATGTCTAATTTATATATTCAAATCAGTGCCCACCATGAATTTCCGGCGATACATGGCTACTACAATGTTGTGGTGATTTAGACAAATTATAGATGAATAGTAATTTTCTCATTGGAATACAAAAACATGAACTAATCATGCTCACTAATATTTCCGGAGGTTACCGTGCATCTCGTCGAAAGGCAATTCGCACTCGGTCAATTCGTCGACAGTTAACTCGCCACGCAGTTAATTCGTCACGCAGGCAAGTCGCCACACAGTTAACTCGTCACACAGACCATTCGTCGACAGGCATATAGTCGACGAAAGAAAAAATCAAATAATTACATTCAATGAACAGTTCGTCAAGTTTATTTTACATATGCCACCTAGCCACCATATTTAGGTCATTTAAAAATTACAATTGTCATTAATCATTTAACATAGTAAACATGGTGAAACATTCAATCTTCGAATAACACAGTATCCTGGTCCAATCTTCTTTTCTTAGACTTTGCCTTCAGCGTACGAATGCAAGACACATTGTATGCAACACCCTTTATATATTCCAGTCGATCTTTTTTGCCGTAATTTGCTACCAAATTAAGCAGTCTAGAGTCTAACTTAGCATAAGTTTCCCTTTTGTTTTTTGGAAGTAACATATGTAATAGTAACGTATTTTATGGGTAATGTCCCTAATTGGCATTCCATATGTCAAATTTCATATGTCAAAAAGGAATATGTCAAAAAGGGAATGCCAATTAGTGGGTGAATCATTTTATGCATATCTGGTATTTTCTTTGAGTTCGACTATTTGCCTGTCGACGAATGGTCTGTGTGACGAGTTAACTGTATGGCGACTTGCCTGCGTGACGAATTAACTGCGTGGCGAGTTAACTGTCGACGAATTGACCGAGTGCGAATTGCCTTTCGACGAGATGCACTCCCAGCAACTTCTGGCCAAGAATGATATCAAATATTGGTCACCGTTATAATAGTTCCTTCCGCAAACTATTTAAAACCATGAGCTCGCAGGAAAACTAATAGTAATGATTCATCCGTTATTAAAGTAAAAGTTATTTCATTTCAAAGTGAATTAAGGAAAACGGTGTTTACGACAGTTATTTAATAATTCATGCTTATTTATTATTATAGCAATGATGCAAAACCTGGCACGTGTTTTTCATTACTATTTCCTCTACATTGACGCTGCTATCTACCACTGTAAACAGATTAACCGCGGACGAGGAAACTGTTTTAGAATACATGTTCAATAATAACTTAATATTGTTTTGTTTCTGCCGGCATAAGAATAAGAATAGAGAAATATTACTCATTTAGCACTAACTCGATTAACAGCTTCAAAGTTCTTCTTAAAATTAAAACCAATTATTATAAAGTTCTCAATACAGAATTTTAGTTGTTTAGAAACAATGAAGATTTTGTGCAATTACAATTTTAAAACACTGTTTCTTTTTACATTTGTGTTCTCGATCGTTCAAAGTTTTGTTGTCGTCCTACCGCCTCATCTCAGAGGTTCCAAAAACACTAAAATTTGCCAGGTAGCAAATGAAAATGCATCCATAAATTGCAGTATTGTTCTTAGGGTCGGCGTTGAATTTATTCAGAGCGTTGGAGGATGCTATGAATATAAAGAGAAGCCTTTTACAATTGTTTTAGATAGATACACTTCCTTCACTTCTTTCGTTTGTAATTCCAAACATCCGTTTCAAATAAATTTCGATTTTGCTGACAAACCACATGTACGGTTCATGAAATTCATCAAGGAAAGATTAGCTATCAATTTCTCAGACCCTAGTACATACGAATTTAAAATACGTATGGTTATTCCCACAAATCATCAAAATGAAGTTGGATACAACGAAGAATCTCGGTTTACGTATATTTTGTCTGGTTTGAATGGACGAAATAATCAGCATAATCAAAATAGTGAAGTAAAAATACGTTTTTCAATACAAAGTAAGTAATTTATTTTTTATTTACATTTTTAACGCAAATTCTTACTTATGTGTTGTGCAAATAGAGATTTATATGCCTTACGGTTTTGATACATTGGAAAAGTCAGCATTTCTTTACAAGGAGTCTATGCTACTAATATTTGACTTTGCAGGTGAACGTAGTGATCTTTGGCGCACTCATGGTTTTTCATTTGCCGAGTACATCAATGAGACAAGAGTGGTTTTTTATAATGTTCCTAAAAAGCACGTAATTGACGTTACAAAAAGCATAATAGATGTCCCCTGCTTTTCTTTGCTTAAGCTTCGTCTCTTCAAATTGGAACTGAAAAACAAGAAAAAGTCGCTGGTAAGGCTTCATTTTAATTATACCACAGAAGGAATAATCTTATAAAACTTTGTCTTCCAAATTCATCCACAACATTATTTAGAAAACCATGCCGTGAAATGTTCAACGCTTTTATGGTTCCGCAGACAAATATTTCCACACTTGCCTACAATTTTCTAGACGGTTTCAGAGTGGATATTAGCCATATATGGAATAGAAATGTGTCATTAATTTGCATGATGGAAGAAATGGGAGAGAAAGTCCAAAACTGTGTGCAAGGAGCTAATTGCCTCGAATTGAATCTCAAGTTTCCCAACAGTAATTTATTTGTTTACTTTACATTATTTCATTAAAACAATCGAAATGTGTTGCATTTTTTGTATGAAAACTTTGAGGATAAACTCTTGGTTCAGAAAAGTTTTACTTATCCGTTAAATAGTTCATAAATTTCGACAGAAATAGTCAAATCTTGTATTCCAATAACTAACAAATTTTGACGGTGTATTAAAAAATAAAATGTCCGGCAATTTGAAAAACTAGAATGTATATCCGAAACTATATCTCTATGTATATTTTTAGTTGTCCTATATGAACCAACCAACCACTTTGCTATTTACGAGAGCAATTTAACCATATCGGATAATAGTCTGTCATTTCGAGAAGATAAAATGCATTTTGCATGCAGCAGCACGGAACATAACGTTACGATTCTTATGAGGTAATGTAATACATTAATGCAATTAGTTTAAGGAATCTATAGTTTTGATTTATTCGATTGCTGAAATCATTAGATCTGATTTATATTTTAAAAGTATTTTCCTCAAAACTTTCTAAAAATTAAAGCACTTTAAATAATTTTGAATTGATAGTGCTGCTCTGAAAGAACAGAAGCAAATTCTAACGAGCCACTACATTAAAAACGATCCAGAGCGTCGTTATTTTGCTGAAGTAGAAGTACCATATTTGGTATTAACAAACTTAAGGGATCAAAATGTACTGCAAAATGAAGAGGTAGTGGATTGTGTAAACACTGTTAATATGAAAAAAATTATACGATCGTGGTCTTTGTTTAATGAAACGAGAGTCAGCGTTATAACGTTTCTGACTTACGAGCCAACAATGGAAAAATTTATCTGCAAAGGAAAATCAAAGAAGTATGTACCTTTGCTACAGTTGGAATGTGATGACATTCACGAATGCCGTACATTGCAAAACTTGTTAAAAAATCAGGTGAATTAAAAATAATGACATGCACCGGGTTTCATTTCAAATTAATTCAATAATCCAGTAATTCATACTACAATTACAATGCTTAACTCGTGTCATAACGTTTAGGATACAAGAGAATGTTCTATGAATCGACTTGTACCATTTTTAAAAGGTGTCGGATGCAGTTTCCACAACCAAACGGAAGACAATTCTTTCTGTGTGTCAGCTGCACCCTTAACAAAAGCTATCATACAATGTTTTCCTGAGAATGAAGGACACCAAAGAAGCCCTAAAAATGAAATATATTTTCGTGGTTTTGATGGCAAAATATGTAAGTTATTTAGCATAGTGTTAACTTTGGTTAGCAGGAGGTTGGTAGATTTCTAATTTACGTAACCTATCCATAATTTTATACAACTCCACAATATAGAAAAAGCTACCTTTTTTCTTTTTGCTGAAAAAGTGGCTAGAATTTTAGAAAAAGTATTTTTCCTTTGGTGTGCTAAGAATACAGAAAAGTGTACATTCTGTGATATTGTGTTCATCATGTTATCGCATGTTTTTTTAAATACAATTATTTTCTCCTATTCTTTATGAGTTTTATGAAGCTAAGTTTATTATTCCTTAATTACCAGACACCCATACTGATGTTCCTAAGGAAGCAATAATAAAAGTGGATAGCAGTAATAAAGAAAATTATATTATTTATAATGAAAATATAACTTTCCGCTGTGAAGGCCATTCGTTTTTCTTTGCCCACGGAATTCAATGGTTAGTAATGTACGATGATACAAATGGATCAATTCAACCTTTGCCTACGGGTAAGCTGTAAATATGTGTACATAAAAGATTGATTTGTTTACGATGTATGTAACTTGTGTCAAGTTTTAATAATTAAGCTGTGTTTTTAGACATGATTAAAGAAAAGCCACTTCCAGAATCCAGGGATATTTACAATCCATTAAGTATTGTTGACATTTGGTTCAGAGATAAAGATCTAAAAGCCATTATTTGTGCTGTCCCTCTACTTTATTCAACAGAATGGCAGTATTTGACAAAGAATGTCAAAGTTATTGGTAATAATTTTGCATACCGATTTTTTGCAAAGTAGAAAAAGTAGAGCCGAAATAATGAAAACTTTGGCGAAATAATTGGGATTGTGATACACAATATTGGAGGCATTAACGAGCAATTAAAAAATAAATTTTGTAAATCATAGACGGAATGGCTCCCAGAATATTTCTATCTGAAACAAGAAAAGAAATTCCACTGAACTATAAAGGTCAAAGTTTGACCTGCGCTGGAGAAGGTCGCCCATCACCCAGTGTCCAATGGCTCCGGAACAATAAAGTGCGAATATTTGCAGAATTTAGTGACACAAATGATAGTAGTAATTATAACAGCAAGGCAATTTTCTCAGTAATGTAATTTTTTATGGATTATTAATTAAAATATTATGACACCTATCTTTTAGCCTGTTGAAAGTCCTTTTGAGGTCGTTGATCAAGGAATATCCAATAAGTTACTTCTCATCCCAGAGTACAATGACGATATGAAAGGAGAGTACAAATGTACTGCAACAAACAAACTTGGATCCCAAACAAAATCCTTTTTCATTTCTACAAAAAAGGGTGAGCACACAAAACTTTTGTAAATTCTTTAAATGTAACCCACACAAAATGACGAATTGTTTTCTAAAAGCTCGCTTTTACAATCTAAAAATGTTAAACGAAAGGATTCTGACCTTCACATTTTTACATTTAGCATATTCTTATTTTTCAGAATCGCCGGTAAAGGAAACGGGATATATATTTGGTATAGCCATCGCAGTAATTCTACTACTGGCAATGTTGGTCACATTTTATTTCTTCAAGAGACTAAGGTCCTCACAGGTAATTCCTATTTCTCACAAAATATATTTAATATAAAGAATTAGCTCTTGCGTTTAAAAAATTGCACTTAGGTTTTAAAAATATTTCATAAAATAATTTTGTGCCATTAAACATCCAAAAGATTTTTCATTGTATTTTAAGGAAATGGTGCGCCTGACAAAAGCAGAATTGGAGGAGTTTTTTAACGGTGCCGAGAATTTTAAGATGTCACAAAATATGGACAACGCATTTTCGTTACCTTACAATAATAGCTACGAATTAAACAAGGACACTTTCCAAATCTGTAATTATTTTCTTTTATTTTTTAAACTTTTTTAAAAACTGCCAGAGGACGTTATGATACGTCTTTTGTAATGAATGAATAGATCACAAGATAGTTTTGGGTTCCGGAGAGTTTGGCATAGTCTACAGAGGAAGAATTCACCCATTAGATGCCGATTTTGCTTTCAAGACTACAAAAACCATAATTTCTAATGATGTACTGAAAGGATTGCTATCCGAGTTAAAAATTTTAATGTACATTGGAAACCATGAAAATATTTTAAAGTTGGTTGGCGCTTACACCAAAGAGATTGAAAAAGGTTCTTATGTGTATTAATTAGTCCATTTTAAATACTTTCTTTTGTATGGATAGAAAATGAACTACTGTATAAATAAATAAATTACGCACCTCCAGTATTGGAAACGTTATCATCAAACTCAGAAATTGTTAATCAAAATAAATTCACGTTTTGTTGGTTTTTCAGGAGTGGTGTATATTGCAACTGAACTTTGTACATTGGGGTCATTAAAATCTCACTTAAATAGATTACAGCAAGACGCTTCAGAAAAGCTTGATCCTAATGGGTAAAATTTTTAGTTACACAGTAATGCTTTCAAGTACATGACATCATAATAATGTATAATAAACAATTCCTTACGCTTTACAGTTTCAGCAACACAAAAATGTTTTCGAAATTTTTGCACTGGTGTGCAGAAATTGCAAACGGCATGGAATATCTGTCTTTTAAACACGTAAGCAAAACAATGCACATTAAAGCAGAAAAAAAATCGAGTAATAATAATAAATGTTAAAAATAAAATGGACGTTGAAACTTTACACAGGTTGTACATTCAGATCTGGCAACTCGAAATATTTTGCTCACTGATACTGAACAAATTAAAATATCAGATTTTGGATTGAGCAGAAGAATGTACAATTACTGCACATATGTAAAGAAGGATAAAACGAATCCACTACCTTGGAAATGGATGGCAATTGAATCTCTAAGGGAAATGAACTTCTCGACTCAGTCAGATATCTGGGCGTACGGTATTACTGTATGGGAAATATTTTCGCTTGGAACCGTGCCTTATCCTGGAATGTCTTGGACAATAGAGTTTTTGGAAATGTTGGAGTCAGGATTCAGAAATCTTAAACCAAAATATGCTACTGATAAATTGTAAAATAAATGTCAATTTGTGAATAGGCTTAAAGTAATGAGCTGAGATTTGAAAATTAATTTTTGACCGCAGGTATACGATAATGAAGGCTTGCTGGGAAAAGGTTCCTGCTGATCGGCCTGAATTTCACACTCTGAGATATTTCTTTCTAGAATATGTAAGAGAAATTATTTACTAATATTCTGTTCTTAATCAGTATCATTCTTAATCATATAATTCTTATTATTAAACGTTAATCCAAAATTTTTACCGCAAAAGAAGTATTTCCTAGTTATCCTCAGTATTGTTTCAAGCTTTGATGATTTTCACAAATTTCGGCAGATTAAAAATAATTTTGCAGTTTAACGTAATAAAAGTGTTTCACTACCTTGCTACGCGGTTTGTAATCGTTTATTTATAAAAGATAAATGTTTCAGGAAGACGAGTGTCAACTTATGGCAAGAAAATCTCGCTCAGAGGAACCAACAAGCCCGAAGAGTTTGCAAAACTTTTCTGAAAAACTTGGTGATGAGTTTAAGGATTTGGAGCGACAAAGCAATGTATATAATTGTACATAATTTAGTTTTTGTAACAATACTCAATGCTATTGTAATCAAGAAACAACAATGAAAGTAGTTTTTTCCTAAACTTTAAAAGGATTAAGAATAACCCATGGTAATTACCTATGAAATTTATGTAAAATAGGACTCCTAACTGTTAAGTTGCCAATTTTTTAAAATTTATGGAAATTAACTTTTGCATAATTTGGTTTTTGCATTGATTTTGTATTCTGTTTTGATTAATTATAGCTAGTAGAGAAAAATTTAAATATTAGATTCTTAAGTAGAGCATTATATTTTAGGACTTATTTTAAGTGTAATTGCAATGCGATTTATTTAATTCCGATTTCCTTACTAATTTTAAGAGACAACAAGCGTTACTGATATTAAATTCTAATTAAATATCCAATATATTAATCCACCAATTAAATAAATTTTTGCAAATAGAAAATAATGAATTCCTCAAAATTGACTTTTCTAATTTCCAAGCCGAAACCCCCAATTAGACCTGCCCCTATTAACACTCCACCTTAATTCCTTCTGGTGACTCCGTATAGCAAGGCATTTCATGAGTTGAACAATGAATTCCACCACCTCCAGCAGCCAAGTTATCCATTCTGACTGGAATAATATCCCTATTTGGGTAAATGTCCTGAAGAATACTCTGTGCTTCTAAATCAGCCGTTTTATCCCCGAATTTAGACATAATTATAGCTCCATCAGCAATATAAAAGTTGACATACGAAGACAAAAAATCGACATTCTGATGCATCATTGTTGCTTAATGTGCACTTTAAATTCATATCTTTATGTATTCCGCAAAATAAAACTTTGGAATATCCAGCACTGTATGTAGTGTAATGGATCATTTGCTATTGGCTATTCATAATTATTGTATGATGTTTAATCTTATGCTTTCAGTGGCATTCGACTGCATGAAATACTTCTCTGAAAAAGTGATATAGAAAACTATACATGAGCTTAATGATTTATACCCACAAAGCTGACCAATACTTCATTAAACATTAACTATGTGTTTACAGTTATGTTATAATTCACTTCAGACCTTAGCCATATTATTACTTTTGACCAAATAGTGGTTATAAATAATTGTCTTAAACTAAATTGATCACAGTAAATGAATACCAGCGCATGATAAATGGTAAATAAATAATAAAGAAACAAGTCGCAGTTGGTTTTCTGTGAAACTCTCAATTTACTAGCATTATAGAACATAAATATACAATAATAAATAACCAAATCATGACTTTGGACGCATTAAGGATTAATAAAGCTTTTAGCCTCTCTAAAGAAAATGTCAATATTGTAGAGTAGCATTAAAGGATTAAAAACAACTACGCAACTAAGTGACTTAAAGTAGCAGGAGAAAGCATATAAAGCAAAGTTTATGCTTGCATTGTTATATTACTGTTCCGTGATTATACTCTATCATAGTTTTTCTTTGTGGTTTAATAAAAATTTCGTTTTTATATTTTCGAAAGCTTTTATTGTGAATTGTGCTTTTGACGTTCTTACTTTATCTTAAAAATTATACCACATTCACTAGTCACTACAATGCCGCAGTAAATATGGTAGAAATAGAAACAAGTTACTTGATCTGAAGAAACATTGTAGGTAATAAAAAGAAAGAAAATTAATAACCCTGATCAGTTATTTCGTATATTTATAAGGTTTGATTAATTCCGAAATTCCGGAATTTCCTCACAATGTTTGAACCTTTTTTTAGTTTTACAGAAATTTCAAACACATTATTTTCAAAATTAAAAACAAATCATTTTCATTGGGTTGGTTTTTATGTCAATATTGCATCTACATTGTGCGGTTTGCCGTTTTTCTGGGACAAAAGTAGGGAAAAATTTGTGATGTCAAAACCACATTACCGTATACAAATTCAAATGATTTTGAATACAGCATTTGATTGCTTTACAGCATTCCAACTTCTAAAATTTGACAAATTCGACTATTCTATAGTGACAAAGTGTAGTGTGGTGATGAGTTCACACGTATTCACCACAGCGTTTATGTTTGGTATCCTGAAAAGAGGAAACGAAGTGCAGATGATTTTGAATTACTTGTACATTCAAAATAATATCTTATCAAATGGTGAGAATTACTCTTGTAGCAAACATCATGATCTTGATTTAACAGCACCGTTAAGCACATTTGTGTCATTTTCTTCTTTCGTTGTAGTATTCTAAATACAATTTGTCATTGGTCTTCTTTAGCATTATGATACAAGGTGGTGGAGTCTCCAAATTAAATTAATTTTAGTCTATAACAAATTCCTAACAAATTTCCATCTATTGGGGAAAAGTTAAAATGCAGTAAAATCGTATTTTTTGGATTAAACGAAAAAGGAGACGACACTATGACGAGTATCTATTAATTTTGTATTTTTTGTGTCAAAAATAATATTCGTTTTATAGTTTATTTGCAGTTGAAGCAGAACTGCAAAAAATTCATAAATTGATGGACCATAGAAGAGTAATACAAATACACATTGTAACTTTAAGTTTCGATTGTTTTATATTACAGGTGTTCGAGATAAAAATTCCAAAGGATCTATATACCTTAAAATGGAAAAATGGATAGCAATGTTTGCGCAAATAATAAATGTCGTCTCTTTCGTAACAGTTGTAACGTACTTTACAATCCTTCTGCAAAGGTGTTACATTTCGGAAATCACTTCGGTGCACTGGATCATATTACGTTGTATTCAACTTTTACAAGTAATCTCCATTTCGAGTTCCCTGTACATCGCCAATATATACTATTTGTACCATTTGATTATGTTTCTGAGAATATTTTATTGGAATCAACAAATCGGGTAATTATTTTATTGCAAAAATTTTAAATTATATATTTAATTGGCAATACTAATAATTTCATTAATTACAGATGCCGAAAATTCGATTATGAATACCAAGTTGGTGTCTACAACCGAACTCGGATACTAAACTTGTTATTTCAAGAAAGTTCGCACCCCGCGACATTTCTCTTTTTTGCTATTGTTTGCTATACTGGTGTTGTAGCTGGCAGTTTTGGTTTAATCCGATTCTACGATCATCTTGGATTTATTGATTTTGTAATTCTCATAATGTTTAGTTTGGCAACATTTGTTAACATTACTTTCTTTTTGATTTCCTGTGGGGCGATTTGGAAATGCTCTTCTAATGCACTAACTGAAATTTTTATGTCTATAAACAGTAAAAGAGACTACAGCACATTGGTTAGTCGGAAGGTTTATAAATCTTTAAAGCCATTTGGTATCAGAATAGGTCCCATAAGGAATGTAAAGCAGGATAGAATTTTTGAATTCTATGAAGGATTGGCATCATGCATTGCCACGCTTCTTATTATCTTTAGATAGCCAAAAGTGAATATATAAGTAATAGTTGGATGAATTAATTAGATGTTTACTAAGTTGCTTAATTGCCACCTTTCTAGTAATAAAAACTAATCTATTTTAGAAATAATGTTTGGCACAGAACTCCACATTCCTTAAAATGGTAAGAATACCGTAGATATCAATAGACGTGTTTAGGGCTGTTTTTCTTTAAGTCTTATTTGAATAGTGCCTTTCATCGATGGAACTTGTTAATCCTATTTGAATGGTATACTGTAGGATATCTTAGGAAATATTATATATAGAAGAAGACGAATGTACACCTAGGTTAAGTTGTCATTATAAGTCCTACTGAGTTCGTTTTAGTCTAGTTGAAGAGAAAATGTGACTTTACATGAAATAATAATTAAGTAGTATGTTAAAATGTTTAATTTCGCACCTGTAAGATGACTAATGACTTAAGAATTGACCATGGCTTTGTTTCATTGAATTTATGTTTCAATTAGAATTTAAATGTATTGTCTAATTATGCAGGTCTCTTCCTTCTAATGGTATTATATGTTTTAATACTATATTGTAAACGCTAAATTTAATGTATTATCTGTCATGGATTTTTTAAACTAACTTGAATGTTTAATTGTATTTGTGACTTTATGATTGTACGACCTCACCGTTTCTCCTTCACAAACTACTAAGTTCTGATTGGCTAGTTAAGTTAGCTTGGCTGTAATTTTTTTGGTACAAATAGAAGTCAAGCCCTGCGTATTGTCAGTGTACAAGTAACTCTCTTGTGAACGTTACTCTACCAAATTTTGTACACTTTCTTATGTTTATTTGCAATAAGATTTATTTAAATCCAATTTCATTACTAATTTTCAGAGACAAGAACAAGCATTACACATATTAAAGTGAAATAACAATAGTAGCTTTAAAATATCAAGAGTCATGCAAGAAATTTGAAATGAATGAAATACGAAAGTAAGACTACATGGTATATTTAAAATAATTCTGGATGTTTTAAATTGAATTTGACTACATAAATTTATACAAGTAAAGATTAATGAATTTTTCAAAATAGACTTCCGTAATTTCCAAAATTGAAAGCCTCCACTTAGACCTGCCCCTATTAACACTCCACCTTAATTCCTTCTGCTGTTTCTGTATAGCAAGGCATTTCATGAGTTGAGCAATGAATTCCACCACCTCCAGAAGCCAAGTCATCCATTCTGACTGGAACAATGTCCCTATTTGGGTAAATTTCCTGAAGAATTCTCTGTGCTTCTGCATCAGCCTTTTTATCCCCGAATTTAGACATAATTATAGCTCCATCAGCAATATAAAAGTTGACATAGGAAGACAAAAATTCGTCTCCAATTTTGTTAATTTTTTTTGGATCCGGTTCGAACATTTCATATATTTTAAATTTTCTTCCTTTCGCATCGGTTTCCTTGTCAAGGACTTGTTTTGCTTGATCTGACGCTTTGGACCATACATCAACAGTACCTGGAAATGATCTATTTAATATTACTACTCCAGGCTTGACAAACCGTACCAAACAGTCTACATGAGCGTCTGTGATATCCTTGCCGTATACTCCATCAAACCAAATGACCTTTTTCATTCCTGAAATATTAAATGTCTTTAAGAACAAATACATATTTTATTCTGCAAATTTATATAGAATTTTCTCCATATTTACCTAAAACTCTTTTCAGCTCTGCTTCAATACCATCTCTGTTTGAGTTAGTCTTATTTTTGAACGTTGGGTTGCGATTCTCATTCAGAATCGAACTTTCAGTAACAAATAGTGTACCTTCTCCATCTGTCTCAAAAGAACCGCCTTCCCCCACGAGTACTGTTTCGACTCGAGGTATGTTATACTTTGTCAGTATAGTTCTGGCGACTTTACTATCCTTTGTGTGTTCCTGTTTGTTTCCCCAGCCATTAAAATTGAAATCAACTCCGACAAGTTCTTTTTTAGGCCCACGGTATCCAAAAACAGGAAAGGTATCTCTCGCCCAAAGATCGTCCACAGGTACAGGCAGGAGTTTAATATTTCTAGCCCCGTTGAGTTCATAATCTGCATCTTCTACTTGTGATGGGTCTACTAACATTGTTACCTTTTCATAGTCTGCAATTGCTTTAGCGATTCTTACAATGTCTCTACGCACCAAGTAAAGATTTTCAGATCCGTGCCAGATTTTTGCTGAAGATGGGAACACCATAAACGTTCCACGGTGTTTATCCCATTCTGCTGGAATTTCTATCTTGTCTGTAAAATTTTAATTCAGGATTAATTCCGCGATTTATATTTATCATGTGTTTATATACATTTATGAAAAGACATTGCGACACTTTACAGTGAAATAAAAATGTTAATTTGTTTGTAGAATTTACCTTTGCATTTTATTGAAAAAGCAGAACCCAGCATAAGAAATAGGAAGAGTGAAAAACAAAACGAAATCTTCATTTTGAAAGTCAGCTTTATCTTTAGTATTGACACTTTTATTGGCTATTTTTTATAACTTTCTCTTCATCCGTAGTGGAGAGCTCTGTTTAAAATGGCAATGATAAAGTTATTCGGAAAGCTTAAATAGTAAAAATAAAGTATTCCTGGATGGCATCAATTCATGACTCTGCATATCATTACAGACACATTTATAGTTGACTTATTCTAAATACTAGAGATTACTGGAATGTTACCAATAATTTATATAATTGATCGCAGGTGTTTACATAAGCATGATTTTAGACAATGACTTCGAGAGCTTGGGTGGTAACAGACATACTAGGAACGGATAAACAGCATAGTTCACTAAGTGAGCCGCTGGCTCCATAAAAATGATAAACACTATTACAACAGGGACTTTTCGCTACACTTTTGCCAGATATTGCTTGTCTCAGACCACCCAAGCATGGGTATATCATAAGAGCTGGGTTTTATGCGGTCTCCTAGTCCGCATAATTATAAATAAATATTTTTTATTTAATAGTTGATTTTGAATAGAATGGTAACATTATTCATTTATTGGTGGCAGAGCATCAATCTTGATGGACTAAAATTAAAGATGTGAGGTGCTTCCAGCCTTTTACAATATATAATATATTGATACAGGACTAAAATTAATTAAATTTTAGTAGGCTTCAGCATATGTTCTCTATATTTTTACATATATATTCTAAATATATTATAAGTATAGTGAAATTATAATGTACATATATATTCTAAGTATATTATAATTATAAATGATATTATAATATAAGTAATATAATATATACTATAAGTATATATATTTCTACTAATAGGATGCAGGTGAATTGGGTAGTTTTTTACTAAGTAGTTCTCATTTCTTAGCTTTATTCATTTTAACATTTTATTGGGAAGTGACGTCATGAAAATACTAACTGTATATTTTCAATAAGTTGTAAAAATAATTTTGTAATTAAAATAAATATCTAAATAGCACTTACTCTAAAACGATTCAAACGAGCGAAACAATTAGCTTCCGTGAAAGTATGTTGGATTAGATGTTATAATTTACTAAGATAAAAAACGACTAACAGTATACAAACCACAACCATAAAGAGTAGGTGGTAGAATAAGCAGTTATAATTACAGTTAGAGGAATGTATACAATTACCCTACCTTGAACTGTCTGCGAACTTAAATATGCTGAAAAGCGCTTAACTTAAGCAAACAGTCGTACAGTAGTGAAGCTATTTGCAATGTAATTCATAACATGAATAGCTTTACCAAAGTTGGCAGACAGAATACGGAATTCTCGTACGCATATGGTGGATTAATTATCTATTTGAATACCATCTATTCAACAACCAGTTCTACATAATAATAAACCAAAAAACAATGAGGTAGGTATTCAATGTAAGAATTCAATAGAATTCAAGGTTAGTAACTACAATCGAATTATGCTATAACAGTATCAGGCCACACTGGGACAAAGAATGTATCCTAACGGCCATTGGAAAACCAGCTTTATCCATATTTTTCCATTTCTTTCTCAGCCATACGCTTGTAAATCCCTATGTCATTATTAAATCGAACATTTGACACTGAAGCCCACGACAGACCGTTACTAAATGGACATTTTTGAATTCCTCGTCATTGAATTGACCATATTTGTTGATAATAGTGCGCGACACAAGACGCTTTAGAAACTATAGTGATAATTAGGTTGATTGTTATTACACATATTTCCCACTCTTTTGGAAACATTGAGAATCGCCCACAAAAATTTTCCTCTAAAAATAACTTGGCTAATATTAAAGATACAACTGTCCCATTGTGCAAGCTTTTCCATATGTTACTACTATAAACAAGGAAAATAATATCATAAAATAATATGAAGAAAATAAACCAATGCAAAACGGCTTAGGCACTGCAGTTCAAGTAACTGATGGATAAAACAATATTTGCCATTAACATTGATTTTTGTTGTACTTACATAACACAAATCATTCTTCCAGTTGTCAAAAATAACTCTTTGGAATGTTAACCTTCATTATAAATGCTGTCATTCTACCTACAGATGGAATTTTTCAACCAGTCTTCGTATATGAAGATGGAATGAAATTGTTAAGCGAATGCTTCGACTATGTGTAGCCTAGACCGATCTACAGGTAAGTTTACAAATACACCGGTCTATGGCTGTGGAGCTGTTGTTATGTTCTCGGTGTTTCTAGTACTTGAACGTTTACAACTTTATCCATGGTTATTATAAAATTAAAAATGAAACAGCTTTATCCAAGGTCAATGTAGATTGTAGTCAGGAGTATTATACGAAAATGCTAGAGTGTAGCAGACCAAAGGTAACTGCCGAACCGAAAGGAGGACAAAAAATTGTTATTAGAAATCAAATGCCAGTACAAAGCTACTTTGGAGTCCCAATTTTCATGATCAATTCCCAGAGGGAAAAGTTCCAATTTTGAAAAATTCTCATTTATGGTACATTCAAACTACGACAACTTCTCACTGGGCTATACTTTGACTAAGGAGACTTCTCATTTGGAAAATTTTCTATCCTCAAATGAAATAAAGCCGACAATTACCCATTACTCCAAAAAGTGAAATAAAAAACCTAATTTCTCAAAGAGATGTTTCTGAACGAAGTAAACTAGACGATGTCACAGCCACGGACATAGAAAATTGAATTAAATTAAAAACATTCGGCAACTTTCATAACTTTGTAATGAAGGAATTTAATTACTTGATTGAAGTTTGTTAAAATTGGCGCTAGTATTTTACAGAATTTTTTCTGTGGGTATTTTCAATCATATTAAGCTCTCCAAAATGCGTTTTATATGATTAGGTCATATACCTTAAAGCATTTTCATTATATTTCACATGAATCATAAGTATGTTGTCTCAGTTGCTAGTTGGTTTGAACGTGCTTCTGGCTTGTTCTGCTGCTCAATATTTTCGTACTGTGGTCTAGAACTGTCGCCTAGTTTTCATTTGATGTCTTAACATTAAGTTTGGGTAAATCTATGGTTTTTCTAGGAACCACGAACTTGATATCGTGTGGGATGCATCAGTGTTGAATTCTCAGAACGTTGCAAATGTGATTACATTTGCTCGCGTTTCTATTTCACTGCAATTCGGTCAATCTACCATTTATAGCACTGGTCAGTTAAATATAATTATTTTCTGTACCTAAATTAAAAACCTCTCAATATCATTAATAAACACACGGAGAATAGTAAAAAGCCTATCGTCATATCGATTTTCTTTTTTCTATTTTATTAACTTGTATTTATCAAGAACACGATTGACAATCAGTTAAAAGTAACAAGCTGAGATTTATATAATTCTCAAATGGACGTTACTATTACCAACTTTTGACAAACAAATCCAGGAACATGAGAGGAAAATTCCCTAGAAAATTTTGTCACAGTAGAATGAAAAGTAGCACACAACTATTGAACAATATGGGACATTTCTTAATAATTTCAGACTAGTCAGTCCACCGTTCTAGAACGAATTTTCTATCTAATCTGGAAATTAATAAATCTAAAGTTTATTTGGCCAAGCTTGTGTTTTACTTCGTAAACCTTACCCTACCACCCTTGCTGTTTAATGAGTAATCATAAAATTATTCTAGAAAACTGTGTTCATGCAGTATTGCGACTGTTGACCTAATTTTGACGAATGAAATAGTTTTTGATGAAATGAGCTTTGTGAAACCGTTTTACTTTGTGTGGTTTGATTACGCCGTCCATTTGAAATGAAATGCCACACGTGCATATAAAAGTCGAACAGAATATAATGAATTCGAATCCCGGCATCAGCTATTTAGCTGAATTTAGTAAATTATGGACCTCCGTCTGCACCAAGCTTTAATTATTATCTTCGTCAGTTTGAACTTTAATTTCCTAGAAATTAAAGCAAAGAGGCAAAAGAATCGAATATCATCAGATTCTGATTGCGATGCATATTGTGATCAGTAAGATTTTCAACATCTTGTTCTGAATTTAACTGCCATATTATATTTAGAATAATTTATTTAAGATACTAATCTATTCTTTTTGTGGTTAAGACACTGTACAGATCATTATAATGATGGGTCACAATTTCGTTCATGTGTCAGTGTATGCATACAATAGGCAAAATGGTTATTTTATTATCATTTGCAGCAGAGCCTACCAATCAAATGTTAGCGACAGGGAATAACTTCAGTCAACCTCTGTGGCGACACACTCACGCTATGTATCATCGCCAGTATCAGGTTCATTTAAATCTTTCTCCTCAATTCACCAAATAAACGAAACTTTATTCTGTATTTACTAAAAGTATGGTTTTTAGAGGTTTTTTTAAAAATCGGTGTTAATTGTACATTATGTATATAAGCTTTTTCAACAGTATCGATACCAGTAGACTTTCCTAGTTTCATTGTTTATTTTTATTATTTTCATTTAGATGGGAAATATCAATTACTGTAATTACAGTAATACTAATATTGCCTATTACCTATCACTTATAAAATTGAAGTAGTACTTCTGCTAAGTAAATAAGTAGGCTGGTAGTTTTTCCAGTATTTCATCAAATAATTTTTTAAGTATTTCCAAAGAACCACGAACGAGTTTTTTGAAAATGTTACTTTATTTTCAGATGTGGAACAGTCTCGAAAGCTAGGGTGGAATTTTGAAAGCAAGAACTAAACTGAACAAAAACTGTTATACCGAATACTTTGAAAGCTATAAAAGGAATGTAATTTTTATTACTATTTTTGAAGATATCGGTCAGATTAGAATCTTATCAAACATATTGATAATATAAGTATTATATTGACAGTTTAAATTTTATTAGTTACCCTTGCCAAGTAAATTCCATATTTACTAGTAAAATCCATAATATATTAGTTCGTTGCGAAATTTATTAATAGCATTTTTATGTTACCGTTAATGAAATAAATTGGCGTTGCAATAATTAATTTTACCAGCCGTTTTATTCTCATGAATTTTTGAAATGCAATGTGTGTTTTATTTTCACTTCATTTGCGTTTGGGTCATTCCTCATCCGCAAACGCGACCTGCAGGACAGTTTAAAGGATCAAACACATCAGCACCACCAGCAACTATCTTTCTGGCGACTGAAATTAAACAACACTATAATAAATTTCCCTTTTAGGAAAGTAGCTGTTATTTGTCAATATTTAAAAATTACAGCGCTTGTTTATCCATCCAATGTTTACACCATTCTTTTGACCTCCATTACCCATTCCTCTAGTCGCTGTAATTTAAAATAAGAAAGCTATGAAAATATGGTGAGTTTAAATCCGTCATTGGGGGATTTATTCTATTTTATAATCAACGATATTATTTATTTATTGCTACTTTTGTAGCGTGCAGTGTGTTAAATGTATTCTGAAAACATAATAATGGTAATAATATTATGCACAAAACAATATTTAAAAGTGCAATGGCCAATAATTATAAAAACTTTTATTATGAAATGTGTTACCGTACTTGTTCACTTTGTCTTCGCCCTGTGGGTGGTTTAGCTCACTAGCTGTACCTATTAAAGTAGAATCAAAATTCTTAGCAAAATAAAATGGAATTTTCATGTAAAATAATATTCAAAATTTACCAAGCACGACACACACAATGACGAGAAGAATCAAAAAATATTTCATTTTACTGTGCAGAAACTGTTAAATATATTCTAGCAGTTAATG
This sequence comes from Yoshiicerus persimilis, assembly GCA_020352615.2. Lineage (NCBI taxonomy): Eukaryota > Metazoa > Arthropoda > Collembola > Entomobryomorpha > Tomoceridae > Yoshiicerus > Yoshiicerus persimilis. Next base: position 93,533,239 of record CM036940.2, read on the forward strand.
AGATCTAATGATGTGCCCCAACCAATGTAAATTGACTTTATATATTCAGAAAAATATAGAATAAACATTAACTATTAGATAATAAACTGATTGCTGATTATTTATTAATGCCACCTATTTACCCTAATTATGCCTCCAAAATTAGTCTATAATGTATATTATGTCTTATTGAACAAGCAATTTTGCCGTAATGATACCATCACTTTAAATACACTCTATTGCTCAAAATTGAGATTGGTTACTCCATAATTCAGCGGGATATGGGATATGACATAAACATTGTCGTTTTAAATTGAAATAATAGTTTTAATTTTAACGCCTAATAGTAAATTATGAAGGATTCAGAACCAATAATGAGTTTTACTCCGATTAAGAGCCTATACTGGATTACTCATTCCTGTACCGTGAGCACGATAATTTTAATGAATATTGTTTAAATAATTTTTCTATGTTAGGCCCGTTAGCGTGGTCTCAAGCTAAGGTCATCAGCCAAACTATGAGAATTCTTGCTACTAGCTGGGATTTATTGATCGTCAAGGCAATGACGGAAGTCATCCTCCTTATTTACTGTGAACTAATTGTGAACGAACCTGTATGAAGTCTGTAAGCTATTTCGGGAAGGTTATCACTACTTTTTGTCAAGGTCTGGTCGAATTTTAAATAAACTTGATGTGTTATGACTTCTAACTTTTGTAATATAGGTAAATACCTTAATTACTATGGATCTTTGTAATTTGGAGTTGACCTAGTTGGATGACAGCTGGTTGACATTATCTTCCAGAAAGCAGGCGCCTTCTCCAAGGTTTTCGTATCTGTGGTTAAGCGTAGAAAAATAAATGCACTGTTATGTTGTATTACATGAAAACTTTTATTAAACATGTAGAACAACTATTGATACTACGTTATAGAATTCCAAACTGAACCTTATTGTATAAAGTTCTTTCTACTAAATTTTCAGCGGTTTCAATCCTAAAAGATTCGTGATAGAAGATAATGCAATGTTTCTCACTATGATTTACAACTTGAGGCTTGTATTAAAAATGTTAATGACTTTTTTCATAGAATTCAAATGAGCTCAATGTGCTAGAACACTGGGAGGCCAAGCTTGAAATGCCTGAGAAAAGTCTAAGAAAAGATAACAGTAATATGAATCACCCAATTACCCCTTATTGCCTATAACTACTGCATCAATTGCCTACATCATTTAGTTCTGAACAGAGAAGAGTGTAAATTATGTTTCCATAAGGTATTTCGAATTTAAACTTATCTCTTAGTAAAACTAAGTTTTAAGCAATAATTTTGCTGAGGATTTTTATTGCAATTTATTAACCCACATTTACGTAGGCTGTGTACACAAATTAGGTATAGTTTAATTGCTTTTTATTGAATGAAGTTGTATTCTACGCAAAATGGCTCTAGCATGCAGTGTATGTAGTCAATTATAATTGTTAAGAGAACTTTGAAATTAGAAGTCCGATTAAAGAACAACTTTTCAATTCTTTGCTTTCAAAAGTTTATTAGGTACTTTAAAGTAAGGAAACTATGCAATTAATACGTAATTAATCATGGGTTTTGGGATCAACTATAAGTAAACAAAATAAGACAGGAGGCTATTATTGCATATCCGAAAAACACTTCAAAGTCATGGCCATAAACCTTGCCCTCCAGAAATACGATACCCGCATGCACTGCACAGGATTTTATAAAATTGCCATATTGCACGTAAGTAAGTTGTTTCCTTAGTGCGGATATTATTTAGCTGATAAATAATTCATTTCTCACTTACTTACATGTACTCCTGTATAATTCTGCAATTGAATTGTAATACAGTTATATTCGTCCAACTCTGGAATATTCACTGGTACACATTTACAAAAATTATGAATGCTTGAGAATTTAGAAAGTAATAACAAAAAAAAGAGTTAATGGTTATGCTGCCTCATTAAAGAAATGTAAGTAAATACGAAAGGAACTCAAATATTTTGTTTTGCTCTTATAATTTCCTCCATGAAAAATCAAAATTATTTCCCATACATTAGTATTGAGGTTTTCTACTTAAGAGTTGATTAGATGATGTATTTTGTGCTTGTAGTCCTCATTAACATGGTTTACTACAGTGTATGCTACAGATGCTACATAATAAGGTCTTCAATGAGATCTTCAATCAGGGTTATAAACATAGAATGACTAAAGAACTGTGCGATGGGTAAAAGTTTGGAGAAAGGTAAATCCTAACCATTGCATGTGTATAGAAATTGAAAAAACTGTATTGCTAAAATTTTACAAAATCATTTTGTTCTCCTGTACTTCGTATTTCGTACGATACTTTTCTATGCTCAGTGTGTGCTTTTTACCTATTGATGAATACGATTCCTTGTGCTATTAAAGTTAATATCTACATTTATTGGATGTTTACTGGCCGAAGTTTTTTGAACTAAATGTAAACGTAAAACCAATACATGTGAAATACCATGAATTTGTTGTTTGATAAATGTCTAGAGAAGCCATTTCGTATTTATTTAATGCAATGAATCTGTGGGTAGTACAATGTGGGTACATTCTTTAACTGAAACTATTTCATATCCTTATTCTTAGACAAAATCCCGGAATACCCTAAAAATGTAATGAAGATGGCTTCGTCTTTCACCGTGCTACAGAGATACATGTTATGTTTATTGAGGATTGGCATTTTTTATTCCTAAATTATGGTAATTCCAATAAATAAATAGTGATACAAAGTGTTTTTACTGAAAACCAGAGTTAGGTATTTACTTCTGAATAGTGTTTGACGATGGAGCATATGCAGTACATTTACTTCACGTTACATATTTCCAATAAAAACCGCAATTTTGTTCTGGAAAACACGTACAAGTAGAAGAATCTGCCAAGCAGTGACCTCTCTCCTTACCAATCTCTACGCAATGTTGATTGCACTTTTTACGCTTATCCGGGCACCCAAAATCAGCAGAGACATTTGTCGCGATTACAAATACAAGTGTGAATGTCAAAATAAGTGCCAATAGCAGCTTCATCTCCAAACCAAATTAGTCTTCAATTGATGATCTATGAAATAGTAAAACGACTTACGGTATGTCTTATAATATATAATAATATAAATAAATGTCAAATAATGTGTAGTATAAATATATTTCAAATAATATATTACATAAATATACATCAAATAATATATTACATAAATATACATCAAATAATATATTACATAAATATACATCAAATAATATATAAAAATAGTAATATATGGCAAGTAATATATAATAATATAAATATATGCCAAATATTGTACAATAATATGCATAATAATGTACAATAATATAAATATATTCCAAATAATGTACAATAATATAAATATATTCCAAATAATGTACAATAATATAAATATATTCCAAATAATGTACAATAGTATAAATATATTCCAAATAATGTACAATAGTATAAATATATTCCAAATAATGTATAATAATATAAATATATGTCAAAATATTCTTTCAATTGGAAACCAAGAAGAATTGCCTGTTGTAAATTGACAAGATAAAAATTACGTTCAAAGTAGTCTGCAAAAGGGAACACAGTAGAGGAGAAATCAGATGTTGTAGTGCTGCCAATATTTTATTGAAAAACTAAGCGTAAAATTTATAGGAGCCACGGTCTTATATATCTAATTTTCTCAAGGAGACTAATAAATCGAGGTCTCATTTCCATTGTTTTCAATAGAATTCAACAAAAACCATAATACTTGATAGCATTTATACTTCAATATTCTATCTTTCCAATTGTTCGGCTACAATAACCAACTCAAAAGATTCAGTAAATATTTAAGCAAAATGTATTAGTGTATAATGTGTTAATGTCTGATTTGACGTGTTAATGACGGCTCATCGTTAGTGCAGTTTGAAGCTAATAGTTTTATTATCAGTTTCATGAAATACACAACCATGCATATGACTCTCCAATTACATAATCGAGTCCACACTTGAAACTTGGGGGATCGGCGATCCCAAATGGGATCGATTTGACCGATCCGATCCCGATCCGATCCCGATCCCAGATCGGATCGGGATCGGATCGGTGACATTTTTTTGATGGACAAGATGGGATCGGGATCGGATCGGGAAATTTTTTTTGATATACAAGATCGGATCGGATCGGATCGCTCAATTTTTTTTGATAGACAAGATCGGATCGGATCGGATCGCTCGATTAAAATAACAGATGAATGCATGTGTAAATGTAAAGTACGTTAACAATGTTCTTCATGTACTTTGAGTGCACAATGATGACGATGACATGAGTAGCAGCAGCAGCAGTGAGTAGAGAATCAGTTGAGTAGAGTATTTGAGATGAGGGCTAGGTGTATTGATAATATTGGTAATAATATTAATCTTGAACAGTTGTGAAGCTTAATTTCATTCATGCGGACAACAAACATACCTGGAACAACGACCTAGGTCGTTGTTCTAATTGTTCTGCTGTGTGTAGCAAAGTAGAGACGGTAGTTTTATGCTAATTTTTTGTGTATAGCATAGCAGCATTAGCAATGTTATAGACTATTTTGAATGACATTTTTCACTTTGGGCCAATTTCTTATTTTATAGTGTTAAATATGGGTATCTCACTTTCAGCCATTAAATACACTTTTTTGCTGAGTGTGTATTGCTTTGCTCTGTTCTAATTGTGGTTCAATTGCAATGTAAATATTAACTCTGCTTTATGGCTTACTGACGTAGTAACCCTAATAAATTGTGTTGTATCATAACATAGCCAGTGTTGTTATTTTGATGAGGCTCAGTGATCGTCTATTTTAATCAAGGCATATTGTCCCATAATCTTTATGATTAGGAAAAAGAAAACTCATTCAATAGACCCGCATAGAATAGTACAGTAATTGTATATTAATTTATCAAAATTAATTAAATAATTTTTCCTCCGTTTGAGAGGTGTAACTTAATGGTTCGGTAAAACACCGATCCGATCCCGATCCCAGATCGGATCGGGATCGGATCGCTCAAATTTTTTTGTGGACAAGATCGGATCGGGATCGGATCGAGAAAATTTTTTTAATATACAAGAACGGATCGGATCGGATCGCTGAATTTTTTTGCTAAACAAGATCGGATCGGGATCGGATCGCTCCAATTTTTTTTATAGACTAGATCGGATCGGATCGATCAATTTTTTTTGACAGACGGGATCGGATCGGATCGGATCGGTTGCATTTTTTTGAGTATGTAAAAAAGATCGGATCGGATCGCCGATCCCCCAAGTTTCAAGTCTGATCGAGTCTGCTACAAATAAATAGATAACTCAACTGCTAGTGATACAATTGTCATTATCATTATTAAACTAATGCATTTAAATATTGACGCACTGTTATAATTGGTATTCTAATTTAAGATGAATTCATAAGCAGAAGAAGACCTGTTTGGCATTTGTAAGGAAACACTAATTATTTGAGGTTACAAACAGATACGAATCTTTGTATAACTGGAATATCCCAGTAGATAGTTAATTAGCTCCATTACACACACTTCTGTTCAGCTGTGTTTGATATGAAGTTACTTAATGTTTGTTCTACTACAACGATCAATCATTCTGTAATAGTAATTTTTACTTCTTCTATTTACGAATTCGTCAAAAATTTATTTACAGTAATGTATTCATTACATAATCCAATTAATCTCTTACCACTTCTTCAAATTTCCTATTACTTGGCACTACAGGAACAAAAATTACTCTGCGAGTCAAGAACAATTGAACAAAGAGAAATATTTGATTGGCAATGTAAAATTTAACCCATGGTTCCTAATGCGTGCTGCTGTGGTGGTTCAATTTTTAGCTCCAATAGCATTTTACATGGCCTTAGGAACGTTCGGAATTAGTACTGGATTTCCGGGCCGGCAATAATATTACTACATAACATGTGGATACTTTACTTTGGCTATGGAGTAATTGGATTTGGTTTGGGATTGGCATACATTTCTCTCACATTGGTAAGGTGAAACACCATGTGTGAGACTCTCACACCATGATCTGGTCTAATTTTAAGTAAGCCTAATTATGATCAGTTAAATATCTATAATCTCGTGGAAATACCTTTGAAATGTAGGTCTTTAGGAAATTCCAATTGCACTCATTAAAGAGGTCAAAATACTCGAAAGGAACTTACAGTGCGCAGAGTTTTATTAAATTATATCTTTTCAGTCTAGTACAAACATTCAATGCATTTTTGTATCTCCCAGCTCAGGTTCTAAAAAACAAAGAATTTACCACAATGCTGTTCATTTTACTGATTCAAGCGTTGAAGCTGCTTCTATGTTAAAAATGGTATGGTAGTACTAAATATAAATCATAGAATGGCGTGTATTAAACTGAGTCTAAGCAAAAGCAAAGTAACTAGAAGAATATCAAGGTAATTACTTAATAGCTATAATATTATTTTGCTTGTTATCCAAAATAGAGGACATTCATTATAGTTAACGGATATTTTTAGAAATGGTTATAGGCAATAATATGTCGTCAGAGTAGTAATTACCTTTTGTTTTCTCAGAATACCTATAGGAAGAAGTTATGATGTTTGTAGTTATGTGTTCGGAAACACATTGATGGGCTTAACCACTCTAAACTGAAACGCATCAAGTGTATTTTAAATGAGTGCTTGGAATACACCAATAGTCATTATAAGGTAATAAAAATTAATTTTCCAAGAATTGCTAAGAATTTATACTGATATATATACTTGAAGACACAATTCTCTCATTCTTTTCATTCCTCGCATCGATTAAAATACTACATAGTTACCTGTTTCTGTACACATACGAAAAAATGAACATCCTTTTACTTTGCCTGGCAGTTTTTTGTGTCTTAGGCTTAACTTATTCGACAGTAGTCAACGACAAAGGAGAAATATTCTGTAAGTAGTACAAAACATTCCCTTTTTTACAAAGTCTTAAATCGTTTTCTTTTGTCAGGTGTTGGGGCAAATGTCACTGAAGTTCGAATTACAAACTGTGATGCTGAACCATGTACTGTTAAAAAAGGTGAACTTCTACCTGTGCAAATCGATTTCATCTTCCGAACCCCTTCAGAGGCCAAGGAAATTTATTTCGATATCTTCATTGGTTACTGGGGTGTGACTTCTACATATGGTTCATACTTGGCTAAAGAAAAGGATTGCAAGGAATTAATGTTGAGTAGTTGTCCACCAAAGCCTGGAGTAAAATATACTCTTCAGTCGAATGTTTATGTTGATCCTGAATCGAAAGACAGTCTCAACGGCGAAAAATCGGTAATTTGAAAATCAAATTAATCATTTTTGACTTTTCGATTATACTATCTGAAACTGCAAACCGAAAATAATATTTTTAAGGATACAATTTATTTTTAATATAACTCTTATTTCTCCAACAGGGAAAAAGATTTACTTCATGGAATGTGTTTCCAAAAAGAGGGGATAATTCTTTGGGAAGTGATTCATCTTGCATTTTTTCTGTTTTGCTGAATATTATCGAATGACATGTATAGAAATATTAATAGATATAATAATCAATATATTTGTAATAATCTATTCCATTTTACGTAATATTGTATTTTCTAAGAATTTGGTAAAAGTTTGCATTCTACAAAATTTAAATGAGCTCTGAAATAAATTGATTAAAAATAATGATATTGTGGCTATAATCAGTGGTTATTGAAATGAAATTCAGAGAAATGTTTGCCTCTACTCATTAATTTTCGATTCATAATTAACCAATTGTTAATTGTAAGGTGGATTTCATGATGGTTTATCATTAGTGCAGTCTGCAGCTAATAGCTTTATTATCTGTTGCATGCAATACATATCCGTGAATATGACTTTCCAGTGGTATAACCGAATCTGCTCAAATAGATAGACAACTCAAGAATTACCGATATTATTGTCATTATCACTAATAAACTTTTACACGGGAATATTGATGTACTGCAATAATTGGTAATCTAATTAGAAAGGGATTATTATTTAGAGGAGGACTTGGAAAGGTAATACTGCAATTAATTGCGGTTACAATGCATACGAATTTTTGTATAACTGGAATATCCCAGCAGATAGTTAATTAGCTCCATTACACAAGCTTCTGTTCACCTATGTTTGGCTTGAAGTTGCTTGACGTGCGTCTACAACGATCCATCGTCGTATAATAATAATTCGTCTTCTTAGTTCCTCAAAAATTCATTTACAGTATGCATTCATTATATAATCCAAACCACCTCTTACCGTTTCTTTCAAAATGCCTTTCTGAATCAGTTACACTCTTTAATTAGATAACAATTGTTTCTTGTTTTTCTTGATTGAAATCCAGAATCTATTAAATTAAGAAATAGGAAACGAAGAAGTTTAATAAGAAAACACATTCAAGTCGAGAATAGCACCAAAAGCAGATTTGAAATGGAAAATGTCAGTTCAAAAACTACGGAACCTGACCAAATGTCTGGAAAAATATCTTCTGTGAAGCAAAATATAATCTGGAGAGCTATACTTAGGCACTACGGGAATACAAATTACTCTGTGAGTCAAGAACAATTAGAAAGAGAGAAATATTTGATCGGTAAAGTAAAATTTAACCCATGGATCCTTATGCCAGCTGCTGTGATAGTTCAATTTTGTTGTGGTTCACTATACGCATGGAGTGTATTCAATACTCCAATAGATACCGAAATAACTGGAGATGCAAAATCTGGGAAAGCTCCAATAGCATTCTACATAGCCTTAGGATCGTTTGGAACTAGTGCGGCAACGATGGGGCCTTGGTTAGAGAGGAACGGTCCAAAGAAATCTCTTTTCCTATCGTCCAGTTTATTTTTCTTGGGAAACTTGATTTCTGGCTTGGCAGTATTTCTCCGTCAAATGTGGTTACTTTACATTGGTTTTGGAATAATTGGTGGATTTGGTTTGGGATTGGGATACATTTCTCCAATTTCAAGTTTGCAAAAATGGTTTCCACACAGACGCGGTTTAGCAGCTGGATTTGCCGTTTGTGGATTTGGAGCTGGCTCTATAGCAATAGCAAAAGTGATTCTGCCTTTAATTCGTTTAGTTGGCTTACCTCTGACATTTGTTGTTTTGGGATCTTGTTATTTTTGTGCAATGATCAGTTCTGCAACTTTGTTCCGGGTACCTCCTCCAGGATTTCCAGATTCTAATTCTCCTAGCGACGTTTCCAACACTGTGGAAGTCTCCATGGTTAGTGCCAATAATGAAAATGCAGTTTCTGAAGTTACCACGAATAATGTTCAACTAATGGAAAGCGAAATTAAATTGACCTTGATCGAATCTCTGAAATCAGTTGATTTTCTTTTGTTGTACATCATGTTTTTTGGAAATGTGTTATTTGACCTTTTGGTAATTTCCCGTTTGTCTAATATTGTTACCCAACTGTATGGAAAAACACCTGATAATGCAGCAACAATTGTTTCCATAAACGGAATTTTCAATCTTCTAGGAAGAATTTCCTTTTCAACAATTTCTGACAAAATAGGAAGAAAAACTACTTTTCTCTTTTTGTTGACAACACAAACTATTGTTATTGCAGCATTTCCAGTGTTTACCGAAAGCAAAACTTACTGGGCATTCCTTTTGGGTATGTTTTCTCTAACAGCATGCTATGGAGGAGGATTCGGGGTCATTCCTGCTTTTTTATGCGATATGTTTGGATCAACTAATATTGGAACGTGTCATGGTTTGATTCTAACTGCTGCTACCATCGCTGGTGTTGTAGGCGGATTAACCTTTACCGCAATTTATAATAGTGGAATAACAAACGGATACTCAACTGCAGATGCCTACCCTTATATCATAAATTCCTACTGGGTATTATTTTTTGTAATTGCTGGACTCATATCTGGGATTTTTGTAAGGACTACTCTTAAAGATAGACTATTACCTCCAGTTCCGGGACAAATATTCCGATTTAGATGGTTTGGAAGAGTTATAAGGATCACCAAAATTAAACCTTACGTTACAATTACTAGCTCCGAAGAGTACGATAAAGAATGGGAACAATATTTACAATCCATTAAAACGCCTCAGTTACCATCCAGTTCACAAGCAGTGTTGGTAGAAAATGCAAGTGCTTATGAAAGACAAAATAGCGAATAGAAAATCTACTAATAATAAAAGCTATGCTAAAGAATAAGCAAATAGTGTAGTGTGTAGTACACTTGGATCAAAATATAGTAATATTTAAGGCTAATATTACTAATACTTCCATGCAAATTAATGAAATCAGCAGGATAGAGAAAGTCTACGCACTTGTGAAAATTGCAGATGTGAGTTATGTAGACTAATGAAAATAGCAGTATATTAGTTAAACTAGCAGGAATTAAACTAAAATTAAAATTAAACTAAAAATTAAAATTAAACTAGCCCTGTATGTTTTACCATATTTTATTGCCATTTACTAGTATAGGTATTTACTATTATTTCTTTGTGTTGTGCGCCGCAGTTCCGACTCTCAGTAATATATGCCTGAGTAAGTTTTATGTGGGGCAGTGATTAATAAACCATGAAGAGAAATTCCACTCAATTTTCATTTAACTAATGTGATAATAATAAAAGATAAGTGAGCTACCTTCTTTAGTAACTATTTTATTCAGTAGCGTATTACTTCAATTGAAACCCTAGTGTATACATAGCTGAACATAGGACTTGCAATGCATAAAGAATCACATATATAAATTTGTACACAATCGTGGTAATGTCTGAAGACCAGTCATTCATCGCATTTCATAACAATTAAAGGATTGGAACAGACAGGAAAGTTTCATCCGGTGTGTAGGTGCGAATAAAATAACACATTTACACATGCCCTTCAATTTTGTTAACTTTTATTATCATCTTTCATTTTATTGGTATAGAATGTGTTCTTTATGTCATTAAAGCATGCATACATACATTTTCACATTTTTTCAAATGGAATAATGACATGCTAGCGTACTATTTGTAAAGGTAACATTTTAGTGAAACAAATACCTTTTATCCACTGAACAGTGCTTTTTGCCAAAACAGTATTTTTTCACGGAAATGAATATAATTCTATAACCATTTGCAAAACGCATTTAAGACAGAAGTGGAAGTAAAACAATCAAAATAGTATCAATAATATTAATAATTAATTTATATCTAATTTAATTTAATTTTTTTATTATGTGGTTTATAATTTTTCATAATATTTGGAGTTTTATTTCTTGCAGGATATAGTTTTAAAAATATGGTGATCGAATAGGTAAATCGCTTTTTACGGTTTGCAGTTCTATTTCGCAGACAAAACTCAGAACAAAGCAAAGTTTATTAATGTAAAGAAGGCAGGGACGTATTTTGTAGTACCTATTGGATTGCAATGTACACAAGGGCGTATTTAGAGGAGGTCACGGGGGTAAGTGCCCCTAAATCCGAGAAAATAAAGATTTTTTTCAGAAAAAGCCATACAATCGTAAAATTTCTTTGCTCAAATACATCTGTAAATATAGCTGAAAAAGCAAACTTTCTTGCACCTAACTCGAAAAAATCAAGTTTGGCAAATATCATTTGAATTGTTTTCGAAATTTCCACAATATATCTTATGTTTGACTACATACAGTATGAATTAGCAAAATTTCTGGCGCTACGCGCGAAAGTCGGAGAACATTTTGGCAATATTATTAGTGTGTCCCCCCTTGATGAAATTCCTGCTGAATGTACATGCCCATGAAATTAAAACAAGGTATACTGTATATGTTGTAAAGTGGATAGGCGTAATTAAATATGGCATGGTTAAATCGATAATTCGGATTTCTTGAGGTTTTTCTAGGCAGTATATAGTAGCAGTCACAAAAATAAAATATTGTTCACAATGCCAATATTATATTAAGTACAGTTTTAACGAAAAGCGGTTAAGGCTAGGTAATACAATACAATTTTCTGATAAAACATAATTGCAAATATTAAAAGCTATCCAAGTACAACATTGAATACTTGTATATAGATTTATCCAACTTTTTACTTTGACCTTAAGTAGTAAGCTACTAGATTGCTTCCAGCCTTACTGGGTCAATGGGTCAACCGGTTCCAGAAGTTGTCGACATAAAACCTATACTAATAGATCTGTTGTGCATGTAGGTTTCTAACTGAATTCAATATACAATACGCACAAGTTAAAACTTAGTTTCAGCATTTCTCTAATATATAGTATATTACTGTCATTAACCACGAATGTTTAATTTCTCATTTCTTCAATTCATGTTCACTATTTCTACTGTGTCTTATATTTTTTTCAATTATGTTTTGCTGACGTTGGTTAATCCCATTGGTGTGACACTTGGCTACCCATTGTCACACTGGTAACAATCTGACTATTTTATTCACCGTTAAAAAGTTATGTGTTTACTCTACCTACAACTATTAAAAGCAAACAAAGAGGATCGCAATTATCTACGCATCGTCAATTTTTGACCTTTTTCTTGGAAATAAAAAATCATTTGTGAAGGAATATAGTACAACATATAGCACCGCTTTTGCCAAAGAATTTAGCACCGTTCAATTTGGATATAATTCATTTATTAATTGCGTTTTAAAAGGCGATCACAAGCAAGATGAATTACAAAATGCTGTCACCACAAATCTAATCCATGTGAACGAAGGACACTCGAAGGTTAAGTAATATTGTATAATGAAGTACATATAGTTTAATAAATATTTGGCGTAGACTCAAACGAAATAGTAATTTACAGAAAAACTCCTGTCAAGCAGTAATATTAACTTCTTCCGATTACCTTCTGTCAGTTTTACTGCCTGCCCTCCGTTCGAGACCTTTCCTCAGACTGAGTTGCAAATTTAATGAAAATTCGCTTCAAAACATTTAAAAATTCGTTTCAAAAAAATTGAAAATTCGCTTCACGAAACTTGAAAATTTCCTTCACAAAGTTTGTCCGCGGTCACCAATGGCTATCCAGTCCGCAAACATGCGCGAACGGAGGGCAAGAAGTCTCATTACTCCGACCGAAGTTCGGACTAATTATACGGCTTGGCAGGAGTTTCCATAAATTATAAATTCGTTTGAATATGTAGCGGACATTTATTAATAATTAAGTAAAGCTAATACTTAATTTTCGAGTTTTTTGTTCGCACGGTTCAGATTTGTGGTGTGACAATTTTGTAATCAAAACTCTTGTTTCTTGTTGAAAGTGCTCTTTTACGATTCTGAAAAACCGGGAGAATATTTCATATCATACTGTATTTGACAACCCAATTAAAGTAGGGGACAATGTGAGGCATTACAAAGGATAATACACCTTTAGTATATTTAATACACTATTTCTGAAAACATTTTCTGCTTGTTAAGAATTATTTTATTTTTTGAAAGTGAGCTCCAGCATATCTAAGAAGCCTCAGCAATGTAGAATTTACTACTTTGGATCGAAATTCTTCTTCTGGTATGGCTTCGATTGCAAAGAGATGGCAACTTTCCAGCTCCGAATCACCCAAAAGTCTTTTAAATCCTATCAATTGCCATTTAATGACAGTTTTCTGTACTTGAATTTAAAACTTCTCAAATATCATTATTAAACACGGAGAATTGCAAAGTATAACCATCGGTATATAGACTTTCCCGCCTGTATTTATTAACAAGTATTTATCAATTGTAACAATCATTTAAAAGTAATGGACGAATGTCTATATAATTATCTGATAGACATCATTATCAATTTTAGTAAATTTCCCTGGGAGAGAAATTCTGCAGAATATTTTGTCACAGAAGAATGGAAACTTACAATTATTGTACGACATGACCCGTATTTCTCAATAATATCTGACCAGTCCGCCGTTCTTTGTTTTCTATATGCTTCGTTGTTAAATGTACTGTCCCTAATCGTCCAATGCTATAATGTTTGCTTGACAAAATGCACACAGACAAACCCGTTCTATAAGCGCTTAGTCGGCTAAAATCTTGCGTTTATTTGATCAAGTTTGTGTGTTTTCCTTCATAATCCTTACCCGAGGACCATTTTTTGCACAAAGAGTAGTGGCAAATCTTGGAAGCTCAGTACGTGCAATGTTACAACTTTGAGTCAAATTACGAATGGCGTAGTATTTTATGAAATGAACCTCGTGAGACAGTTTTAATTAATTCTGTTGCTTAATTACGTCGTTCGTCTGAAGTCAAACGCACATAAATATAAACATAAAAGGAAGTAAAAGTCAAACACCAGCTAGTTAGCTGTGGCTTGTAAAATTATGAACATCTGTCTATATCAAGTTTTTATCTTTCAAGCTATTATCTCCGTCAGTTTGAAATTCATTGTCACGGAAGCTAGACAAAATGGGCAAAAATATCGACCAGCACCAACAATTAATCATTGCGACGAATATTGTGATAAGTAAGGTTTTCAGCATCTTGTTTTGTATTTATATACCATACGTTATCCGAAATGATATACTATATATATATATATATCGTAATCTATTCATCGTGTTTCAGAAACTGCACACAGTCTATTAATGGGTCCACATATCGCTCATGTGTCAGCGTGTTTGATCATTGTGCTTGCAGGTAATCGAAATAAAAGTAATTCACAAAAAATCATACAGTGTTTTATTTTTCAGTTGTATAAAATATAATCCTATTTTCATCCATTTCGGGATCTTTTATTTATTAGGTGTAACATTTCGTTCAGTAGTAATTCATAATTGAACCCAGAATTAATTGAAAATTGTAGCTTATATTTAATGTATTAAGTTTTTGTCATTAATAGCTTTACAGACCTTCCACCAACTGTAAATATCGGCGTGATAGCACTTGGAATTGTTGCTTTCTTAATCATAGTTGTAAGCGTATGCCGATATTGTCAAAAGAGAACAAGAGTTCGACCGGTAAACCCCTTTCATTTTCATAATTCAAGGTTGATGTAATAATTATATGAACCATGGTTTGCGTAAAAAGATAGAAATCATTATTTACTTATCCTTTGCAGAGCGGACCAATCTAACCTAAACGGCAGAATATAACTCAGTCACAGCTGTATCTACTATGTATCATCACCAGCATTTACTAATTCCAACGGTAGCACCACCAGGAAAGGCTTTCTAGTTGTGTTGTTTATTACTACTATTATCTTCATTTCGGTGGTAAACACCAAGTAATGCAAAGATAGTAGTAACATTAATTGCCTATTTCTAATATTAAAATAGAACATTCATAGTGTATTAATAATGCGCAGACAGAAAGATTGCTTGTCAGCGGCTGCAGGGGTTCAGCTTCTAATATTTGCAAAAGACCTCCTCTGTGCCAAAAACTAATGACACAAAGGTTTAACAACTTGTCATTTATCGATGCTGATTAACCTAACTAGCCACATAAGATTTTTAAGCACCATGTTTGTGTATGGTGGTTTTCGCACTCCTTAATATTACCTTCGCTAACATGTCTAAACTCACTAAAGGGTTGACTTACATAGTTGAATTAGAGTGATTTGAAAGCTGAAAAACAGATAATTTTTATGATACCACTTTCGAAAGAGCTTATCAGAACACGTGACACATGAAAAATTTTGACCCCTGCTTGACTCCTATTATCTAGGAAGGGAGAAGAAAACAGTTGCCAATTTTTACAGGTTTTTGCAGTCAGCATATCTGTTGAGTCTCTATAGTTGCAATATATCATGCCACTAACCTTCGTAGAACATTCATATGAAAAACTTACTCTTCGTGAGTATCAAAAATGTACGCATGCAAATATCCGTGTTAATACAACATTTTATTATTACGCTTTTAGTTTAAGCAATCACCACTTTAACTAATTAATAGGTATCAATATATTGTTTCAGATGGTTGTTATGACAATATTTTGGTGGTATAGCATTACTGCTGTCTTACAATTTTTTAGAATGCCTTTTCTAATTTCTAATTACGTTTTGAAATTGAATATTTTAATGACTTTCATTTTATTTCCCATTTATTAGTATTTTACAGGTGCGCATTTAAAATCATAGCAGAATTGTGCAATATACAACGTGCTATTACGAACGTACTGTAACAAAGCAGGTTAATATTAAAGCAGAGTTATAGGTGCATTTTTAAAACAAGATGTATTATTTTACCTATTCTTAATAAAAATGTTATTATTATTATAAATTGTAATTTCATTTAATTTTAGTGGTATGGTCAATAATAGTTGGTCTTCTGCCAAAACACCCTTTTCTTAAATATTGACTTAGAGCGTCGATTATTAATATATTTGTAGAACATGCTTTTCATTTTTTGTACACAGGGAGGTAAAAGTTCCACTAAGAATGTCAAAATACATAGAACGCTTAATACAATGAAAATGATGAATGCAGTGCCAATATTTGAATCCAAAGACACAACAATTAAATTTTCTTCGTAACTCTTGTAGAATAAACTATTCCTTGAAAACTTTGCTTCAGTAGCCGATTTTTTCCACCAGGCGTAAATTCCAGATTGAATTATTCTTTTCACTGTGAAACTTGTTTGCCCTCCATCTTTGTCTCCAATCATCCATCCATAAGTGTGCATAAGGAAGTCCTCTTCTCCTCTTGTAAATTTCGTATACCTCGCATCGTAGCTATGAGAAAACCCATCAATTTTATCATTAGTTTGCACAAATGCTGTTTTGCTACACTGTGAAACAATTTCTTCTGCAGTTTCATTTGGATATTTCTTTGGGATTCGGATATGTGACCATAGAAAAGCGAGATCGTTTGAAGTTTTTCTTAAACTTGCTGTTGTTCCTTCATACAAATAATACGAAATTTGTAGACTTTCTTTAATAGTGTTGAAGTACTCTCCCATTGAAAGGAATCTGCTAGGGGCAGCATATAATAGGGAACTGTTGAATATTGCTTTTTCCACAGAGATATTCTGTCTTCCGAAACCCAAAATCCTGTCTGATTCATTAATACGTTCCTTGAATATCAATCCTTGAATCTCAATATCTGTGTAAAATTTAAAATGTTCGAGCTCCTTAAAAGAATACGGATAAATTTTTTCCCTTGGAGCTGTGATATCACTAATAGCAATTCCAATGTATGCATTCGAAAGTACAACAACAGCCAATAACCAACCACTAATTAGTAGTTTGTACTTGATATTTTTGTATTCAAATGACGGAGTCTCGGTTTTGTAGAGAAATGTTGAAAGAACAATCAAAAAAGATCGAATAATGCTAAGTTTACGAAACATTCCAAATTTTACTAGGGACAAAATAACAGCAGAAATTAAAATTCCGCACCAAGAATACGTGTCATAAGGTTTGACGTAAATGGCATAAGATACATCTTTTGTGAAGGAATGACATGTAATAAAATTGAAACTAATTTCTCTGGTTAATAAGGCTTCACCTTTTGCAATCATTATCGCAGAACCGTGAATTTGATTATCGCAAAGAATTGTGTTGTAAACAGGTGATGCAGCCTGGCGATGCCTTATCCTAAGAAGATTGTGGGGGATAAACGAGCTATTTCCCCTTCTTATCAGTAATTCCAAATATAATAAAGGATGTTCATTTAAGGAATTTTCCTTAAAATTTATCCTCAATTTGTGGCGACCATCATTAAGTATTTTTTGAGAAAACAAAAAATTCTCTCGTTCCCGATCACAGAAAGCCATTGATACAATTCTTTTAGCTTGACCCGTTTCATTGACCCGTTCAAACTTGAAACTCCGCCCTTGTGGCGCGAGGTACAATATTTCTTTTTGCTCCAAGTTTGTCAAAAAATAATTTTTTAACTCAAGTTTTTCGTTAGTAATTACTCATCTAATAGTCTCAAAAACATTTTAGTTGAGTTCTCTATCAATTTTGCTCTTATAATCTGTTACATTTCCCATAGTTTTCATCCCATTGAAACTAAAAACTTTAGCTCCAAGTTTATTCAAGTCTCGCCTGTAAATATTCAACATTACTAACACGCCGTCAACTAGGATTCGGCCATATACAAATACAACTCAATCATCAATACATGTTATAACCAGTTGGCTGTCAAGTTATAATCCAAAGTTAATGTTTTGTCATAAAATTAACTTCAATATACCGCCCCTCTAGACTTCGAATCTGGACTATAAACAGTGCTACTTCATGTTGCTGAACCTTTGATGACCTTTTACATCCCCTGGCATTTCGTCTATAAAAAAACCGAATATATCTGGCGGGAGTGCTCCAGTATAATACACATGGCACTCCTAAATATGTAATATCCATTTTGTCTTTTCTCCATTATTATTTTATTAACTATGATGCTGCACTTGGACCAATCCTGGACTATCACTATTTAATAAAATTTTCTTCTTTGACAAAAACAAAAACAAAAAAAACTGCAATCTCACATTTGACGATCATAACTACTGTACCTCATTTCTTGGTTTTCACTAATTCCCTATCACCTCAACAGGTATGCCGAAAGCCAAACTCAAGTTATGTGACGATCCTAACTGCATAGCTGAAAAGAAAATCCGCAAAATTCAGAACATTTTGAGCTGCATCAATTGCAAGAGAACATTTCATCGTATTTGTCAACTTAAAGTAAATTCGACTCTCTTCAAGTCAATAAAATCCTCATGGATCTGCAAATTCTGTACTCCGCCTGTATCTACTACTCAAACCTTCGATCAAACATCACCTATAAACAACATAATTACTGGTACATCAAAAATACCCTCTATAACTAATTGTATGAATAATTGTTGTGTAATTTGCGATGGTGTCTTAAATATTATGTCGCGTTGTGAAGATTGTTTTGGTTCTGCCTATACCTTTAGTACCACAGAACTCGCAAATGTTACTAAAAGCACGTTCTCTACATTGATTGCTAACCCTAATTTTCTTTTTGATAATACTGACTTTTGTTTACCTATTCCAATATTAGTCAAAGTTCTTAAAATAGCCCACCTCAATATAAATTCTATTAGAAATAAGTTTATTGGAGTTAATCTCTTTTTAATTGACCATAAGTTTGATTTTTTTGCTATATCAGAATCTAAGCTAAATTCTAATGACCTAGATAAATCTTTTGTAGTTGACACCCATCAAATGTTAAGATTTGATAGATTACGAAACGACGGTTGTGGTGGAACTTTAATTATGTAAAAAACAATGTTACCTATCAACACGTTGAACACAACATTGTATTCCCTCCTGGTGTTGAGGTCACTATAATATTACTTAAACCTAATTTTAGAAGAGCTATAAATTTAATTATAGTTTATAAACCTCCTGATGTTTCTAAAGTTAAATTTTGTGAATCATTTTCACTGTTATTAGCGTTACCTATATTACAAGGAGATACACATATACTAGGTGACTTTAATATCAACTTACTTACCTCAGACACTGACGTACGTAATTTGACTAATATTACTACTAAATACAGCTATAGACAGCTTATTAAAGAACCTACCAGAGTTACCCATAAATCTAAAACCCTTATTGACCATTTATATTCTAATAATTCAACTCAAATTGTACAATCTGGTGTTTTTTCACTTACAGATTCGGACCACAGATGTATTTTTGCTGTATTAGGGAAAGTTAAAATTAATACCAATTCCACTTGCATAAATTTCAGAAACTATAAAAACCTAGATTGGTCCGCTCTTAACAGCGAAATCGTTAATTTAAACTGGAATAATTTAAATAATTTGACAACCAATGAGCAAATACTTTATTTTAATAATGCTATTATGGATAAACTTAATCAAGTCTCACCTCTCAGAAAAGGTTCATGTAAAGCATTCCTCTCACCATGGCTAAGTGAGAGCAATGCTCCTGGACTTAGAGCGCTCATTTATTTAAAACATCGCCTTAAGAATAAACTCGATAAAAATTACAGTATCTTAAGATTCAATGAATATCGTCAAGTTAAATATGATGTTATTTTTAAAACTAATTTAGCTAAAAAGAATTATTATATTCACGAACTTAGCAATACCACTGATAACACTAATCTATGGAATAAGTTAAATGAACTTTTTGGTAATAACAAAAAACCTAAGAAAATTATTAATCAGTTACTAGTTGATAATGAAATATCCACTGATCCTACCAAAATATGTGATGCTCTTGCAGCAGCTTTTGTAATTCCTAGAGACAACAATGATAGCAACCAAAACAGACTTTTATCTCTAGATAAACTCTTTGACAAAAAATCTGATTCATTCAATACTTCAGATTTAGATTTCAATAGTTCTAATATCTCAAATGACATGTATCTACTCTCTAGTATTAAAACTATTATTACCAAAGATGATGTAATCAAAGCCTCTACTAAGCTTAAATTTAAAGTAGCTAATACTGAGATCGAACTACCCGCCAAGGTGATACAAAATTGTATGGATAGTATCCTCTCTCCACTTACCGCTATTTTTAACAATATCTTGTCTTCCGGAATTTTCCCCGATGCATGGAAAAAAAGCATTATACACCCACTCTATAAAAATTGTGGTAGTAGAAATGAGGCTCTTTCCTACAGACCGATTTCCAATTTACCATTGCTTAGTAAATGGTTTGAAATTATAATTAAAGATAATCTTATGCAATACCTAGAATGTAATAACCTTATTAACGATAACCAACACGGTTTTAGAAAAAATCGTTCCTGTATTACTGCGCTTACAACTTTCACACAATATTTGTATACGCATTTGGATAAGCCTAATCATAAAGCAGTAGCTAACTTTTATGACCTAAAAAAGGCATTTGATTACGTATGTCCTCTTCGTTTAATCGAAATTCTAAAATTTAAGTATAAATTAGATGATAAATATTTAAATTTTTTCTACAATTATTTTCTTGATAGAAAGCTTGTTATTAAACTTGGCAATTATACTTCTAAGGTCTACGATTACGGTAGAGGAGTCATTCAAGGCTCGGTACTAGGTCCTATTTTGTTTAATATGTTTATTAATACACTCACAGAAGATCTAGAAAAAGTTAATATTAAATTTATCCTATTTGCAGATGACCTTGTAATATTTACATCTCACGAATCGTTGACCCAAGTTACAGATATACTTCAAACCTCGAATAACCTAATTGAATTATGGTGTCACAATAATGGAATGCAAATTAATCATTCAAAAACTAAATATATCATTTTCTATAAATGTAATTCTAAACGTACTGACCTATCTTTAAACATTTATTGTAACGGACACCAGATTGAACAGGTCACACAATTCAAATACCTTGGTATCCATTTGGATTCACACCTTAACTTTAATTTTCACTTCCAGAAAGTTGAAAGTAAATTTTCCTCCGCTATTGGGGCCATCCATAAAGTTAAGAGGATCGTTCCCTTTAGTGTTTTTACACTCTTAATAAATGCTTACGTATTTCCCATTTCGGACTACGCCATCTCAATCTGGGGTCCTACTAAATATGATAAACTAATGATGGTAGTTTAGCATTGTCAAAACATTTATCTAATACTCAACACCTTAAGGTTGACTACTGGTACTTCCTTGAAAAAGGTAATTTGTTAACTATTACTGAAAGATTGTATTTCTTGTCTTTAACTAGTTTATACAAATAGCTATTGTCAAGCAACACTGTTAATGAAATTTGTAACTATATCAAACCTTCTAATACATGCCACAATTCACAAAATCCTAGTCTTAATACCTCGACACGTTCTACTAGACAAAACAACAATATTCCCGTAATATCACACAGGACTGCTCTGTTTGCCAAGAGCCCCATGTGCTACGCGATTAATTCATGGAATAATCTTCCCCCACTTTTAAAATCAAAATTATTTTCTCCTAAGACTTTTGCGACTAAATTAAACAGTCACATTATAGCACAAAGATAACTTTCTTTATTATCTAAGTCTGCATCCTAATACCAATTTGTGATAAAATTTAATTATATCACTTAAATCTGTATAATTTGTAATATAATAATACATCTGACTCTCGATTGATTAACGGTAACGACCACGGCTTGTCCTAGGAGTAAGGTTTGCTATAACTGGTAGCTTCCTTCGGTGCGTAATTATGCTATAACAGTCTAACTTTTGTACTGAAAATTGTGCACTTTAATAAATTCAATTCAAATTCAATTCAATTTCCCCGTATCCATTGATCGCATAATTCCTAAGAGTAGACGAAGAGATAATGCGTTAAAAATAAGAAAATTTTTAATAGGATACAACTCTTGTTTTTAAGTTTTCCTAGTTTGGTCTAACCGTGTTTTTTACAGGTTTTTACTTATTTATTTATTCAACAACCAACTTTACCACCAATGAAAACCCTCCTTAAAGGAATTCAATTTGTTTTTACAAAAATCTTTTCTCTTTTCAATCTCTTATGGATACTATATTCTTCTGAGCTTTTCTTGGTACTCAAGAGTGGGTTTCAGGAAAAACAAAACATTTCTTGCAAAAATATTTTATTTTTACAAATGTCTACTTTGGTTTCTCTAAATGGGTTACGTTGTGAGTTATTGTCCATAGTTTATGTCGCTTGTGTCTATGTGTCTTTAATAGGATTGAATTAAGACTTCCCTTGGAATATATCTGCTTTTGGTGTGCAGTTTATATTCAGTAACCCATGCTAACGCACTGTTTATTGAACTAGTTATTCTGCTAGGTTCATAAAATGTATTTGTAGATTTCCGCAAAGTTTTCTATTTAAATGGGGAGTTTTAATATCAGAATATCACAGAATAATAAATGAAGGTAATATCCAACTTCCTATCATGGGAGAATTGTTTCGGCATTGTGTTTGCCATACAATATTGCGTTAGATTAATAATTTATATTAAGAAGTGAATATATAGGTCGTTGGCCTATATATTCTCTTCTTCAATAAGTAGTTTTGCAAACTGTTTACTTCGAAACTTTTTTGCTAAGCTGATTTAATACTTCTAACTGTTCTCAATGATTCCCGGTTTTCAATGAATTTTAATTGTTACAATGTTTCATCTGATTCATTAATGACAGTGATTCAGTATATCCTTGGCATCCAGGGTAAATATTAAAAGTGGAATTACTCCAAAATGGGTATTTTCCAATTGTACCAACTGAGATTTATAGAGCCAAATAAGTTAAATAGTTATAAATTAAGTTAGACAATAAGTTGCTAAAAAGGTGCAAAACAGAAGCAATTACCGTAAATCCCGAATTAGGGCCCCCTCTCGTATTAAGACCCCCATGGGGGCCCTATTACGACCAAACTTGCTTAAAAAGGCTCATTGAACTATAAGACCCCCGTTCGAAATAAGACCCCCCCTAATCAATAATACGCAATGAGATTTGTAGCCTCATATTGTGAACTTATTCTATCTATACACCTACCGTATATCGCTCTTATCTCACAGAATAGATTAGGCAAATGAATAAGATAATGGTTATCGTAAAAGAACTGTAGGTATACAAATTACATTACTGCAATATTTGCGGCTGATGAAACAGCAATTTGCAATATGGATTGATTGTTGCAACAATACAACGATAACGCAAAAAGGAGCATATTGAATGCAACCGATGGCAGTGAAGACCACTTAATTACGTCTTTCAAGCCAGGAAAAGAATGTCAAGATGGTTTGGCTGCACAAAAGGAACGTACAATGTGCTTGCATAACGCAGCACCACCGAGTATTTGTGATGATGACATTATACTAGTTCCTTCTGATGATGAGCTGATCGACATAGACTCGGATTGATGATGGAGAATGCCTAAATAACTACCTATGTGTATTAATATCACTGATTTATTTGATGCACATTTTATGCATTTCAACTTTTTGGCTATTTGTAACTTTTATAACTCATTATGACTGTTAAATAAATTCGTTGAAACAATAAGACCCCTGACCGTTATAAGGCCCCCATGGGGCTCTTAATACGAAGTTTACATGAGAAAAAATCGACTTGAAACAATAGCACCCAGGGGGCCCTAATTCGGGATTTACGGTATTTCTATTTTTGAAACACATAACATAACAATGTTTTCACATAATATATAGGTTATATTTCTAACTATCAATATCTACAATTAATTTATAATAATAGCCGTGCCTTTAATTTAGGTGCAGAAATTCTTTTAATTCTAAATTAAATCGGGCATTTCAAAGGACAAATTAAAAGTACATTTAATAAAAAGTTTTGGGCAAAAAGCGACTTTTCCTTAACAATTGAACGCACTGTTTATAAATTATGCGAAAAGTCTGAAGTCGTTGTGGCAAAGTGGCAATACTAAATAGATGGGGAAACTATGTGTTAATTACTTATGGGGATTCCCTGTAGCAGAATTCCGTACTGTGGTGCATCCCATGGAATGCCTCATGTCTACAGACATTCTACAAAGAAGAAGTACTCTAATTTACGAAAATACGGTCGCTGTAATACGAACAAAAGAAGTCGAGTAAGAAAATCTGTGCCGCATGGTTAGTCGAAAGTTGTAAAGTAAATTTTTCTTAAAAACTACATTTATTCCATATATTTCAAATGTTAGATATAGCTTCTTTATACGAATGGTTTTTCAAATTTTATTTGCAACATAAAGATTGGGCTTTTATCTACAAAATATTCAAGTCATCACAATAGAGAAAGGTATCAAATGGGCAAGGATGAAAACATTTTGGTATTACGAAATTGCTAATATTATATGTTGATTGCTAATAGTAAGGTAATGGTATAGTTTACAATGTTGAACAGTATTACTAAGCAAGTTGATTTTCTAAAGAAAAAAAATATTCCAATTGGTAACCTGATTGGTCGTAATGCCTTCAAGGTCTTCCTTAGATAAGGTTGCATTACTGTAAGTCTAAGGAAATGCAGAACATCAAGAGAAACAACTTCGAGTTTACTGGTTAATGAAAATATTACTATCCCAAAAAGGAAAAGAAAAGTTGAAAGATATGGAAATGTTAAATAAAATGGCATTTTGACAATAGGATAAAAACGCAACGTAGCAAAATTGCTTATTATATTAACTGATATTGCAACAAAAATATACATAGGTGTTATCCATCTAATAATATTTGTTACTCGATCGGCAATGAAAATTAAGTAAACATAAATACTCTTGATAAACATAAATTGAACACGAACGGACACTTGATTCTTTGGTATTTCGAAGACACCCAAACGAAAACTGTGCAGCCTTTCCAAGGCAGACATTTTCAACCACGTTAAGTAGAGCAATATTATGTAAGAATAAAGGATAAATACAAAGTTGGCAAACAATACTGCATAAAGTACATAGCAAAAAGCAAAAGAAATGACAAAAAAGGCTAAAATTTGCAGAATCCACAGTGTAGAACTGTTGTTGAATAATTTGAAAATTGAATTGAAAATATGAACTTTCGTGTAAAAAATATACCCAAAGGAGATTAGGAATGCAATAAAAAATATAAGATATAATAGATTTTTCAGTGAAAAGATAAAATATTTAATATAAGGATTATCTTGGAGTTGGTTTGCGAACTTTTCTGTTAAAAGAAAAAAAATATTTATAATTTTTAATTAACAAACATTTATATTATTATTTTGAAATTTTGAGTGCTTACCTTCGTATTGTTTATGAAATTGTAACACTTGTGTTAGCGATTCTGCCCAATCTTCTATGTACATTCTGGATATAATAAGAACGTTTGCAATAGACATTGTTGCCAGAAAAATTACAATCACTGACCCCACTTCGGGTAATGACAGAATTGAAGTTTTTAGAAAATTCTGTAGTAAAAGCAATGCAAAGGTGTACATGTTCAAGAATAGCAATAGAAATATTCCGAAATACATGGAAAGCTTTTTCCATTTACTCTTCGTTACAGACACTACCAAAGCTTCTCTGTTGTAATCCCAGAAACCCAATCTTAAATTGTCAAATATGTGGAATAGACATTCAAACAATTGGAATACAATCTTTCCCATTTTGAAAATATATCAGTTTTTCGTGTCCCGTTTATATTCAGTAACTACTACAGAGGCACTGTTTATTGAACTAGTTATTTTGTTAGGTTCATAGAATGTATATATAGCTTTCCGCATTGTTTTCTATTTAAATGGGGAGTTATAATATCAGAATATAATATAACAGAATAATAAATGAAGATATTATCCAACTTCCTATCCTGGTAGAATTGTTTTGGCATTATTCCCAGGTAACTGGATAATATTCCTGCTACGACATTGTATTACATTGATAATATTATTCACTTAGCTACGTACTAAAGCCATTCACCTATATATTCACCGCTTCAATGATGATTTTGCAAACTGTTTACTACAAAACTTTTTTGTTAAGCTAATTTAATATGTATAACTTCTTTCAAGAATTCCATTTTATCAAAGAATCTTAATTGTTACAATGTTTTCATCTGATTTATTAATGGCATGGTTCTTTCAGTACATCCTTGTCGTCATTCTGAAAAATACTACAAGTGGAATGGTTCCAAAATGGGAATTTTCCAATTTCACCACTTGAGACTTTGTAGAGCCAAATAAGCTCATAATGTTCTTAAAACTCGCAAAGCTTGCAATAATGCATAAGTATTCCAGATATAAATTTATAAAACAGTTTTTAACAACTCTAAAAAAGTTTTATTTCCCTTAAAGAATTTATCATCCGTATTCCAAAATCCCAGCTGAATTTAGATAAGAATGAGTTTTGAAAAACATGAATGGTGAAAACTGTCATTTCTATTGTGCTAAAAATTTTAATTTATTTTGGATGTGGTTGTAGTTTCTTTAATATTATTGTTGGGAATGCAGAATTGAATTCATTCATTGAGCCATCAATATTTTTAATTACAGCCTTACCATTATAGTAGCAGTGACACAGAATTCAACCTACTTTTTTATTTTAGATTCGTAACACTTCTGAGTGACTTCTGAGAGAATTTTTATTTACAGCTTACGGAGTTTGCAAATATTTACCGTTGTTTAGCATTTTCCCTACAATATTGATGTGGGAAATGGCAAACAAAGAAACCATGCTCTGAGTCTAATGTTCTTGCAAGCAAGTAATATTCCAATGTAATACATACCTTGGCATATTTTCTGTATAATGTACACTATGTACCTATAGAGTTGTTCTCAATACAGATTTATCTCAAATATTAAATGAGTTTTTACATTACAATAACAAAGTCTGCATGTACTCCGTGAACTAGCAACATACTTTTCAAGCACAATAACCATTTTCTTCAAAGTAGAATAGATAAATTAGCTTTATTGATTTGGTAGGTTTGTCATCATAATGTAATTACAACAAAGAAGAGCAATACTTCATTGAAAACTGAATAGTCGTAGGATAATTGTCTTCACATAAAATTAAATCCCATTGTATTACCATTCCCTTGAAGAAGAATCTTAAACGCTTATAGTTACGGAGACAGCTATGATCATGTTTTTAAGTTTGCATCTAACAGTGGTAAGTTTATGCAATAATTTGTTGACTAAGTCTCAATCTGTCATGTACTAATTTTTTAATTGATTAATTTTTATTTCGTTTCTTTAAGGGGCAATTTCATTACATATTTGTGTAAGTATCTTTACTAGAACTCCGTGCTGTTCAGCTGAATTATTACAGGTTATTATATATGGTTAACATCCAAATAAACTTACATAAAAAGTCATGACAGTAATTTTAATCTCCCGTCTTTCTCGTCTATTTTTACTTTATTGTATAATTAGTACTGAATATATATCTATGTATGAACGTATAATAGAATACTGCACATAAACACAATTATATCTTTTATTTCTTCTGAAGAGCTAAAAATGCTTTGAACTTCCTTGCGTTGACTACTCTAACTCTCGCTGATGTAAATAAAGTCCTTCATCTCTTTACTTTTATCTGGTTACCCCAGTAAAACCACTTGCGCTTTGCGTGGCATGGCAGAATAATTATACAAAAATATTTGCAAGATAACAGCAAGCATTATTGATTTATTAAATACTCAATCAGTAGTATTGATTTGATAATTTTTATTGAGCATAAGCTTAGTAATTTAATACTATCATAATGAAATTTTTTATTTGTGGCCTTTTAATAGCTATTGCATATCTTCTTATTATTAACATTCGCAATCTTAGTTCAGAATAGCTTTAAAAAATTGTGCTGATATCTTAATATTGAATTGAACTATACTTACCTATACTTGACTGCACAATAAGCCAGCACAAAAATAAACTATTGACGCTACATACAAACATGCTTACGTAAACTAAGTTGATAAGTTTAAGCTTATCTGGTTTACAATGGAAGAGTTGGGCCACTGTGACGCTTTGATAATGATTTTTTTCAGAAAGTATATCTGATCGTCATTGTAGCGTCACAATAATCGATCAATCAATCAACCTGTGTTTTTGTTGACGCAGATAATTATATTGCGTAAAAAAATCAGTCTGTCTGTACATCCTATAAAAACACTGGTCATAAATATTAATGAAGCATAAGTATTCACTCGGTTAATCTCTAACGTTCAGTGTTTAAAGCAGCTCAATATTTGTTCATCATGAACTCTCAGATTCTATTGGGAATTTTCTCCGCAGCAGCCCTAATTGCATCGGTCTATGCTCATCCAAAAAACAGTATTGTGCATGGTAAGTGATTTTTTAAGACTTCTAGATTTATTATTATTTCAATCAGCTGCATTAGTAATCACGGCTTGCAAGGGACATATAAATTTATTTTAATTTTTCAGACGCAATTGAAAATGCTCGAGAGGCTAGATTCGACCTGGTTGGACAAATAGGAAAGAAAATGTATTTTAGGAATGATGTGAGTTTTTGTTCGTAATTTATTTCTTTATCGTATGGATGCATCCTAATGCGTGCATGCATACATATGAGAGATTCTAATAATTCATGATATGCAAATTACTAGACGGTTTCTAACTGGCCTGCCGGTCCAAGTCGTTGTGGAACTGCCGGACTTGAATATGCCTCTTTACGCAACAGAGATGAATTCGCATTTGTACGCTCGCAACTCAACAATAGAGATAGTAAGTAATTATTGCAATTAACGAATTACTAGCAAGTACAGTTACTCAAAGCCATAGCATCTACCTGTAGAGTAAACGCTAAAATAATTATATTGAATGCAGGACTGTGGATAGGAGCAACTTTGAGGGGAAACGCGGCGGCACCCACTAGTATTTGGCAAGCCTATGCATGGGCTGACGGATCTGACGTTAGCGACGATATTAATTTAGTGTCCACTGGTCAGGAGTTGTGTCTTCTTTTATCAGGGGATGATCACGTTTTCACCGAGAATTGTTATCGGGGATCATATGGCGTTTTATGTCAACTTGTTCTCCCTTAATTCGTTTTATGTTCTCTATTCTCAGTATTAATTAATCACTTATGTAATTCATAGCATAATAAATTACCAATGAATAAAAAATGACTTAATATTAAACGTTCATCTAAATATATTAATTTAGCGACTATTTGAATTAATTGGGCGGCGATGAATTCATCGACTTAACCAATTAATTTTTCATATTAATAATTTAATTTTTCTACTACATGTTATGTATTATTACGTTAAATTAAAATAAGTTAAATTAAAAAATTAAATTATCTTTGTTATTTTATACTTCATGTACTATACCATTACCGAGAACGCACAATCCAAATACTAACATTAAGACATTTATGTGCATTATAAATTATAACTTTTTTGACATACACTTAGAGGAAAAATTCATTTACAGAGAGTATTTAAGACGAAGAATTCATTGCATAAAAAAGCAATCATAAATAGTCGCTAAATTAATTGTTTTAGTAGACACATTAATTGACAACCATAAAAAACGTTAAGGTATGATTGGATTCAGCATTTGGTTGTATTGGTGATTCTTTTTTTTTCACCGTGTTATTAAAACGATGACGATATCACCACCTGTTAAATATCGACGTAGATTATAATATCTTGATTATGCTATGTTATAACTCTTTAACCATTAAATCGACTACGGTATAACTGTACATTACAAGATTAGGAGTAAGAAAAATACTAATATGTACAATGAAATAAAGGGTGCTTATTTGTAGTAATATTTATTTGATTTAATATTAAATTGTCTCAATATGAATGCAGTAATGACATTCGTGACTATTTACTGAAAACTTTGCTTCAGTAGCCGATGTTTTCTACCAGGCGTAAATTTCAGCTTGAATAATTCTTTTAATCTGTCGGCGACCTCACCTCTCCTGGTAACGGACTCAAGTAGTTGATCCGCGGGTCGCTCACGGGGTTGATGCTCAGGTGCCGCTGCAACTTCCGGTGAGAATTCAAAGAAGAAGAAGAAGTGGGTGCTGAGGGTTCGTCAAAGTTGTCAGGGGTCCCAGGGGAAGAATCCAACAATATTACTACGGAAACGAAAGCAAATTATAAACAATTGTGAATTTAGAGAATATTAAAAGAAAAGACTCACATTTGTTTAAGAGTTGATTATTAGGGGGGCATTTTAATTTAAATATTTCGTATTTTTTGATGAGTAAATTCAAATATTTTGCAAGCAGTTCAAGTAGAAATACTGCAACAGGAAGTATAACCAGATATCCAAATACAGGAAAAATTGCACCAATTTTCATTTCAAAGCTAAGACTCCGAACTTGCCCTTCAGATTGCTTTTCTTTTTCGAAAAATCTAGTTATATCAGGTGTGAAATATACAAATTGTCGCCAACGGTCGAGTAGTCCCATTTCATTCAGTTCTTTGACAACATTCAGAACTTCATGCCGAAAACATTTATAAAACAACCAAGATTTTGGTTCACCGCTTGCATGTTCTTTTGCTATGAAACATTTCAATAAGGGAAGAGCTTTTTGCATTTTGTAAAGCGTGATGTCCCCTCCATTTCCAAGTCGAAAAAAGTGTTTAAGTTTCGTGTTTGCCAAAGAAGATTCCATAACATCAAAAGTATTAATCTTATCAGTATCATACAAATAAATACTCGAGTTTTCTTTGTCCTTAATTCCATATTGTGCGAAATAAGTAAGCATACGAGAATAACCTTGACGTTTGTTCACAAAATTTAGATCTCCAATAATGGAAACAATTTTATATCCATTAAGAATGAGTTCTTTGAAATTATTCATTCTCGTTTTGTCCACAGGAGCAACAACTTCTGTTGTGATGTGAGTTTCGTAGTGAGCTACAAGAATTGGCAACACCAAACAGAAAATTCCGTAGAGAAGGAGTTTCCTTTGGTTGTGGTTTTGGCGGAGAAGAATGGCAATGGCCGAAAGGAACACATTACTAATTGATTCAGATGTCAGTTTTTGTTTTGAGAATCGAAATATTAGTGCATTGCCTAAAAGACAGCAGATTAGCAACAATAGCCAGGTACTCATGTCCATTATCTTAATCCAGATGGACAGCGGTTTATCCGCATACGTCTCTTTGTCCACACAGTACAGGAATCTATATTGCCCAGGGAATGTAAAATATCTCTCTCTATATTTATAGTACTCAAATTGAGTTACGTAAGGGGATTCCGGAAACATACGACCGCAAAACTTAGACGATTCTCCTTTGTCAGACGTGAAATTTAAATAGTCAGCCAGTGTTTTGAAGAGTGTAGTGTACTGTACTCCACTCTCAATGCATGCCTTAATGAGATGATATTCCTTCGAAGCACACTGTCGTCCTATTTCAAACGTGTACCGTGTCACAGCAGTAATACCTATTTTATGAAGATTTCTATGTAACCCTTTTCTTGCCATCGCATTCTGTTTGAATTCCGATTTTGTGAAATCAAGGGTTGAAAATTCTTTGGTGAATAGTGACACTGTGAGTACTTCAATGTGGTCCTTGGAATGGAGGACCATAAAATAAACTGCAGTCGTCCATTTCCAGTCCAATCGATCTACAAAATTGTCTTTGATTGCATCAAACTTATTCTTTGTGCTAATTATTAGAAGCTTCTCGTTTGGTCGATTACTTTCTCGACCAAATATAGTCGGAAAACTTGGAATATTCTTTATTATTCTCTTAGGGGGTTCCACTACTGTTAAGATATTCCCTTTTGTGTTTGACAATGAACTTGGGTATTTATTTCGTCCGTTGTATTTAGCTGTCCATTTCCATTCATTTAAAGTTGCATACACAATTATGGTTCGTGGTGAGAATGCAATTTTTTCAAAAACATCATCCATTACTCTACTGGGATATAGAACAATGTCAAAATCATTATTTTCTAGTGGTAAGGATGGATTTTGACATTCTGTAGTAAGAATATAAACAGAGAGTAGAATCACAGGGATATATTTTGCATGTGAAATCATAGTAACTGTAATTTTTATCTTAAAATTTTGGAATACGATAATGAATTTTTGAAAGTGAACTTCAAATGAAAGTTAATTATAGTTAAATGGATAATAATCAAATAATAATATCTATTCGATCCTCCTGATAAAACGAAAGGAAAGAACCACGGCAACAGTTAATTTTTTTGACCTTTCTGATTAAACGCAGCTGAGAGAAACCGAGGCAACCATTCGAAACTCCTTGATCTAGATTCTAGATAACCAAAGAAGGTATTCAAAGATGTGGATATCCGATGTCAGCCATTCAATGAACTTGGAACAAGATTGGTATAAGGATTAGTTATTATTTTGGATAGTAGTAAAAATGCGTGCAATTTTATTGTTTCTCCAATGTTTAAGAGAAATAAATACTGATTAGAATAAGAAATATTTGAAAGAAAAGCAGACAGTATTTAAGAGAATGTTGTGATACAATATTCCGTAAGACGCCAGTTCAAAGATATAAAGTCAAATGTCGTAGCTGCACGTTAGCCCGACTTATATAGGACTGCATTATCCATTGGACTGCTTTATACACTTTCCACATTTCTGGTGTGCTCTTTTATTTACTTAAAACTTAATTTATGCACAGGTCAGGGGAACTTACTGCGAAGTAACTTATTAGACTGGATAAAAACATATTTATTGGGATTTTCATGTGTAATCTCCTATTCTATTCTATACTTGTAGCTTAGAAATGGACGATGAAAACATTCGTGACCGACTGTTGAACTAAAAGCCCAGAAACTTTTGTTTGTTTACACCGAGCCGCAGAAAGACAACCTCCCAAAGAATGGTAAAGCAAAGGCCAGCGTTTTGCTTAAACCTTAACCCCTTCACCAATATAAATAAGTAGATAAAAAGCTGTAAATACACCGTTACACCAAGCCTGGAAAGCATAAAAACGAGTAGTATTTCCTATTAAAATTTGAAGCAAAACATTGTCCTTTGTTTTATCATTCTTTGGAAGGTTGTCTTCCTGCGGCTCAGTTTAAACAAACAAAAGTTTCTGGGTTTTTAGTTCAACAGTCGGTCATGAATGTTTTCATCGTCCATTTCTAAGCTACAAGTATAGAATACTAGAATAGGAGAATACACATGAAAAGCCCAATATATATGTTTATATTCACTCTAATACGTTACTTCGCAGTAAATTCTACTGACCTGTGTATAAATTAAGTTTTAAGTAAATAAAAGAGCACAACAGAAATGGGGAGAGTGTACAAAGCAGTCCAATGGATATCCTATATAAGTCAGTTTTATTTGGCAACTAGGACATTTAACTTTACCTCTTTGAACTGCCGTCTTACAAAATACTGTATCACAACCCTTCTCTCAAATACTGTCTGCTTCTCTTTCAAATATTTCTTATTCTAATCTGCATTTATTACTCTTAAACATTGGCGAAGCAATAAAATTGCACGCATTTTTACTACTATCCAAAAGAATAACCAATCCTTGTACTAATCTTGCTCCAATTTATTGAATGGCAGCCATTCTGAAAGATGTCTGGTTCATTCTGAAATATTTTGAGTGGGTTAAGATTTCGGGTGGGTTCTGAAAGATTTCGAGTTAAGATGTCAGGCTGTGAATAGGCACAGCTTTAAGGGGAAATGCGATGGTGCCCTCTCGTATTTGGGAAGCGTATGCATGGACTGATGGATCGGAGGTTAACATCGATATTAATTTAGTGTCCATTGGCAGGAGCAGTGTCTTCTTTTATGAGGAGATGTTCACGTTTTTACCGAGAATTGCTGGAGGGGTCTCTCTTAATTCAATTTATATTCTCTATTATTTAGTATTAATTAATAAATTATGTAATTACTAACGAATGAAAACATGATCGATATGATCGTATTCAATATTTGGTTTTATTGGTAAATCTTTCTCACCGCGTTGTTACAGAGTCTGTTCGGGTACTTTTTGTTATAATTATCCGTCACTGAAATCGGTCTTAGCAAATTCGGGCATGTAAGTTTTATGTACTTATTATTAGATTGACTTGTGAGCTACTTGTTTGCAAAAAGTCAAATCCCCAAGTTTTGCAATGGGGAAAGTAATAACCCCCAAAGTTTTCCTAGTCTTAAACTGAATTCAGTGGCTATTCAATCTTTGAGAATCTTTAGAAGGTGTAGGTTACACTGAGCAATTTACCAGGTATTGATTTTGCAGAGGAAGAATCACCACGCAAATGGTGTTCGAAAAAATCATCTAAGAAAAACTCATCCCCCTAAACAAGAATTCTATGTATTATTAAAAATGTTGATAGAATAACATGAAAAGAAAACCCACCCTCCAAAAGATAGATCGCACGTACTCTTCAAATATCCGTGAGTACAGTCAATTAAATGATGCATCAAGACGAAGAGTTCAGGTCCTTAAAGAGTCTCGCAAGTAAAATTGGTAAATGAAATGCGTAAGCTATACGAAGGTTACCTTGCATGGGGTCCATAGAAATTTATTGCTATTTTGGACGAGACTTTGTTCTATATAGGGAACACCTTGGAAATGAGTCGCATCTTCCATGTGCGTTACTCAAAAAAATCAAAATGCTCGTGAGTGAAAAAAAATAAAAGTTTGATAAAGAAATTATAATGGTAGGGGCTCTGACAGGAAAAAGTGTGCTTCCAATAATTAAATTTTCCCCAAAAGTAAAAATAAATGTAGTTTATTATATAAATGAAGATTTAAGACCACTTATGGAACAGCGATTATCGAGATTTTAAAGAACGGATTATGGTAAAGTTTTTGTTAGCCACCTTTTTGCCCCGAGCGACACAAGTAGAGCGACACTAGCGTATGCAAAAATGCCGAATGAAAATTTTGAAAAGCATTAATTTCTAATAGAGAAATCCATGTAAAGTCGACTGACGCTTTTCACTTAAATTTGTGGGTTTGGTGCCCTAAAACAGAAAGTTTCATAAAGAAATGCACGCACATTAAATGGTCTTTGGAAACTTATTTAAGATGAGTGTACCAAAGTCACCCCTGAAAAATGTCGTTTATTTTTCGATCCATAGAAACAAAGACTGCATGCCATATCAAAACAGGATGGGAAACCCGTAGAAAACACTAATAATAGCACCCGTAGATGTTTACACTTTCGAAACGGCAGGGAAAAGTATTCAAAATGTTCCGGAACAGCCTTCTGTATTAAAGAAATGACGATCTCCGCACCTGTGAAATATCGACTTTAGATTACAATACTATCTGGCTTATGTTATAACTGTACTATGTTATAACTAAGGAAATTATGTACAAATAAAATGAAGTATGTTTATTGACAGTTATATTTATTTAATTTAATATTAAACTGTCTTGCATAGTTCGGAATGTATATTAATGTGTCATTAATTTGTGCTGGAAGACATCATAATTCATTTGCCAAAAATGTTTTAAATATCAGTATATTGCTACAATTGTTTCGCAATCAATAGTGATAAGAATTTTGTTGACATATATGTCAAAATGAAATATGAAATGTACTCCTCTTTTTTGGTATTCAACTTTCCAAGACACAGTAAATCATATCCTATTTATTTGACACACAAGATTGACAATAAATAAACATTTTCTGAAAAGTGTAGTGCAGTTGAAAAAAAGGTGTGATCTTCTACGTAAGTTACGAAATAAGGCACACCTGTGCAAACATTAATTCAATTGTCCATAGCTATTTTGACATGGAAAAGAAATTATGAAAATAAATTGGCATAATTTTAGCTGATTCCTTAAAACCAATACCGCTAACGTATTATGAGCGACACGGTGTGAAGTTAAAGAATTTAATTTTAATGATAGCCCGTTAAAACATGCACATTTGACCGTTTAAAAAAATTTAAAATGAAACATTTTGAGACCTAGACTCCCTAAATATTTTAATCGAAAAAATTAATATTTAAAAAAAATAATAACTAAATTTTTAAATAATTTTTGTATAATAATATTAGTAGTACAGGTAGCTAATTATTTTAAGGCGTAACACAGTCGTTTTGTGGCGTAATAAAAGCGGTTCTTGCGTATAACAAATTATTGTAATATGAGAAAGCTTCAAATATTTGTTATAATTCACTTCACACTTCACACCTGGATATTTGCTTATCATTATGTTGTTACTTATTTATCGGAATAATCGTATCGTACCGCATCGTATCTAAAGTTTCCTCTGGTGCAATGTATTTTGAAGCATCATAGCTATTCTGCCTTTATTTTTAGAAGGAAAGACAAGAAACAGAATAGCATTGTCAATACTAATACATAAGTGTAAGTAAAATGTTTGCTTGCTTGAGAATACGTATGAATAGCAGCTGCTAAATTACGTCAAATTAGTATAGAATAGTTTTTATTTCATTTACCGCTGCACTTTTCCAGCGGGCGATACTTGTTTGAAATACTTTACAAAATCACTTTTAAAAGTTTTAATTGTTAAACCAGGTTGTAAAATGACAATTTATAAACCCTTGGTTCCAGCTATGATTTCCCTGTTAATAAACATATCCAAGGTAGTAAGTCGCATAGAAGTTCAACCGACTAGAATATATTTTGGTGGTTTTCAAAATTTTGACTTTCTAGTAATACATTTTAAGGGAAAAACGACAGGTTTGAATAAATATTTAAACATTTATTCGACAAAAAATAGTGTACATTTTTGCAACCCTTGGATACTGAGACACTTGAATGATTCTAACCGACGCTCAATTCCAAATATGCCAGGAATGTCAAAAAGAGGCATTACTAATTTTATTTGGAAACCTGTGACAAGTGACAATTTTTATTCACAAATAGCGGAACAGCAATATGGAAATATTTCCAACAATGCATTTGTAATTGCTTTAATGGATGGAGATTTTAAAATGGGAAAAGAAAGAGGTTTCAGTAGAAATGAACTCCGATACATGACCACGAAATTTTTGATGATCCCAGTTGATTCTCTTTGGGGTAACGTTTCCCGAATATACTTACCTCACTTTTGGAAACGGAACGAGTGGGACGAAATACAATTAAGCAATTTAATTACAGAAGACGGAATTCTTCAGCGGGAAGTTTTGCAATTTGTGTGGAATTTACAATATAAGAATATGCACAAAAGAAAAGTTCGTCTTTGTTTTGAATCTTGGTACATACTAGATTTTTCAGTTTGTTTAGGTCCAATTCACAAATTGTACGCAAATTGTTATGGACCTCATCGAGTTTTAGCGCAAATTTCTCGTGAATACAATTTAACAGTCGATTTCTCTTTTTCGCCAATTTTCGAAGAATGTGTAAAGGCAGCCGACCTATTAATTTTCACGGATGGCTATTTAATAGGGGAACAATTAAAACCTACTTGGTTTGCACATACCCAAAAAGGACAAACATTGATGTACTGCAGAAAATCAGATTTGTACTCTTCTGCAGTAACTTGGACAGAATGGATAAGACCATTTGATTTGCGAACTTGGCAATCACTGATTGTATCATTTTGTATTAGTGGAATTGTTTCTGCATTTAGAAATGCAAGATTTCAAAAACGTACTTCTTGCAAAACTGTTTTAAAAGGAATGTTTGCCAACTTTCCACTATTAGTGAAACAATATGTACCTAGTCGAAGGAAGAATTGGAACTTAATTCTTGTTTTCATGGCAATAGTTCTGACAACAGTGTACGAAACGATAATGACAAGTTATGTCATTGCTCCACAGGAGAAAACTATTTTTGAAGACCTTCCCGAATTATTGGATGCAGGATACAAAATCCTGATTCCAAATTCCCAAGAAGTTGAACATAGTAACGAAAATATTTTCTACCGGGCATTTGTCAAATACAATTTGACCGATAAAATTAATAATAGTTTCCTAACTTATCCTAACGACGTACTATTTAATGACCAAGTGCTCCTTCCCACTAATTTATCTAATAAAGGTGCATTTCCTGTCGAAGACCACTTCCTTGGTTGGGCAAACGCTGAAATGGGAGCAGGAAAATCCGTTTCTGCAATTCGTTGTCATAATGTCATTCAAAATTATGGCTACGTTCCAAAAGGATGGAGCTTTGAGGGTGCTTTTGTTGAAAATATGTTGGAATTGATGAGCTTCTTTCTTCAGGCTGGACTTATGAGGTTCTGGAATGAAATTAGTTATTGGAATCACAATTTCAAGGGAAATGTTCACAAAGAAATCGTCGAATGGAAAGAGAAACAGCCAACACCACTTGATTTAAGCTTTAAATTCCAGTCTATATTTTACATTTTGGCAATTTTGTTGGGAATTTGTTTTCTGTGTCTTCTAATTGAAATTTTTACGACTCCTAAGAAAATTAAAAAACAACATGCATTTAATTGTCGATTTTATCTATTTAAATGGTACTAGTAATGCATGATGTTGATAACTTTGGTAGATAGGCATATATTGACATTTAATACAATGTCTAATATAATGTATAAAATATTAATTGTTCGACTATTACCTTTACAAATGAAATGAACGAATATGAATTAAATCAATCAACAGTACAGTAAAGCAAAATTTTATTCC
This sequence comes from Yoshiicerus persimilis, assembly GCA_020352615.2. Lineage (NCBI taxonomy): Eukaryota > Metazoa > Arthropoda > Collembola > Entomobryomorpha > Tomoceridae > Yoshiicerus > Yoshiicerus persimilis. Next base: position 93,572,052 of record CM036940.2, read on the forward strand.
ATCATACTATTTCATTGTTACAATTACAAATATTTATTTTGAACTGCACCTACTTTTAAGGAAAAAATAATTTACGCGGTGGGCTCAAGGGTTCCTTGTCAAGTTGTCAAGTAAGCGATTGCAATCCTGAAGTAACTATAACGCCCAAAATGTTTTTTGCTATTCTATTCGGAGGATTTGCGAGGCGACTTAGGCAAATGCGAAATTCACTTCCGTTGTTGTCGACCCATATTTTTCTTTACTCGTGGCGGAATTAGAAATAGAAAAAAATTAAAATTTTAATGTAAAGAAATTTGAGTATGGTAGATATAAGATGTTTTGCCATTGCAAAAATTTGTTTTGTTTAGCATTGTGTGATAGCGGCTTCGGGTCATTGATAAGATTTATCTTAAGACATAATCCTAACTTGCATAAATTATGATAATGGAGGCAATCTGCAAGTCTGTATGTAGAAGCGTGCAACATTGTCTTGACTGGCGACAGTAACTATTGCTCAATAAATATGATAAAATATGATTTTGGGAGTATCCGTAAAATATCTGGGTAATACGATAATACTCCTGCTATGATGTTGTATTGTATTAATAATTTTAATCATTCAACGATGTGTTAAAGCCGAACGCCAATATTTTCTCCTAATCATTGAACAGTGCAAAAACCCAGAAGAATCACGATCCACACAGTTATAAGTATTCCATTGATCAGGGGAAAAGTTAATAATCACATTACATTACAATATTCTTATAATAACATTTCAATTATAATATAATACTACCATTGATTAACATTATTAATAAATTCTACTAGCAAATAAAGACAAACAACAACAATTGATAACTTTGCTTATTATACCGCTTACACAATTCGCCAAGCAGGTGCCTCTGATGGATAATTTGGGAAAATTAAAAATTTGCCATTCAGAGCTATGAGCTTACCTGTCTCTGCCAAACGGGACTTTGCTTCACAAGTAGTAAATAGTACTTGTTATAACTTGTTTTGTATAAGTAAATATTAATATATGACAATATATTCACAAGCTTTTCATTATTTATACGTTATTTATTGATTATAATTAGCATTATATCTATGCATGAAGGTATAACAGAATATGTCTATAAAATCAATTAGTATTAGTATACCTTTTATTTAATCTGAAGAGCTAAAATGGTATTGAACTCCTTGCGTCGATTCCCCTAATTCTGATGTAAATAATGTACTTCAATTTTTATCAACTTATCTGGTTACCATATTAAAACCACTTGCACTTTGACTACCATGGTAGAATACAAATACAAAAATTAATGGTAACTTAACGGCAAGCTTTAATGATTTATTAAACATTCAATCAGTAGCCATTACTGATTTGACAATATTTACTGATATTAGGTTAGCAATTTAATACCATCACAATGAAACTTTTAATTTGTGGCCTTTTCCTAACTCTTCTTGCATCTTCTTACGGTAAGATATAGTAGTTTTCTTTCATATAATTAATGTAGCTACATTTGTAAAGAAGGCAAATTCCTGACACTGATTAATTTATTTCGTTAAAGGGTTTAAATGTTACCAATGTCTGCACGAAAAACCGGGAGATGAAAACAAGAAGTGCATAGATGCCGATGACGAATACCTTATTGATTGTCAAGCAGGTTTGATTTTAGATTTATCTGCATAATCGTAATACAGTTTAATATTCATGTTGCTCGTTTAAATTCCCATCACTGTAAATTTAATGTGTTTTAGATAAAAATACCGTAGCAGACAATGATGAAGAAATTGACTGGCAGTGTGTGCACGCAACTAACGACAAAAGTTCCAATGTAGAAGTTATTGGTCGTTACTGCGGCATTGGTTTGCCTCTCGGTTGTAATGAATCTATGGAATACGGTTCTGCGTTTGTGACACAGAGGGATGTAATAATAAAACCTAAGAAAGTGAAACGGTACTGAGAAAATGGTGACTATCTTTGTTCTTACAATTATGCAACATTTATAAATAATTACATGTTCAATGCACTTAATTTGCTACTAACATGATAGTAGTTTTAATTTGTTTTAATTAAACCCACAAAATTATAGTATTTTCATAGCAATAAAATATTTGTTTGCTGTTACACAAAACTTTTTAATTTATGCAAGCACAATTGCTTTTGTTTTGTCTGCCTGTCTACGAGGGAGTGAGAGAGTAAAAACATCCATAACTCAAGAACACTTTGAGATAATTTGTAATAGTTAAATATTCTCAGTCTTAGTTCAAAATAACTTTAAAAATTTACCTTACATCATAATACGTAACTACTTAATCGACAAGCAAGTACTATTGACGCTACTTACTTACCTGCGTAATCTTCCTTGACAATTTAAAGCTTATCTTGCTTACAAAGGAACAGTCAGTTGTGACACTGACGTTTTGATAAGGATTTAATCAGAAAGTATACCCGATGTCTTTGTAGCGTCACAACAATCGATCAATCAACCAATGTGTTGTTATTGACGCAGATCATTATAGTGAGTGGGAAAAATCAGTCTTCCCATCCTGTAAAAGCACTGCGCATAAATATTTTATGCCACCTCGTTCTCCCTTAATTTAATTTATATTCTCTTTTATTTAGTATTAATTAGTCTTGTAATTACAACGAATGTAAACAGTTTAATTGTGATCAATAAGATCGTATTCAATATTTGGTTGTATTGGTATTCCTTTTTCACCGCATTGTTATTAAAGCAATGACGATCTCGGCCCTTGTTAAAACCAATGTGGAATATAATGCTATTTTACTTATACTATATTTTAACTCTTAAGTATAGCTGAATAATAATACAATAATGGTATTGCAAGAGTGAGAATAAGGAAAATATGTACAAATAAATAAAGGTAGCTAATTGGTAGTAATATTTATTTTACTTAAAATTAAACTACCTTCCTGTTCATTGATCTAACTATTCATTGCTACAATTTTTTTACCATTTGTTTTGAACTGCCGCTACTTTTAAGGGAAAAATAATTTACGCGGGTTAAATATCAAGTAAATTACACATCCTGAAATAACTAGTTATCAAAAAGATTTTTGCTATTTCTTACCATTTGGAGGATTTGCGAGGCGACTTAGGCAAATAGGAAATTTAATTCTGTTGTCGAGACATATTTGTCTTTTATTCGTTGTGGAATTAGGAATAGAAAAAAATAAAATTCGATGGAAAGAAATTCAAGTATGGCAGATATAAAATATTTCCCCATACATAAATGTGTTTTGTTTGACATTGTGTGATAGCGGCTTCGGGTTATTGAGAAGATATTTATCTAAAAACATAATCCTCTTATCTTACACGGTAACATCATATATTATGATTGACAGAGAGCATATTTTGCACTATCTGTAGAATTATGGTGCTAATAATTTGTTCTTGAACTTGGCCGACAAATAATCTACTATAACTCAGTAAATATGATAAAATATGATTTTGGGAGTATCCGTAAAGCTTTCCGAAGAAAGTTGCACATTACTATGATTTGATTTGAACGTTAATTCCTGATACACCAATGCATTCGCAAATTTTGCACAGTAATGATATAAATATAAATTTTCATTTTATGGCAGAGATTTTTGCTATTTGCAATACACAGAATTCTGCTCTGATTGCGGCGTAGTGACCGCAAATTGGGATGATTTTATTGGGCTTATTTATTCTATAAGAGGATCAGACTCATCTTTATGATTTTATTTTGTCCATCGACCTGCGTAATTGTTTCATTACTCAAGAATGCATTTAGAATGCATTTTGTTCAATTCTTAAAATGAATTGGACTAATACATTTTCTTCCGATCCGAAGATGGACAATCTCTGATCTTGGACCGCAAAAGCTAACCGATAATTACATATTTGTGATGCCTGGATGATGATGTAATGGTTATTCATTCCCTTTAGAATACCAATGCCAAGGATTTTTTGGAAAATATTGTTAAATACATACCAATTAATATCTATGAGTTAAGCAAACGAAAAATGCAATATATTTGAGCGACAAAACTAAAGGGCGAGACTAGCAGATTAAGTATGTAACGTAGAGAGCTATAATACGACCTTCCAATTAAATTATTTAGTATATTATTTATTTGCATATATTTTATAATAAGCTTTGGCAAATATAATTAATGCAATAAAAACGCTCAAAAATATTTTGTTCATATATAAATAAGGTTGAGCTTTCCAGAAGTTGTCGTCTAAAATCCCGTTATAATTTATTATTAATTGAAAACTGAAGTACAATAATTCAGATGTTTAACGTCATATTTCTATCCGTGGCATTGGCTGTTGCTCGCCAAGCTTCTGCATGCAAGTTGAACATTAAATTTTTTTAAATGAGTTTTTTAATTCTACAAATAACCAAAATTAAAAAATTTCATTATTAAATAAATGAGTTTTATATATACCGTTTTACCTATACTATTATAGAGATATATCTTTCTTTGGCTCTTTGAACTGCTGAAGGTGTTTAATTTTATCAAATATTTTGCAGTAAAGAGCGACGTAGACAATTATGACTGCTCAGGAAAATCTGATGGCAATTATGTACACCCATCCGATTGTGGACAATTCATTACTTGTCACAATGGTAGAGCAGCTGAAAGAGATTGTGCACAATGCCACGTTCACGCAGTAAACTGTCCAAATGGTAAACTGCATTTCAATGGGGAATATTGCGACTGGGCAGATCTTGCTGGCTGTAAACTCGGTCCAAGTAAGATAAATTAAAATATTCTAATAGCATTTGTATCATTTAGAATGGAATATAATTTTTTTATTTGTATCAGCCAATGATTGTCAGAAGAAAACAAGTCCAACTGAATGTGTTCAAGACTCAAGTTGCGCTTACTGTTTGGATGAAACTGTAGAGTTCAAATGTGACACAATTGCCAATAGTGGTTTAAATTGCAGAAATGAATACACAGAGGATCCCCCGAAGAATACCACCGTCACACCTGAAGATAATCCAAACATTTTACTTCCTCTCTTTGTTAAAAGAAGCAAAAACTTTACTGTTACTTTTCAAGTGGCAAATTCTCCTATTGATTTCTATTTACTGATGGACTTTTCGGGATCTTTTTACGATGACAAAATTACAATGGTGGAATTAAGTCCATCATTAATTTCCACGGTGGCCAGCTTAAGCTCGGATTACAGAATTGGATTTGGATCTTTTGTTGATAAACCAGTAGGTTGGTTTGGACATTTACCAGAGTAAGATTTGTAATACAGTTTTAATACGCAAATGTTGGAATTCTATGATATTTAAATTTTCTTGTATCATTATTATCCAAACTATAATAAAACTTTCTTTATTTTTCAAATTACAGTTACAGTTACTGGAACCGTTATCCTTTGCACAGTGATGCGTCTTCACTTACCGAAATAATACAGTCCACACCAGTTTTAGGAGGAGGGGACGGTGAAGAGTCCCAATTAGATGGTATTGCTCAAGTTGCAGTTTGTACTACAGAGATTGGTTGGAGAAACAACTCCCGCCGTGTACTTTTAATGACAACTGATTACGATTTTCATCGAGCGGGTGACGGAGAGGTATAATGCCTATTGTGTGCCATTTTTCTGTTTATTTTGGTCTTTTCATGGTAATATTCATTTTTTGACATTAAAGGGGCAAAAGAAAGTGATAAAATCACTAATATTTTTTTAAATTTATTTTTACATTTTAAAATTTCAATTTGAATTCAATGCTTTGCAGATGTTTAACCTGACAAATCCATTTGATGGAGAATGCCATTTAAATGATGAAGGTTATTATTCCGAGGAAACAACAATGGATTATCCATCTGAAGAGCAGTTGATAAAACTCGTGGACGATAACGGTATCACCGTAATTTTTGCAGTCACAGCAGGTAATGAAGTATTGTATTCTGATCTGGCAAATCGAATGAAATCAGCAAAGACGGCAACTCTTCAGAGAGACTCGTCGAATATTTTGGAATTACTAAAAGAAGTTTACAGCGACATTAAGTCGCATATTCGCCTTGAAGCCACAGAACTGACCGATGACTTATCAGTGACCTATTTTTCGAATTGCGATGGGGATATTGAAATGGAAACAAGCAGTTGTACTATTCCATATAGTGGGTCTGTCACATTTAAAATAGAGGTTTCTTTAAATGAATGTCCCGCCGATCCTGCAGACCGAAAACAAAAACTCATCATTAATCCAGTTGGCCTTCCGAGTCATATCGTTGTTGATATATCTTGTCTCTGCGATTGAATTATTTAATGCAAATTTCCCATAACCCTGTTAAATATAAGGAAGTCAAGTAATCCAGATCTTTCCTAATTGAATTACAATTACTTGATTTGTTTGTTGATGATTATTTATATTATTATTAATTCAGTAGTATTATTTATGAGTCCGTCAGTTTTACTTTCAATGGAGCCCAATAGTGTACTTCAGTAATCTTAATACTTGTCTATAATTGTCTTTCAATCAAAATAAAAGGGCTTGTAAATCAAAGTCAGCTCGCCATCAGGTTTGTATTTTTGATTTAATGTGCACAATACACTCTTACGTTATTTATAAGTTCGCAGTGAAACTGTCACTGTGTTCACTATGCGAAGTAGTTTTACCACTACCGTTCGAAGCAGCGCAGGTGGACATAATTTATATCGGATGGTAAACAGTAAAGATCAATAAATAATAAAAGGCAGATAAAACCGTATACAATACAGCGGATATGTAGCACGGGGAGATTATTGCAACATTGATAATAACATAATTAGCACCTTCTACAAACAACGAGCCATGTTTTGATTTAAATAGCTTTTGTTATGATTTATATGTAGTACCTATACTGGAGTATTTAGAGTATATACAGGACACGTATGAAGTGACTTGTAAAGTCACTTAATATACTAAACTTCTTTACTTATCTGACAAAGTGGTCTGCGTGCAATGTTGTCAATTCGTGTGAAATGATCATTATTAGTCGTGCTTATTAAAATCTACATTTTATTACCAGAAAAACCAAGACGCATGCAATAGATCGAATTGTTATTAAGGAAGTTAATTCTTTCAAATGTTAAGAATGTTTTTCTTCCTCTGTTTAACAATAACAACAACACCATGCACTCTTCACATCCCAACATAAATGCACAATATTGACCTAAAATTGGAATCAATTGTCAGAATGATAAGAATTCTCAGCTTTATTACCTAATTCCTGTTAATTCGGCAAACAACAACGAATATCGATTAAATTTCTTTTATATGTATTTGATATCGCCAATACTCTTTTCATTTTCTGATAAAATTCCTGATAAACTTGTTTACTTCATAGTGTTAAGGCAACAGGACATGCTCTTAAATAAACCGACGGTACAACAAGAAAAGTGAAAACGAATAAATGAAAGGTGGATTATTATTACTATTATTCAGGTGGATTACTAGGTGGATTACTATTATTCATGAAACATGACTGTGCATTGCTTTTGAATTTTGGATACTGTTGATGGAAACGAAAAGTGAATGGAATTTGCATGGAAATATACTATTTTTGAACAAAAACAGATTCGAAAGCCATTATCATTGTCAATAAATAATCCTTAAGCAAGCTTGCGTCAGCAGGGAGTACCTATCATTCTGTCACATATTTACTTACTACAAAATCAAGCGTATGTATTTTTTGCTCATTTGTGCATTTGCCTCGACGTAGTGTTTACTTGTTATGGTATAATTGAAAAGATAAGACTTGTAAAGTAATATAAAGGGTTGCGATTCCGTGTATTTCAGTATGAAAATAAAGGTCATAATAATAATCCTTCCTACACAGACGAACTTGAACTTATAACAAAATTTCTCTGCTCTCATCGTTTTCACATTAAAACTATCAGTAAACTATACCTACTCAAATAATCAGTAACATGGCATCTATTTGCAGTATTACTCTACTACTTCTTGCTGCAAATGCCATCGCATCCGGTAAGTAAATACTTTTGTTGTTTTTAAATATAAATTATAAATTTCTGTAGAATGCCTCTTTTAGCCCAACCCAAGGGTAACAGGAAGGTCTTGTTTGTTTCTGTATGTATCCGTTCGGTCTTTAACTAACTAAGTCTTATTGAAACCGGATTTGAACGGATTGACCCAAACCAAAGGCCCTGTTTCTTAATTTTCGTAATCCTTCTCAATGCTAACGAGATTGGTCATTTCAAAAAGTTGGTGAAAACATTAAATCCCCGCTTCTAATATGAGAATTGCATTTTGATAAAAAGATGAACATAAACTGATAATTTATATATCTTTTAATTAAGGCACACGGTTGAACTCTACAATTTTGGAGTGGAGCCAAGAGTATTCAATTGAAACCATCGGAATCTTACCAGAGGGGCCAATAGTAGTTATCACCAACAGAGGAACAGGAAAATGTGTCGATAATAGAGATGGGTATAATAATAATGGCAATCCTACACAAATGTACGATTGCAATCATACTTCTTCCCAAATGTGGATTCGGATGCCTCGTGGAGATTATTTCCAGTTGAAGAATATATCAAGTGGCAAATGCATTGATGTTAATAATCAGTCACCTTCTAACGGAGCAGAACTTCACCAATGGGATTGCCATGGTCAATACAGTCAACATTGGAGGGAATATTCCCGTAATCACATAATTGGTAGGCATAGTGGCAAATGCATTGATATTCAAAATCAAAATTCAGGAAATTCTGCAAGACTTCATATTTCATCTTGCTCAATCTACTAATGAGTAGGTAATGAGTTTTATTTGCACAAACATTTATATTCGAACTTCACATTTTGTGCACTGAATTGACTGCTACATGTTTATTATTACAAAATTACAATGAAATATAGAAATTGTAGATAATATTACGATACGCTAGAAAAACGAATTGCTTTACAATTGTTGCAATTTGAATACCTTGATTATTTTAAATACATGATATTGAAAACTAAAAATTAGTGCGCTATTTACATTTATTTAGCCATATTATAATGCTAAAGAATGATCATTAGCTGGATGCAAACAAAAACAATGGCTGAATAAAATCGAAAAGGACTTAAAATTTTGAACTCCAGGTGTATTCGACATTATTTTGTGAAATGGTTTATGGGGCTATAAAAGCAAAATTTTGATTTAAAAAAACCAAAACTGGCAGGTTTATTGAAAAATGACTACGGTTTTCCTTCCGTATTCGGATTTCAGTATATGCATTTATTCAAGATAACACAGAGAGTTGAACACTGTGACACTGGCCGAAGCCTTAAATAAATCCTGAGTACGAACTGTCTTCTTTCATTCATTTAAGACTTGAGGTGAACATTTTGTTTACGTAAACATATCTGTCGCAGCACTTTAAAAGAGAACTGAATTTTCTAATAAAATGGAAAATGTCTCCATCATTATGGAATATCGGCATCCTGTCAACGACAATACTTAAAAGGAGCTTAGCGAGGCAACAATACAGTAATAGATTTGTAGATATTACTAAAAATAAGAGTAATAATTATCCAAATCCCAAATGACAGGACCAAATTTTGCTTATTTAGTTCGTTTTGGTTCGCCACGCCTTGCTCCAGTTATTGATCCGTAGTAAAAAAGGCTATATTCAGTATTATGATGTTATTCTCTAGCTTGGCTTACAATTTTTACTCAGCCTAATCACAAAAAACTAGTTACATAAATTGCGATGAAATCAATGTAATGGCAAAATATCTTCAATTATTAAATGGCAAAGTAATTGTTAATCAGGATATCAAATATAATATCTATGTTAAAAGTTAAAAGGACATGTCTACAAACAATAGTGGGCTATATGTTAGTTAGTAAAAAGAAATGCCATTCCTAATGGTGAAATTGTTTTTTTTAATTTTGTGTTGCGGAGAATGGGGATTGTTAATGACCATTGTCATGTCCAATTGTCCCTACCTCTAGTAGTTAGTTTAAGTTTTATTAAAACAAAGGTAACTAATTCAATTGGCGAATAAAACGATTTCTATTTAGTACTATGATGAGTTAATGTTAATCATAACACAAAACAATCAACTAAAGCTTTATAATTCTCTTTACTCAACGCGGTAGTCACACCATGTAATAAATACTAATATAATGAATTACAGACTGGCCTAAATCTAAACTAAGTACATAGGTATACTACATTGAAATACGTGAAGATTCTACACTATAATCGGTTTAATACCAAAGTAGGAATACCAATCAGTAAGTGGACATGAAAGTATTTAACAAAATTAATAGCCCCGATTTCATCACCGTAGAACGAACACAGATAGCTTCAATACTTGAGGGAAATTTCTCACATAAAAGTTATAGTGTGTATTATACATTTTTATTATTTTTTTAAATTATATTTTTAAAGTGTGGCTTACACAAAAGTTTATGGAAATATTTGTTGGTTGGCAATACTTACACAACGAAGCATTGGTTTAGCTTTCTCAAAGTTGTACAACGTTATTTACGAAAGATGAAGGACTTTAACTTATTTTGTGCACTATTAATTTTATGTAACCCCACAAATGGATTAATATTAAAGGAACTAGCAGAATTTGAGAAGAACTGTTTTGTTAATTTCATATTGCACACTAAAGGAAAAATGGATTCGAAGCAGTTCTTTGAAAATGAAAAATTACTGTCACAACTTCAAGATGTAAGAATTCCGTTTACGATAACCAGACTACCATTTCACGAAGAAGAATATAGTTATAACATATTTAATATTGAATGCAACATTGTCATGAAGAACACATCTATTTCATCTCCGAAACTATCTTCAAAATTCAATTGCATTGGAAATATTGTGTTGAATTTAAATATCTCAAGCATTAAAGAGATGTGCTTCACTGATTACATAACTGAAACGGCTTCTGATAGTAACAGAGTGGATGAAAGTGTTTATAGGCAGTATCACGAACCGCGGTCAATGTCTCACCTTGTAGAACACATGTCTGTGTACATAGTTGTTGAAAAACACAAATTGGATCAAATTAAGTCAGGCTACATTGCACATTACGCATTTGCTGAAATATTGCAGAAAAAACCTTGGTACTTGGTGTCCGATGAAAAGGAGAATGAACACACATTTTATTATTTATATCCTCAGTACACTCCAACATTCGCACGGCATTCAAATTCAAAAGCATTCAAAATTTACTCTGCATTGCAGTATAAGATAAAGTCTATTTCTCTTTCCAAGGATCTGCTTTCTCCTTCTGGGGAAATGCTACGGAAGAAAGCCTTGCAAATTTTTTTGGCACATAGTGGAATATTTCAATTTATATTCATTCATATTAAACAACCGGATTTTGAAGATAATAGATTCATCCACTGTTCAAAACAGCCTCATGGCAAAACGCTGCGAAATTTTTTTGAAACCACAGGTATGCCTGTATCTATTGCGATATTTTCAATAATACAAGAAAAGTGGCAAAACTCTTCACTCTCTTTTAAAATGGAGAAATGCGGCGATTTTTATTATCAAATAGAAACGCTTAAAGTCTACTTTGAACCCGAAAGTACCAGACAGTTTACCCACGAGTTTGACTACTACCCAACTGTAGAAGATTCTTATAATTTCATTTCATGTGTAGTTTTGGAAGATCAGAGTCTCTCTTTTATAGGTTACATCCGTCCGTACCAGTGGAATTCCTGGATAGCAATTTTGGTAACTGTTATCACTGTCACATTGGTTGTTCATGGTGGAATGGCATTCAAAAGAGAAAATAGTTATCCAATTGCCTTCATTCTTTATGCTTACTTACTGGAAATTAGTTATTCGGTACCGAAAAATTTTACAAAGATTTATTTCTTTAAGTTTGTAATTACTCCATTGCTGATCATGTTTATAGTACTAACAAATGCCTACAAAGGAATTGTCACTTCAGATTTAACAGAGCCGCGCCCAGTTAAGAGAATTGAATCAATCGAAGATTTATTGAACATAACAAATATTTCTGTCATCACCCCATTCGCAGGAGCAACTCGAGATGAACCCTTTATTTTCAATATTGGGCAACAAATGGAAATACTACACAGCTACAATTGCTTTTTAAGAAGAAATAATGACACAGCTTTTCTCCAATACACAAAATACCAAAGATGTGGTAATCTAATGATACATAAAATGTACTTTTCAGGTGCTAAAAAGGATGTTATAAAAGCTGCCCTTCAAGCTCTGCATCACTATCCATTTACAAGAGAACACTATTTTAAAATTTCTGGTTTCTTCAACGAAATATCAGAAACCCACAAGGAATTTAATATAACACCAAACTTAAAGAAATTTCAAATAATGGATATCATTACGAATGCAATTAGGTTTCCTCCTGGATTTCCTTATACGAGTCCTCAGAAATGGATTTCACAATGCACCAATTCAATATTTATAGACAAGACTTCCCTCCTACACCGATTTCTAAATGACTCACATTGGAATAAATCACAAACTCATCCAATCAAAAAATTATATTTCGGAAAATTTGAAAATCGCTTTTCACCATATAATAAAGGCCTGTATATTGAAAATCGCTACTTTTATATATTTACTCAAAGATGGAAACAATACATACGTGCTATTATGCACTCTGGACTTTTTCAAATTTGGGTAGACACCTACGATAGATATAATTTCAAGGAATGTAAAACATGCTTAGCTGTTGATGGCCCCAGACCACTAACTTTCAAAAATTCTAATATTGTTACAATATTTTACATTTCACTATTTGTTACTGCAATCGAAGTTGCCACATTGTTTATTGAAATGCAAATGATCCAAAAGTCCTATTTTGGTTTTAAACGTGTTATACGTAATTGTTGCAAAATTTTCAAAACTGTTTTTTTCAAAATGAAATTTTTTTTCACTGACTTGTTTGTCAATGCAAAATATAATTATCAAGTTTTTAAAGTCAAATTACTTACTAAGCCATAAGAACAATAAGATGAAATAACATCAATTTGTCACAGTGTTGTTATTTCACAATACGGAGCAAAAATGAATTTATTTTAAAACCCAAAGTATACTTGTGTGAAGTACAAATGAAATGAAATTTTTTTCAAAACTACTTATATATTTCTTTTCATTTGCGAAACCATATTATTAAGGAATCTTTAAAATTGAGACATATCTCTAAGATAGGTCTTAAAGAAGTACATGTTCAACCGGTTCCACAAATAGAGTCCCGAATGTAGAACCTACAGTTGTATGTGCAGGGTTGGCCATAATTAAGACTAGCCACGTACTTTGGTTCTTCAATTTTTACAATCAAACCATTACGTAATTATTATGCCACACTGCTATTTAAAGTCAAACCATATCATTGTGTAACCTTCAACTTCAATACTTAAATAAAGAAAGTTGTAGTTGCTCGCAGAGGATCATGTAATTTGAATTAACTTTTAATCAGAACAGGAACGTACATTTAACAATAATTTGCAAAGTTGGAAAGAATACATTACCACAGTGTCTTAGTGTCTTCTTTAAGCTTCATAAGCTACATAAGTGGTCAACAAAGTGTTTGTAATATGTGAAATTTGAAAATGTTCTTTATTACTAGAAAGTTAGAAGGGCTTTGCTAATCCCTCGAGCAGAACCTAAGAAGAATTTTAGAACCGTTGACTTTTTGATAGTGGAAAATGTTCCTATTTTGATGGTAATAGTTCTACAGGATTTTTTAAACTTACCCATAATCTTCTTTTCTTTAACGTTAACGATATTAAGATTTTTAATAGAAAGAAGGTAAATTTGTGAGGTCCTTGACAAGTTACTTGAAAATTGAAGTATAAGAAACCATAAACCTGTGACCACAACATTTCCAATAACTAATTCAATATTTACAGCAAATGGCATTCTCTTTCCATGTCTAATTAGAAGAAAAGACAAAAGAATGATCATTCTTGTTATGATAAATTGTAATGGATACAATGCATCTTCCCACTTCTTAACGAGGACAAACGCCAATTCAAGTGTACGATAAATATGTTGGATCTGAGCAGAAGTAAGATTGTTTGCATTTCTTGGTCTGAAAATGCGTTGTGCACATTTCTCCGTTCGTAGTATTTCCATTGTGGAGGAATAAAATAAAATACAAAAATTGCATGCCATATTAATTGCACTAAAACCGCTTAACGTCGTCCAAAACAAAATAATGTAGAACGGCAGAGCTGACCAGAAGTTACGATATTCGGTTGGAATTAGGGACGACGGGAACGCAGGAGCTGTAAGTGGAGAAATCATGCAAGCTGTGACGAATAATAATGGAAATACTATTGAAACGATGGTCATGGAGACTTGAATAAGTAATGTTTCAATAATAGTGGATAGACTTGGGCCTTGCTTCTTGAAGTAAAGTTCTAAAAATCATAAGAATTGCTTAATTCACCATAACATAAAAAGTTGACCAATACAAATCATATTTTAATTATAACTAATGCTTGAAAACTAACAAATTTCTAATTCAAGCATTTCTTTAGACAACGAAATCTTTAGGTGCCATTTTTTGAATCTTTTTTAAATTTGAAATGTTCATGACATTTGTATTGAACAAATTACAGAAGTAACATCATAAGAAGAAATAATTATAATAATCCCTTGAAAAGCAAATTTATTAATTTTGCATTGGCAACACATTAAATAATTTTTCCATGGCAATACATTAAATAATTTTGGTATGGCAATACATTAAATAATTTTGGTATGGCAATACATTAAATAATTTTCGTATGGCAATACATTAAATAATTTTCGTATGGCAATACATTAAATAATTTTGGTATGGCAATACATTAAATAATTTTCGTATGGCAATACATTAAATAATTTTGGTATGGCAATACATTAAATAATTTTGGTATGGCAATACATTAAATAATTTTGGTATGGCAATACATTAAACAATTTTGGTATGGCAACACATTAAAGAAACTTCTGGCTCCCTGAAACCGAGATGCTCAAAGAGTAGCTTAATTGTGATTTATATTTTAAATTGGATAGCGTACCTTTTAACTTAGGGAAGGCAGTGAGTGTGTTGACGGTTTCTGTGCCATTGTTGTAGATGGTCTGCCAGATGTAAAACGTGATCATAGTGAATATTCCGTACAGTAGTGCAACTGAAACGTGTAGGTAAGCGTGGACCATTTCCGATTCCTCTGTAGGCACGTATGCTGTGAAATACCTCACGATGAGGTATACTGTATGCGAGAAAAATAGACCAACTTTGAAAATGCATTTTTGTAAATCTTTCTTTGTGGAGATGAATTTGTTATTACTTGCACTCCAAGTCAAAGGTACCACATTTAAGTATCCACTGATAATTAAATTTATTCTAAGAAGCTCAAATGAGGGTTTTATATACATTTGGATAATATATCAAAGTAGTTTTGCGGCTTTGTAAATAAGAATTTTAGGAAAAATTATTTTACTCCTTATTTAGTTCCTTTGGTAAATTTAGCTGTCAAAGCGAAATAGAACAAAGTCATGAAATTGCTTAACTTATATTTACTATGAATATTGCGTATTGCATATAATTGCTTAACAAACTGTTATTGAGCATTTAATTCCTTACAATATTTTTTTGTGTTGCTAACATGTAGTTAAGCTTGCTTCAACGTTGAAATATATGGAATATTTGATTATGTCTGGCTTCCGACCGTGGTAATAATTGCTTGAACATCACTATCGTAATGCCTTTTTCTTGTAAGGAAAACGTTGTTGATAAAAAATCAGAAATCCGAGTAATAAGTAATGAAATTTAAATAACAGCTTTGAGCTCTTTTAGCAGACTTTTTAATGTTGAGTTTCCGCTTAGTATTTGCCGTTAATCCTTTAGTGGCAGCTAAATTCCAAAATAATATTTGGTCCTTTAAGGTTCTGGAAGTCCGTTCTAAATTGTATGGGTGTTTTCGTAGAATCATCTGCCTCCATGCTTATTTTTCGGAATTACGTTAGCCGATTCAACTGCACAATTTTGTATATTGATTTTGGCAAAAGCAACTTTAGTTTCGTAAACATACCTTCCTTTATTTTATCGTGATAACCTTTACCTTCTACAAATTTTGCAATTTTTTGGAGACATTTCTGGGTAATAGTACTACTTTTTATAAACGTAAAGCAAATCTACGTGTTTGCAATGTAATAGGGCAACGAATATTTTTATCCAGAAACAGGAATGGCAAGTACAACAGAAAGTAATTTGAGGATATACTATATACAGGCAAATATACCAAAATACGTCATTAATAACATCACCGTGCAGAAATCATTTCCTTTTGCAAATATTCAGGTAATACCATATTGCAGAAATAGTAGGTGTTTCTACTTGGAATTTTATAATCTACTCAGCAATACTTTTACAAATGGATGTATTCGACCTTTGTTAAACTCAAGTGATTTTCATGTTAAACTTGTGTAAAAGTCGATGAATGCTTGAATGCTAACATGAATGTATCTAGTAATGCCACAGCGTAGGATCGTTAATGGAACTGCATGTATTTAAGCATCGTGAGCTCCATATGTGACACTTTTTGGGACCGATTAACTTCATATTCGATTTTGACATTTTACTGGACCATTTCTGAACATATTTCAAGGTAGAAGTCACTATCAATTTGTTCTCAAGTTATCACCCGAACAAACTGACTGTCAAGAGGATTTTAATACAGTATCTATGATACTTAATAATATAAAACATAAGAAACGGTGTAGTTTTCTAAGACTTTGTTGATCATGCGGGAAAGAAATGTGTTATTAAATGAGGGACTTGTATAGCGTACACTTGCGTAAGTTCTTCCAAACTAATTATGTTCACCATTTATCGTCGTGATTAGAAAGATAGACAATGCATGATTAGATAAAGCAACATTTCAATACTTATACAATAATATTCAGTAAACATTATTATTGCGCTATCTCTGTGAAACTGAACGGACAACTGTCAAAACCTAAATGTTCCGTTGGCACCTCATTTATCATATTTCCCTTTTTCAACGCATAACACATTGCTACATCATTTATTGCAATACATTGAAATGTGGTACACAGGCAGAGAGCGAGTTTTTTATTTCTTTTAACTTGTTGGGTTGCTTCTCTATATAGAGAAGTAATAAACCGAATGAAAAAATAAATATCCGTAATATCCGGGGTGCTTTCTAATACTTCCTTTTTAATATTTAGATTTTGTTAGGCGATGATGCCTTTATGAGATAAGAATCTCGGTTCGGAAATCAAAAATATAAATTGTGTAAAGTGGAGTTAACTCTTTTTAATGAATCAATTTAAAGTGAACTAATCTCAAGTTCATAATTTTTGAAGACAACATTTGAAATGTATTTCAATGGTGAACAGTAAATATTCTAAAATTAATTTAAGGTTGTTGGCCACTTGGTAAACGAAGAGGGACGTTCAAACCGGAAGGCCTCGGGAAAATCGGGTAATTGTCTTCTGACCAAAGGACTTGCTCCACGCGGGCTGTCCGATTGTTCCAACTTCCATCGTCCTCTATTTCAACCGCATGGTACACAATCCAAGTTTCCGTTCTATCTGCACATCAAAAAATAATATTCGATTAATTCAAATGTGGAAATTGTCATCAGAAATCTTTTTGGGTATTTATAAACAAAAGTGGGTATTTTTTGACACGTTATTATGTATTCTGGAGAAACTTTAGACCATCGATATGTAAAG
Organism: Yoshiicerus persimilis; assembly: GCA_020352615.2. Classification (NCBI taxonomy): domain Eukaryota; kingdom Metazoa; phylum Arthropoda; class Collembola; order Entomobryomorpha; family Tomoceridae; genus Yoshiicerus; species Yoshiicerus persimilis. The sequence continues at coordinate 93,589,760 of CM036940.2, forward strand.
AAGGTTAGCTAACCTGGAGAATATGTAAAAGAAGCATGACCGGGTCCGTAGACACCTTGTTCATCGTTTCTCCAGAGAACGGGTCCTGCAGTTTTGTGCCACCAGTTTCCAGGGTCCATTGGATTTCTGTTTCCATCCAAATGCATAATCATGAGACAGTAGTTAGGATTTGCCCCATAAGGCGCACAATAGCTGGAGAAGATAACGAAAGTTCGGTCTCCACGTTTCATAACTTGAGGTCCTTCGTTAACTTTGCTTTCAAAAGGGTAAATTTGTTCCTTGAGGAGGATTCTGGGACCCGACAATGAAATTGGAGTTTCCATTTGAGTAATAAAAATCTGTTGCGGAAAATTCTCTGTTAAATTGTATGATCCTGACCACAAGAAATACAAATTGCCATCCGAGTGCTCAAGAACTGTGCCATCGATTCCATAAAAGTCTTCTGTGGTTGGAAACATCCTAAAATTAGAAGATTCACATATATTACAAAATTTTACTATTTTAGCTTCCACAGATATCAAACTAATTGTCTTAATTTATTACCGAATGGCGTCAGTGTATCTTCCCAATGGGTTAGTATTATCCAGGGCTCGAATTACAAAGAGTCGATGGTTCATCGTGTCGTCATTGCTGTGCATGGTGAAATAAATATAGAAATTGTTTTGCACGAAATGAATTTCTGGAGCCCACACCTGTCCACAATATCCCTGGGGACAGTTGAAAACTGTTGCATTCTGAGCGTTCCGGAAATCTGTAAGAATTGGACTTTTGAAAACTATGAGTTGGTTACCGGTCGTATGAGAGTAGTAATAAAACCCATCGGTGTGCAAATACACGTACGGATCTGGTGTTAAATAATTTCCAAAAATTGGATTATAGAACACTGGATCTTGGGCTTTACAACCAGCAAACAGTACAAAGACGCTCAAAGCAGTGCAGAGAATTCTTGCCCACATTTTCGGTGTTTAAAAAAGCAACCAACTAATTCGATGACAAATACTACAATGCAATTAACAAAACGTGAGCTTAAAAGCATTTATTCATGTTTGAAGTATTAATGTGATTTGATGCAATAGTACCAATTACAAATTACTGATAATTAGGTATCAATCATAAATATCTTGACAATCTGTCCACCGTGAAGTAGTGATTGACAGTTGTGTGTAGCATTTTAATTATATTTATAATCATTATATTGAACGACGCTAATATTACCTAGGTAGATAAACCACAAAATGTAATGAATCCCAAGTAATTCTTAATTAGGTCTATTGAAGCATTTCCTTGTGCTTTTATCTTCACTTTGCAAAGGGTGATTATGAGACTTTACAGTATACCGGTAAGAAAATTTGTCGTAATGTTTCATAAGTGTAGGTTTCAAAATTTAAAATTCCTAATGGTAAGCAGGATAAAAAGTACTACTACAATATTAATGTACACATATATTAATGGGGATAATATACAATAGTACAGTGTGATCCATAGCTAAGGTGGTGAGCTGTATCTGAAGAACCGGAAGTAGTACAGCAAAACTGTTAACACCATTCGAAAGCCAGTGCAAAGTTACATTGAAACCTCAACTTTGGTCAAAATTGGTTGAAGGTAAGTTGGTCAAAAAATTCCTGGAAAATTAAAAGTACAAAAATGTGTAAGTTTTTGGGAGATTCGGATTTTTCCCGGCCGAAAAAATAAATATTTTGAAATAAGTTTTTCACAGCTGCAATCCATGGTATATGAGTGATTTTTCCTTAATTTTTCATCACAACCGAACAAGGTTGAATTTTCAACTTTTCCTGAATTTCTCTAAAGTTTTGACGTTTTTCTTAAAAATTCAAGAAAAGTTGAAAATTCAACTTTGTTCGATTATGATGAAAAATTCAGGAAAAATCACTCATATACCATGGATTGCAGCTGTGAAAAACTTATTTCAAAATATTTATTTTTTCGGCCGGGAAAAATCCGAATCTCCCAAAAACGGGCACATTTTTGGGTTATATTTAATGGGTACTTAAAATAATTGAAAAAGTCCCTAAACAAGTTTAAAAAGTCCCTAAACAAATTTAAAAAGTCCCTAAAATTAAATTAATTTGTCCATGATTATGGTGTCCCTAGGAATAATTTAATTGTTCCCTAAAAGATAATTTTAAAAGTCCCCATTTTCATTGAAATTATCCATATATGTAAATGCTCAAAATACTTATGTTTATTTATGTTTAAGAACTTATGAAGTACAAAAAAAGTGGTATTGTCTTAAGTAATGATAATAGTTAATGTCTTTTCAAAAATTGTTATTAATACAGGATCCAATCGATTAGTAATCATAGCCGAATGAGTGCTTTAGTAGCTCCCTTCGGACGCCCTCTTTTCCTTTTACCAGTAAGTTGTATAGCTTTGACAGCTGGGGAAAACTTATATAATTTGTGCATAGAAGCAATTCCAATTATGTGCTTGCACACGAAGTTCTTTTGGTAATGAGGGCATGTGCACGTCGAATTTTGCCAGTTTGCAAGTTGAAAGGTAGTGTGCCACATATGGAACTCTGAATTGACGAATTGGTCAAACTTGGTCCAGGTATCATGACGAGTAGGACAAATGTAATTGCTTATACTGAAAGGTGTAGCTTCTTCACAATCCTTTGCTCCAAAAAAGTAAAGGACAATGGTGTTGTCAAACGATGGTTCAGTCAAAATGAAAGGTTTTTCTTTTGCCCATTTGTAGGCAGCAGTAAGAAGACTGTGCGGTAGGGCTGCCTTTAGGGCAAAAGCAAAGCAATTTGATGATAAAGGATCTCTATCCGTCGACCAGTTTTGTAGCATCCTTTTCATGGTTTCAAGAAAGGCTCCTGTACAATATTTATGCACATTAGATTATTGCATTAATGTATGCATATTAGTATTGATAATAAAGGAACTAAAGAATATGATAATGATAGTAAACCTAAAGGTAGACGACTCCGTAAGGTATACTCATCTTTCATTGTGCGGTTGGTAGCTTCCAATGCATTATTAGTGCATGGAAACCCAGGAGCCGCGCCCTCATACCATCCAGCGTTATTGAGTATCCAGGTAGTCTTAAAGTACGATATAAAAGTTTTAATCTGTGTGTTTCGTTTTCTATTCCATTTGGCCGTAAACAAATTGCATGCTTTTTTGAATATCTCTGGTGAAATGCTAAGTTGAAGCTTTGCATTAAAATTGTAGGTTTGAATTGCAAGCCAAGGGCTTCTATTCCACTTTTCATAGCTCAAATCCGAAACCAAAATCCTCTGTTGATTCGCTTAAACACAATGATAATCCAGAAGGATGGAATCTTTTCTGTTTATCAGTTACTCCCAATAGAAAAACGGGATAACCATTGCAGTTTAGTTTATAAGACGGGATAACCATTGCAGTTTAGTTTATAAGTCGCATCGGTGTGAATATGTTCTTTACCAGAAGCGATTTTTAGTAGCCTTTTTGTAGTCATAAACAATCTAAAAGAAGGATTGTCTTCGTCATGTGTCACTTCATATTTACTGACAAAGCCTTCATCTTCACTATCAGGCACGGCACTGTTTTCAATACAATATTTATCAATATCACTTGTGTGAAGGATGTAGTCATGGCTTGATCTTTTGTGATAGGAAAGAAAGTTTTTTAGCTGGATTGGGTTTGGGACATTTGGCACTGTACCCTCAAGTCTACGTAATATTTCTTTTGGTTTTACAACTTTATTTTTTAACAAATTTTTTATTTCACTTTTAGCTTCACTGCTTAATGTTTTCACAAAGTGGAAGTGAGTAACGTTGTTTGACCACAATGTTATGTCGTCACAAGAAAATACTAGTTTTTGCTTAGACGGGCATTTTTTGCTTTCCTTACAGTAAAAGTAATACACTTTACCAGTGCTGGTAATATTCACTGACCTCCGTGTCCACTCAGTAATGTCCAAATTAGCTTCTTCTTCAGTAGTGTACCTCTTCACAAAAGTCCAGTCAGGTCTTTTTTGCACTACTTTAGTAGTCTTGTTGACACTTTCCGAATCGGAGGTATCCGATTCCGTTCCTGAACTATAACTTAGCTGAGAAGCCATTGCATTCACAAATCACAACTAAGGAATTAGGTGAATGTTTTTGGCCTGGATGGATGGAGAGAATGAACGATGTTGGGCTTTATTTGGTCGTTTATTGAGTATCTACGTCATTACATTTACCCAATTCTTCTAATCTAAACTAATCTACCTAATTCTTAGAATAAACATTAACATTATCTGTTTATGCATTTCTTTGATAGGGAAATCTAATACCTTTGCAAAGCTCACAATAGACATTAGCTATTATTATTACTTAAGACAATACAACTTTTTTGTTCTTTATAGACTTCTTAAACAAATAAATGTAAGTATTTTGAGCATTTACGTATAGGGATAATTTCAGTGAAAACGGGGACTTTTTAAATTATTTTTTAGGGAACAATTAAATTTTTCCTAGGGACACCACAATAATTGACCCATTAAATATATTTTTAGGGACTTTTTAAATTTGTTTAGGGACCACTTAATAGGCATCCCACATTTTTGTACTTTTAATTTTCCAGGAATTTTTTGACCAACTTACCTTCAACCAATTTTGACCAAAGTTGAGGTTTCAATGTAACTTTGCACTGGCTTTCGAATGGTGTTAACAGTTTTGCTGTACTACTTCCGGTTCTTCCGATACAGCTCACCACCTTAGCTGTGGAGCTATATCTAATGAAAAAAGTTGTTATATTTACGCTGGTATTTTAAAATTCTTGTCACAAAATTCTTTTTAAACTCCACACCAATCATCTGATAAATTTATCGTCCTCTTTTATTCTTCAACAGTGAAAATTAACTGCTCCCTTTTTATTTGTTCGTTGGACCACTTGTCATTCAGTTTATTACGCATACGATGAGTTTTATGTATACTGGTCAAATTACTGTGTTTATCTGTAGTTTGGGAAAATATTATTCTGTCAGTGTTTGCAGCGAATTCCTAATAGAATTTTAAACGTTGATAAGGTATATGAGTTATGAGGGTATTCATACATCTATTTTGCTTATTTGAAATATTTATATTTGTTCATGGTAAATATTAGAATTACATCAGCACATTTTCCCTAAACTTGATATGTAGGTTTTCTTTGCCAAGATAACATCTACAATGATTACTGTTTATTAATTTTTAAAAGTCATTAACTGACAAAATCCATAATAAAATCATTACCTTAACTGCTATTAACTTGATTATTGAGATCGGCAGCAGCAACAACAACTTTCCATTGTTGATTTGGTCATTAACAAAAGACCACATAGTATTTCCGATTAATTGCAAAGCGAACTCGCTATTTACATTTTCCTACTTAGACGGCTAGCAAAAAATGTTTCCAAAATTCAGAATATGGGCATCAGTTCAGAGTCATATCCGTAAAAAAATTTCAAATTTAAGTTTAAGTCATTTCCTTTATTTGGGGCTTTATGTAAACATTGCATCTTTCTTGTGTGGGTCGCACTTTTCCTGGGATTACGATAAAAAACAATTTATAAGGTCAGGCTCACATCATCGTTTAAAAGTATTCGGAGTTTTGAACGCGATATTTGCTATCCAGATAGCATTCACGCTTTTTCAGTCCATTCAGCAAAAGGATGCAAAATCATTCGACATTTCTATAGCGTTGGCTTTTCTGATTTGCCTGTCTCATATTGGCTTTGGGGTGATCCTGCTCAGTTGTTCAACAAGAGGGAAACAAATGCAAATGGTTTTGAATTACTTGTACACAGAATTCTGTCTATTCGAAAAGGGTAATTTGAAGTTGAATAAAAATTTTACTAAGCTCGTTATTTATATTTTGATGTTAAATGGAAGTTGGTATAAAAATGGAAGAAATCGGAAATAAATTTGGTACTGAAGCATACAGTTGGCGTAAAAATGACACTAATGGTTAACAAAATATAATAAATGTGAATTTGTCAACATATTCATGAAAATAATTAATGCGTACATTTGTAATCAATTGTAAAGGTGCGAATGTTGAAGAATGCCCTAACATGGATTCTACTCTCATCAAATTGGAAGTCTGGATGACAAAGCTTATGATCCCGTTTTGTTTTATTTTTGATACCCCAGCGTTATTATTTGTCACGGCTTTTGTTCAAACCAATTTTCTTTTCAAAGGTTTCCAATTGCACTGGGTTCTGAAGTCTCTTATACAATTGTCACAAATCATCGTACTCTTTGGCTCAATGCTGTGGTGTATGCTATTGTATCTGTATATTCTAATTGTCTTGATTCGGACGTCGTGCTGGATGAATAAAATAAGGTAAAATAGTTCAGTAATAACTTTTAAGCATTCTGGCTTTATGGTCTGTAGATATAGACTGCGGTAATTACGTAATAAATTTAAATCAATGAATTGTTTATTAAAGATGCCAAAAGCACGATTTGGAATACCAAATTGGTGTGTACAACCGAACCCGGATACTAAATATTATATTTCAAGAAAGTATACATCCAATGGTATTTCCTGATTTTACCGTTATTGCGTATTTGGTAATAATTCTGTGCGGCGTTAGTTCCATCCGATTTCATGACCGTTTTGAGCTCACCGCTTTTGTTACTATTCTCACAATAGGTTTCGTTGGATTTTTGATGATAACATTGATCTTAATTTGCTGTGCGTCTATGTGGAAACAGTCCTGCAACTCATTGCGAATTATTTTTAATTTTGAAACCATGAAAAGAAATAAGGACACATTAATGAGTCGAAAGGTTTGCATGTCACTGAAACCGTTTGGTATCAGAATAGCTCCCATTAGGAATGTCAAACATGACAGGATTCTCATTTTTTACGGAGAAATACTTTCACATATTGCGACACTTGTCGTAGTACTGAAATAGCCTACAATATAGATACTATGAAAACAAAGTAGTTGATTAAGAAAAAATACTTTTACATTGAAAACATGAAGAAGGCATAAGACTCAAAATACATAGGGTCTATAGTGTACATTATTAATAAATGTTGTGAATAAAATATTGTCAAGAATTCTGTAAAACCAATTTTCCTTAGTAAGAATTAATTCTATTCTTTCATTGTTATCTGAATAGGTCTTAATTCCGTTTTATTATTGCAGCGCTATTATAGCCATATTCATGGCTGAGATCAAATTGTCATAAAACCTTAATTTGATTATTACTGCATATAAATTGTAATAAGCATTGTTATTCCATGTTCCAATTTTTTTCTTGTGTTTTTTATCCTCATTTTCCAAATGGTGAACAGTAATGTTTTCCAAATACTTAAGGAATGCTAAAGTAGTTTGCATTGTGTAAGCAAGAATTACAGAATTAACATTTTCCTGTTTTTTAAATCAAACAAGAAATAATGTTCAGAAGCACTGAAAAATATAATTAGGAAGCAATGTAATGTCAAATAATAGCAAAGCCAATTATCTGCATCCAAACGAATTATCTAAAGGAAAATAATTCTAAATTCCTGCAATTATTAATATAAGTAATCATCAGCACAACACGATTATATTCTACGGGGTTATTACACTTAGATTCTCCTCCCAATGTAATGCAGAGCAGTCATGGACATGCCATCAAGTTTTGATACAATTTCAACATTTTGGAAATAATTAAATTGTTTTTCTGGACAAGGCATATTTCCTAAGTTTTAATTATATAGACATTAAACCTAGATATAACGAACATCAGAATATGTACCTATATAAGTTAAACAGTCTGCGTACGGAATATATCGAATAAAATTCTTTGATTCGCTTTAATTCCTTTAGTGATAAAGTCAATTACGAAAAATCCTATTTCAAGTCTTGTTCAGCCAGATTACTTTTGTATTTAGCATAAATGAATAGACTTCCGCTTTCTTTGTTTACATTGTCATTAACATAATTTGGGACAATTAAAATATACAACTGAAAAATAAGTGTATTGGTTAATACTACAAAAATAGGAGCTGTGTCGCATTAAACCTATTGCTGATTCAAAGTAGTTATAGCAACGGTTGTTTGTCGCTCTTAAAAGGTACTCCCGTCCGAGAATTTTAAAAATCAAAATTCAAGTTTTTCCTTTCTGGGTACAAATCGGCCATTTTGGACCCAGCCCTGTGTTTCCATACAGACTGCTTCCCCGTGTTGACACTGTGTCTCCCCAAAATGGAAAAAGTTGAAATTTTATTTAAAACATTCTCGGTTGAGAGTACCTGATAAGAGCAACCGTTGCTATAACTACTTTGTTGCTGATTGTGATAACGTCTCTTGCATTGCATATACTTAAGTTCGCAAGTAATAATGATAGTAGTATTTAGAAGGCCAAGGTAAGCTTTGGATAACAAACCACACCGTAATATTATCCCACCAAAAATTAAAAAATTAAACTCAAAAAATAATTTTAAATTAAAATTAAAATTAAATTAAAATCGCCAAATTAAAATTGAAAAAATCAAAAACATGAAAATAAATCGTAAGAAAACTGAGAAAACTCAGGAGCACGGTACGTTCTACAATCTTGGTAGGACTATAAATATTTTGTTTTTCCTCCTCGTCACACCACTTAAGTGGGTAAAATCTTCAGGGCGATTCGAAGTCTCAACCAATGGTTTACGCTTATTGGGATTAAAACTTGTGGTTGCATGGGACTTCTTAAGCGCAATGATCGCATTTGTATACGTAAGGAATAATATTTCAAATAAGAACCCATCGTATATTCACTTGCTATGCGCTGGGAGCATTGGTGTCGGTCATGCTTTTATAGGGCTCAGTAAATGTAGTTTTATCTACAATGGAAAGGCAGCAGCATTTGTATTAAACCAAATCTTTAGTGAAGAGCAATTCCTGAACAAATATGGTAATCATCTTTTTATATTTACTATCTCTTTTCGTTATTGTGGTGCTAAACAAAACACTAATTTTGTTTTGAAATGTAATATGAATTAATTTCTTTTCAGAAAATGCAGAGGAATTCAAATTATATCGCAAAGCTGAAATCTTTGTGTCCAAATGGTACCTGATTCCAATGACATTTTTAGCTCCAATGGTAAATGGGATAATACTTGTCTTTTTCCCGGGAGACTTTTTACTAACATGCGTCCTTTTTTCAAAACTGGAAAATCCAACACTTTATTTCAGTTTCGGTATCGCAAATATTGTCTGTATAACAATTAGTTGTTGTGGTATCCCATTCTCTATTTACTACATTTTTCTTTACTCAGCCAGAAACTACATTTGGCAGCGGAATCTCAGGTTGGCTTTTCTACTCGAAATATCAAATTTTCTAATCATAGTATTTTCATATTCTGAATACTTTTTGCTTTGTTTAGAGAAGCGCCATTCAACATCGAAGATAAGGTAAAGCAGTACAACCGTCTGCGTATTCTAAATATCCTCTTCAATGAGAGCTACAACTCGTATATCAATTTGGCCCAAACGGCGACAGTGTCTCCGGCAGTTGTTATTGGTCTATTTTGCTTGATAAGACACGGCAAGAATATGACACCATTGGAATACATGCCTTTCATTGCGCAATCTATTGTATGCGCTATATTTCTCGTTGGGTTCCTAGGAGTCACTTCAATTTGCTCGGAAAGCTCGGCGAAAAGTCTGGAAAAAATGAAGAAAGTGCTAAAAAAGGGTAAAATTGACCAAAACCAATTAAGAGCTTTAAAATCCTTTGGGATTCGATATGGACCTCTTCGAGCAATTAAAAGAAAACATCTTGTTGACAATTACGAAGCAATTTTGTCCTACCTGGTCGCACTGCTGGTTGATAAATAAACCTTTTTTGTAAATTGGTAAATCAGTATACAATTTTTCACAATGGTATGCTAACGCATAATACTTAATATGGCCGAATAGATTGTGAAATTGTAGTGATAAAGTGTACTTTAAAATCAAGAACAAAACTACTAATTAACAATGAATTCAAACAATTGTAGCAAAATAAAAATTCAGGTAGAAAACTAAAAGTAAATTTGAATTTCCATGCCAAGAATATTCAAAATTTGCTAAGGACAACGGATACAATGACAAGCCATACAACAGATACAATGACAATGACATGAAGTCTCAAAAGAGACTTCATTTTGCTTTGAGAGACTGTTAAATATGTTCTAGCAGAGAATGAATGAAATGAAAGTAATGAAATGAAGAAATGATAGAATATTTTATCCCAACCAATATTTCTTTGTGCACTCAGAAAAATATACAAATAAACATTTAGTTATTAGCTCATTATTTAGTTGCTTAACAGTTCTACTTAAATTTTCTCTCTACGTTAGTGAAATATCTACCTATACATATATCGTATTGAATGTTAAGTAATGATACGTGTTATGTAACGTTATGTTAATGTTAATAACGAATTTAAGTTATGATATCACCGCTTTAAATACACTGCACTGCTGAAAATTTAGCTTACCATCCAAAATTCAGCCGGGACATAAAGCAGATGTTTTCGTGAAACGGGGTAAAAGGTATCAGGCACGTATCTAGAAAAATCATCATGGTGGGGCTTAACAAAAAATATGTTCCAAAAATTTGCGCAAAGCGCGAAATATTTTTGATATTTTGATAAAAATTTCCTCTTTTTCAAGAATTTAGGTGGAACTTCGGCTCCGAAGCCACCCCCTGGATACGTGCCTGAAAGGTATCAACCTACATTGGCTCTGTTTCCAAAAGTTGTTTTTGTTGTTTTGCTTTTGTGGCATTTTGAAAGCTTTGATAATTTTTTACAAAGCATTTGTGAATTGGGTGCAAAGGTAAATAATAGAAATGCAATGGATGACGGCCAAAATGTTCTCAATTTATTTTATCATTTTTGAACGCAATTCTGTGCTCTACGATTAAATACAGTGCAAATACGGAGTTTGGCGGAATTACTAATTTTCTGAATAAGTACCTTTATACGTTATGATTACATTGTTTTGCATATTTCATTGATGAACCAAATAAGGCAACTAATTGTATCATTTTGAAAACCTTTCGCGTGCATTATCGGTACCAATTAGTTTTATTTAGTTAACAATAATGTTTTCTGCATGTGTGCAGTGCACAGTACACTAATTGATCGCTATGTGGCTTACTACCCAAACACAGCCTCTAACTGTCTAAAACGATGGCTGACAAGTTCAATAATAAAACTAATGAGGGAGCTAGTGATTGTGAATACGTAAATATAAAAAACTGAAACAACATTTGAACTGCTTTGATAATTATTATCATTATTATTCCAGTTATCATTTGTTTCGGTTCCCAATTTACGAAGATTTATTTCATTTCTCAATTCTTTTTCTTCAAAGAAATCATTCCAAGATTCGAACAACCAAAATATTCCTGAACTCATTACATTTTGCATCCGACGGTAAAAAATGTACTGATTGAATGAAAAAGGAATCTGGTACATTTCCTGGTGTGGTATAATTTTGTCATCTCCTTTTATCCATTTCTTATCAGTGAACAAGTACTTTCCCAATGTATCCAACCATTTATTGTTGTAGAAAAATACTGTGTTGGTACAATTTTTTAACAAACCAATATGAGTTTTCAAAAGATTGTAGTGTCGTTCATCAAAATCGAATGAATTTGTAATTGACAGGAGAAAAGTCTTGGGTAGTCTTAATAGCGTTTCCAGTTCGGCATTGTCGTTATGACTCCATTTCAAAATCTTACGTAGTTCGTTAATGTTAACTGTAAAGTTCCACCAATAAGTGTCTTTAGCATGTCTTAAGACGAGCGATACACCGTACTTTTTAAACAGCTCATACCTTTGAATCATTTTTGAAATACTTTTCTCCCGTACAGATTTAATTGGAAACCTCTGCTCGCATGACTTAAAAGATTTGTTAGTCTTTAGGCCTAAAATTTCATTTATGCCTGGTAATCGTGGATCATTGCAGTAAGTAAACATATCATCTGACAATGTATGCATTTCTACTGTTTCCTTAAAGCCATCTAACTTTCCTAAAGCAAGTAGCTTATTGCGAAATACGTCACCTGTTGTTGTAATCACAAAATTATCAACTTCATTGAGATGGTAGAAGCTACCTTCAATCCTACGAGGGGCAAACATTTTGCTAACAATAATTGCTTTGTAGGCGTTACTCAAAACTACTCCCAAAATTGTCCAGATTAAAAATGTGAAAAGTAAATGCCGTTTCGGCAATCCATTTGCTGGACTGAGGGATACACCCTGTTCTAATAAAATTGCAGCGTAATTAAAAATTATGAACGTTATATTAGATAGTGTAGAAATGAGGTTCTTTCGTCTATTAAAAATGTGGTTATATTTTAATTGGTACGAGAATGTGATAGATACTACGATAGCTGACAGAAATATAAAAACCCAAGAATAGTTATCAAAGGGAGCGATGTATAAATCCCATTCTATTATTTCTCGTATACCAGAGCAAGTGACGAAATTAAAATAGTCTTCTCCAGTTATTACGCGAAAAGCTGATTTTCCAAAATATGTGGGGGACGAATATGGACTGTTTGCATCCATATCAAGTGACATAATGTCATAATTAAAATTGAAATTTCTATAAAAAAGCTCCCAAATTGCTTGTGCAAAAGTTAAGTTTTGCTCCCTTAATGATTTAAATGGCGAAATGTTTTGATTGAAAAGAATAGACCCGTTGTAACTTTTGACTGATAATTTTTCAATTCCAGAATGACTAAGGCAATAAGTAGGAGTTGGAAATATTTTACTTTTGTGCAAATCAATGTATTTTGTGAAATTGACAATTATTTTTTCCGAAAGTGTATTAAATTGTATTTCCATAAGTAATGGGACCTCAGTGCGAGGAGATTCACACAATATGAAGCATGTCCCGCAAATAAGTTGCCATTTATTGTATTTTAGAGCTTTTGGTGAGTCATGAATGAAGTTTATAATCGGAAAAATAATAGGACTTATAGGGCAATGTAAAATAGATATGTATTGGCGAACATAAATTTGTGGAACTATTAAAATATCGTACCCATAATTTTCACGACAGGATACCGTGTTAGAAAAAGTTACCGTGTCTGGTAACCGTGTCACTTCTTCACAACCCTTATTGAAATGAGAGAAAATATCATTTTTTTCTTCAGTGAGGATAAATATTCTTGCATATGGTAGAATCCATTTTCTGTGTTCCATAAATGTCATTGAATGTCTTCTCGGAAAGTTAGTACCATTTTTCTTTCTTACATCCGATAAAGTTAGGCTTCCCTCTAATTTTTGGATTTCTTTAGAAGTAATATCAACGTTTGTATCATAAAATATGTAGACACTACATTTTTTGGAAAAATGGGCAATCAAGATTTCCATTCCACTGACTTCAATAAAGTTCTTGTTTTCAGCCGCAGCAAAGTGAACGGCTACTAGAAAATGCAAAAGCATTGCCAGTATAATCTGATTCCTTTTACAGAATATATTCATATTCTAAATTTTTTTGATTTTTAAAATTTAAAATTAAATTAAATGTAATATTAAAATATATATTTAAATTTAATTTAACTTAGCAAATTTAAAACTGAAAAGGATTCCCTTTCTCTAAACGTAGAATGCGTCAATTATACACATTAAAATGGAAAAGTAAGTTACTGTTTGTGTTTTATTCAGTGTTTAACCGTTTCACTTATGCAGTGTGATGCAAATATACAAAAAATATTTGGTTTTTAATGAATTTTTTAAACTTTTGTTAGTTCTGGAAAAATCATTTTAATGGGACAGAATAAATCAAAGTGTTGAATGCAGTCTCACAATTTTCGAGGTGTACAAACTGAAACTTAATGATTGAAAAATTTTAGGGCAACAAATGTATAGTCCGAAAAATATGTGAAGCTTGCTTATGTTTGTCCTATAAAATCGATTAAAACTTGCTTTTAATTGAATTACCCTATTATATTGAATTAGTCAGGAAATGAGAAATCAAATTTGAACTGTGCTAGTTGGTTAGTAGTTCAATTATCTGTTAGCTGTATTGAATAGCTTCACGGTTCCCTTGCAATATTTGTATTTCAATTTGAATCCCAAAGTACTTGCAAGTTGCACAATAACTTCTGTATTGTTAATGTTGGCATTTCACTCCACAATGAAAAGGAAATCCTTGGCAGAAGTAGAAGTACAACACTTTTTTAAAAGTGGAACCATGAAAATTAAAATTAAGGAAAAATAAAATAATTGCAACTATTTCTCCAGCTTTTTATAATGATGTAGTACGATTTAAAAAATGTGCTAACTGCAAAAGTGCTTTAAAAGTCTAATGACCATTATACGAAAGCACAATAATATGACTGAATATATTTTAAGAGTTTCGCTTCATTATTTTCCGTTTCGTTGGTATAACATTAAAACAAATAGCAAGTAATAACAGCAGTCAGTCAGAGTATAAAATTTGCAGTCTGAATTATAAGCTGACAATTTTGAAAAAAATAATATTTGCTAGAGATTTGAAAATTAAAAAAAACTATTTCATGGCAACAAGAAAATAATAAATTATGTCACGGTAACTCAAAGCATAATGTAAACGGTCTTCATGACCACAACCATGTATGTTTGCTTTGTTAGACACCTCATTTCCTCAATTTGTGTCCACCATGTCCACTATTGACACTGATTCCAATATCCTTTTTCCCACTATAATTGGCGGACAATACTTGGTTTCCGGCAGTGATACCCTAGTTTATCTCAAACTCGTTTCGTTTCGGTAATTTTTAATATAACTTTATGTTGGCTTTCGAATGGTGTTAACAGTTTTGCAGTACTACTTCCGACTCTTCCGGTGCAGCTACCGACAGAAAACTCACAGCACCCTGTACATGCATATTTCATACCTGTACTTTTCTAGATGCAATTCGCCATTGATAATTAATTATATGTGATCCACATGGATAAACTATGTATATCATACAAAAGATATCATGCATGTTATTTTGATTTCTCAAGTAATATTTAATTTCAGTTAAACTCACAAAACAGAACAAAATGACAATGTTTTAATGATCACACTGAAAATATAATTAAAACAGTAACAGAAAATACATACAATAAGAAAGTGTATACAGAGCAGCAGATACATGTAGCGACGAAAGTAAATGCACTAGATGGAATATCCTTAGCAAATAGAGATGTACTACACTTTGACCTCCAAACCGGTCAAAATTGTCATTTAATACTATTCATAGAATTATTAAATTTAAGAGAAATCAAATTGAACATTTTATTACTCCCAATTATAAGAAAATGTTATTACTCATCGTCGTCTTCTTCAGGAAAGTTGCATTCCATCTCAATTTTAAATTTATCAAAATCGATGGCTTTACCTACTTTATTTTCAAATACGTAATATTCTGCCTCTTTGTCGACATAACTCCTCAGTGGACTTTCATCTCCTTGTTGAGCAGACTTCCAGCTAAAGGGACCAGCAAAGATACGCTGATCTTCTTTACAGATATTTTGATTATCCAAAAAGTTTATAAAAGTATCGTGGTATTTGAAATAATATTTACATGGAAATGATAAAACTAAATTTGCAGTTTGCATTTGAGTGCAGCAAACCTCTGCTAGTTTAGCAAGACTGTAATCTCTCAAAACAAGTTTATCCAGTTTTAAAATATTATTTATCCCTTCATCGCAAATGCAAATACCGCTTAGGTCAAGAATCTTGATTGTTTGCGGAATCAAGTTCAATTGTATTTTGATATATTTATAGCAGTTCAAATGAAGCTCGACCAAAAGCGGACAGTTCAAATCCCCCGAATTTAAAAACTTAAGAATAACACTGTCATTACCAATACCCAACTTCATAATCTTGAGATTTTTCAGAACAGTTGGTTGGCTGCAGGTGTAATTTCTTTTGTCAATTACGGCATCCAGTTTTTCGATTGATTGAGGTAAAACAGAAATATCAACTGGAGAATACATATTTGTCAGTTCTTTAATTTGCATCCCTGAACTTTCAGTAAAAGGTACACCATCTAAATATAAATGGTTTACTTTCCATTTACAAGCTCCAAGATTCACCATTGTAACACCAGACAAACGCAGAGATTCAAGGATGATGTCAGGATGTTTGTTCATTTCCAAAATTATTTGTGTTGCTTTGTGTTCAGGATCAGCGTAGTACAAAATAATCTCCTTTGAGTTTGAGAAGTCAACAATATCGTTGATGCAGATATAAGACAACTTTTTCCCGTTTTCAAAAAAATCGACATCCTCAATTTTTATTTTGGTTGGACCGATTACAATGCCTTCCTGGAAATCTACCCCACAATTCTCAAGTTGCAATTCCTTTATATTTACAAGGGCATTTAATTGCACAAATATAAGTGACGAATCTTTGTCGTTAAATCCAGGCATAACAGAGACAGCAAATCTTGTGTTGTATTTAGTATTTGGTTTTGTCATTGCCGAATTCAATAACCACGAGCTAATATCGTACTTACTTGACCTGCGCCTCTTTTTGTCTACTAAATGCAATTGCGAAAATTCCAGTTCTTTGATATGCTTTTGCTGATTTCGGAAAAAATAGTTTAATTCCTTAAGGGTCCAAGGTTGGGAGTCATCACAGAAAAAGCTGTATTTGGTGAAACTAACAGCTTCCAGCGATTCAATAGGAAAAGTCGAAAAGAAATTAAATGGACTGCATGAATTAATCTCTTGTGAAAATGTAATTTTTGAACGAGTTTTCAGTTCTTTCAGTCCAACAGAACTCCAAGTTTTTGAAATGAAGCGAGCGCTTTTAACTTCGTCGAAATTCAAATACTGCAGCAGATGTTTAATGACCTAAATACAAATATATTTCATTATAACATTTTCTTTGAGTATACGGAGGCCTATTGAATAACGAAGACAACATTTAAAATATTTTTTGTATACCAATTCGATCAACATTGGATTTGTCCTACTTTCAGCTTGATTATCTTTTTTCGATTTTTTGGATTTTTTCTTCTCAGTCCTATCTTTCTTTTCATTTCCCTCCAGTTTGATGTTTTCCTGAAATTTTACAAAACGGCATTAACTATAGTTTACTATAAAATCAAACAGGTTGTCTAACACGGCTCCGAAAAAGTTACTTGTTTGTATTAGCTTCTTTGTCATTTCCTCAATAAACCAGTTTTTGTTTAGTCTCTATTGGTGATAGTCAGTTATCGGAGTAAATTTTTGCTTTATCCAACAACTTTAATTTTGCATTGTTTGGAATAATAGTATTGATTTAGACCGTAAAAGAAGTAGCGTGTATTTGAAAACATTTTTTTAAATTTACGTAAAAAGGAAGACTTACTAAATCGTTGAGCAGTGCAGCGACATTTCCACAATCGATATCCATTTTTCACTTTATGTGGGTCTCTTGGAGTCTTTTGATTATTTCAGATTATAGTATCTAATTAATTTTTGAACACTAATAATGAATATTGTGAAAATGCCATTACTTGAATTTGTATTCCAATATTACTGACCAAGTTATCCAAAATTAACTAAAGTGCTTGCACCTCTATTTATTTATGACGACTGAAAGGCTGAAGTGCTCGCTTATCATTCAATTTGTTGAAACCCGACAGCAAAGAGAAAGGAGATGGGAAACAAGCATTCCAATATCAACTATTTTTATAGAAGTATTTTTAGTTTGGCCTGTTCACTGAATTCCTTTCTTATTTGTAGTATTAAGTTTTTCTATGTTATTCTGAAATAGGCAATAATAAATCGTGGAATTTTCTCTTCTACATACGAAACTCTGTGTAACTTTTGTAATCCCACCCAATAATCAAAGTAACCCTTTAATCTCATTTATTTTTAGTCTCAAGGTGGATGGGTTTTATTAGGTTATTAATATTTTTCTAGCATATAGGTACATTTCCTTTAATACTGAGGACTGAAGTTCTCACATATTATCGCGTAGTGTACCTTTTCTAGTAAAATTAGTTCAATATGCAGTATAATAAATACGCATCCTTGACAATAAATTGATTTCAGAAATAAAGTAAAACAGCAGAGCGTTACAAGAGCTTATAAAGTATGCATTGCTATAATCAGCTTAATAAGGGTAATATGCAAGGAAAGTGAAAGGTAGCTTTTGGAAATTTAAGTAAAAACAAAATACAAACGTCGCTAGAAGAGAACATTTTAATGTGACATGTTTATTATTTACTTTCAAAAGTTAAACCACATGTCGAAAAAAGTATTTCATTAAAGTGTCTCATTCTTTGACTTACAACTTTTTAAGACGCTTACATATGACCACGACAAAATTTTACATCTTTTGCTTACATGTCATCACTTCTGAAAGCAAACTCTTTGCCGTGCATTATCTGTATAAATTAGTTTTATTTAGTTCACAAAAATGTTTTAATGCATGTGTGAAAAGCATTACGTGCATTTGTGCACTACACTACTTGATCGCCAAATCCCTTTGCCCAAATACAACCTTTTGGATGAAATATGGCAAATTTTGTCTAATATGATGGTTCACAAATTCAATTATAAAACTACCCCCTTAGGAGTTACCCGCAGAAAACCGCGTGTAAATTATCCGATTTTTAATCAAGGGGTAGTTCCCACAGGATGTTGCAGGTTTCTGCAGATAATTACCCGCGCATATGAGAACGCAAGAATTTGTGCCTAAAATTACACGCAGATAATTATCTGCAGGAAACATGGCGAAAAGATCATGTTTCACGCGGGATTATTTACGCAGCAAGAATTCTGCCAATATTAAGATGCATCTTTGCGTTAAAAGGCATGCATTTAATTGAATTTCTGTATTGTAAAATATAATCTTTCCATTTTAAAAATATTGGCTAATTTTTCAAAATGTTGGCTGTACCAAGAATTGAATAATAACATTTTCGGGCAAATTTTGCTCGAAAATGTAGCTTTGCCCATTTGCCATGCTTGAGAAATGTCGCAAACTTTTTGGATTTTTTTGAGAAGTATTAACTATATTCAATTTAAACTTTCGTATTGGAAATACGCTGAATAAGCCCATAACGGTTCCGATTTTTGACATATTCACACCCACATGTATGAAGAAGCAAGTGAACATTATTGGTACATTAGGTTGTGACATAAAGGGTTTCATAACGCTTTAAGTCTTATTTAAGTTGATTCAAATTTAATTATTTTACACGAATTGCAAAACAAGTCATTTAAATTTGGATTTTGATCAATGTATTTTTGTAGGACTTAGGAGAATGTTGTGCTGCTGTACATTTTAATGTCTTCAAATATGCACACTTTTTTACCATTAAAACAGTCAGTATTTTGAGATTACATCAAATCTTCAACTTATCACATTTGTTTTATTAATAATATATTTTGGTCGGCAATGCCAATTTCTTTTTTGAAATTTGTCTAGCTTTTCCACCATAGGTTTTTTAATGTCTTGTTACAAGGTAATAAAATCTATATGAATATCTAAAATCTATATAATACAAACAATCACTTAGATAAAAAATTTATAATTAAAAAAACGATTAAAAAGCCATAACTTTACCTCTCTGGTGAACCGTCTCTCTTTAGTTGTTTGGTAAATTATGCATTACTGTTGCACCAGAATATTTAGTATATTCATTATAATTTTTTCTTCGCAATTTATGAAATTAAATATCAAATTTTTAAATGAAGACTATTTCTTCCCAGATTTGCAATTATAATACATGCTCTCCCTTAATTACAGCATGACTTAATTGTGTTTACCATATAGTATTATTAAATATTGTTCACATGTATACCGCTAAATAAAACCCATCTATAACCTATCTCAAAGAATGTGCAATGCGGTAATAATAGCGAGGGAAAGGGGGCTTAATTAATTTCGTAAATCATTGTACATAGTGTATTGCTGCAAGGATATTGCATAGAATAATCGTATCGTAGCTCATAGAAGCCGAAAGAGCTAAGAGGTAAAGTGGATGAACTCCAAAAGAGAAGGTCTTAACTTCGAATCCCAGGAATGTCAAAAAAGTGTGTCGAGTAATACCCGCAGGTAGCAATCTGGGTAGAAGTAGGACTAGAAATTATTTTTTTGTTCGCTTGAATAAGCGTGGGATTTTACCCGCAGATAAATAACTGCAGGTAAAACCGCCAATTTTCTGGGTGTAGCAAACCGCGCAACGACTTGTTCCTTTTCTGCCGAGTGGAACCCGCGGTTACTACTCTGTATATGTCAGAATAATAAACGCAGGTAAAACCGCCAATCTTCTGCGGGTACGTAGCGGGGTCTCGCCCGCAGAGTTCTGCGTGGCGATTTTTGACAGGGTAATAAGGGAGATAGCGATTGCAAATACGTAAATATAAAAAACTGAAACGATGTTTGAACTGCTTTGATAATTATCGTCATTATTATTCCAGTTATCATTTCTGTCATTTCTCAACTTGGTTAGATTCGTTGCGCTTCTCACTTCTCTCTCATCAAAAAAATCATTCCAAGATTTAAACAACCAAAAGATTCCCGAACTCATTACATTTTGCATCCGATGGTAAAAGATGTGTTGATTGAATGAAAACGGAATCTGGTAGACTTCCTGATGTGGAATAATTTTGTCATGCCCTTGTACACATTTTTTATCAGGGGACAGGAATTTTTCGAATGTATTCAACCATTTTTGATAGTACAGAAATACTGTGCTGGTACAATTCTTAAACACATCAAAGCTTCTTTGCAAAATATTGTGGTGTCTTTCATCAAACTCTCCAGAAGTTGTTGATGATAGCAGAAAGTTTTTGGGTAAGTTTAATAGAGATTTCAGTTCGGAATTGACGTCATTCCATTTCAAGATTTTACGTACTTCGTTAATGTTAACTGTAATGTTCATCCAATAAAGGTATTCAGCATTTCTTAAAGCCGACGGTACACCGTACTTTTTAAACAGCTCATACTTTTGAATCATATTTGAAATAATTTCGTTACGCTTTGTTTCATTTGGATACTTCTTTTCGCATGCCAAGTAAAATTTTTTAGCATTAAGGCCCAAAATTTTATTTTTGTCTGGTAATTGTGGATCATTGCAGTAAGTGTTCAAGTCGTGCGACAAGTAATTTATCTGTAATACTTCTTCTAGATAAAATGACTTCATTAAGGAAATCAGTTTATTCTCAAATGCCTCACCTGTTGTTGCAATGATAAAATTATCAACTTCACTAAGATGGTAAAAGCTACCTTCAATTCTACGAGGGGCAAACATTTTGCTAACAATAATTGCTTTGTAGGCGCTACTCAAAACTACTCCCAAAATAGTCCATATTAAAAATGTGAAAAGTAAATTTCGCTTTGGCAATCTGTTTGCTGGACCGATTGATACACCCTGTTCAAGTATAATTGCAGCGTAATTAAAAATTATGAACGCTAATTTGGATAATGTGGGAAAGGTTTGTAATCGTCCTTTGAAAATATTGTTATATTTTATTTGATACGAAAATGTGAAAGATACTATGATAACTGACAGAAATATAAAAGCCCAAGAATGTTTGTCAAAGGGAGCAACATATAAATCCCATTCTATTATTTCTCGTGTACCAGAGCATGTAACAAAATTCCAATAATCTTCGCCTGTTACTATACGAAAAGCTAATCTTGAAGAAGTATAAGTGAGAGACGTTTGTGGACCGTATAATTTAGGGAAACGAAGTGACATAATGTCAAAATTAAAATTGGAATTTTTAAAAAGAAACCACCTCATTGCTTTCTCAAAATTTAAGTTTTGCTCCCTTAATGATTTAAATGGCGAGATGTTTTGATTTAAAAGAATAGAGGCGTTGTAGCTTTTGACTGATGATTTGCCGAATCCATAATTAGTAAGGCAATAAGAAGGAGTTTGAAATATTTTACTTCTATGCAAATCAATGTATTTTGTGAAATTGACAATTATTTTTTCCGAGAGCATGTTAAATTGTATTTCCATTAGTAATGGGATTTCACCGATATAGGACTCACAGAATATGAAGCATGTTCCGCAAATAAGTTGTCCTTTATTGAATTTTAGAGGTTTAGTCGAATAATGAAATAAGTTTGCAATCGGAAAAATAATAGGACTTAGAGGATCTTTTAAAAGATACATATATTGGCGAGCATATAGTTGTGGAATTAATAAAATGTCGTACCCATAATTTTCACGACAAGATACTGTGACATATTCTAAAGGTGACATATTCTCACAACCCATATTAAAATTATGAAAAATGTCATTTTTTTCTTCAATAAAAATAAATATTCTTGCATATGGTAGAATCCATTTTCTGTGTTCCATAAATTTCATTGAGTGCTTTCTCAGAAAGTTAGTACCATTTTGTGTTCCTACATCTGATAAAGTTAAGGTACCTTCTAATTTTTGCTTTTCTTTAGGAGCAATGTCGACGTTAGTGTCATAGAAAATGTAGACACTACAGTTTTTGGAAAAATGGGCAACAAGGATTTCTAATCCACTAACTTCAATAAAGTCTTTGGTTTTAGCGGAACCAAAGTGGACGGTTGTTAGAAAATGTAAAAGCATTGCCGGTATAGCGGGATTCCTCTTACATAATGTATTCATATCGTACTTTTTCTTTGTTTTTATTTTAATGTATTACTAATTATGTTAGACCAAATTATTCACTTAGCAAATTTAAAAGCGAGAAGTATTTCCTTTTC
Source organism: Yoshiicerus persimilis (assembly GCA_020352615.2). Lineage (NCBI taxonomy): Eukaryota > Metazoa > Arthropoda > Collembola > Entomobryomorpha > Tomoceridae > Yoshiicerus > Yoshiicerus persimilis. The sequence goes on from CM036940.2 coordinate 93,612,385, forward strand.
TTAAATGTAGAATATGGCACGAATTTATATACACTAAAATCAAAAAGTAAGCCCCCTTTTGTATTTTATTCAGTGTGGCTTTTCAGTTCACTTTTGCATTAAGAATAACAAATATTTTTATAAGTAATTTTAATTTTTTTGTGTTGGAGAAATCAGTCGGAACTGAGTCGCACAGAAGGAATCAAAGTGTTGAATGGAGGCTTACGAGGTTCGGGCTGTACAACCTAGAACTTAATGATTGAAAATATCTGAAGCAACAAATACAGGGTCGGAAAAATATGTGAAGTTTGTTTTTGTTGGTGCCACAAAATCGATTAAAACTAGCTTTTAATTGGATTACCGTGTTATATTAAATTAGTCACAAAATGGTAAATCAATTTAGAACTGTTTTTTAGAAGTGGGTTATTGGTTCACTTCTCTTCGTTAACTCTATTGTATGACTTCATGGTTCCCTTAAAATAATTGTATAAATGCAGTTTGAATGCCAAAGAAGTACTTGCAAGTTGCACAATGACTTACAATCTTTACAATGTATTTTACAAACTTCACAATGAAAAGGAAATACTTAACAGAAGTAGAAGTGCAACACTTTTTGAAAGTGGAAACTTGCAAATTAAAATTAAGCATAGTAAATAAAATAAGTGTCCCGGTTTTTCCAGTGGAACCTTTTTAAAATGCTGTAGTACGATTTTAAAAAGACTTATATTTAAAGCGGCTTAAAAACAAAGGATATTGTCCTAAAATATCATTTCTCTTGGCTTAAAAGGAAATTAGCTGCCAATGAATGGAAAGTGGCTTAATACAGAGCTTAGTATTATGGCTTAAATAAAGCGGAAATTAGCAGCATATCCTCAGGGCGTGATGTCATGAAAAGTGATAGAATGTATAGCGCATTTTGGAAAAATGATAGAATTGGCTTAACGGGTTTCAGAAGAAAGACGACGACATGTAATCTAAGGCATATAGGCATACATAAGTGCAAGGCACGTTGAGATAAGTATGATACCTTATCAGTATTGATGCATGCAGTTATGTACATTAGATGCACATGTAAAGTAGCATTAAACTCCAGGTAGAAGACATACGAGGTAAGAAAAGGTTGGTCGTTAACCGCGCATTCATTCCATCTTTCGCTTTCGTAGTGTGTTCTCTGAGAAGTCACACTATCATTCGCGTGACACGGATATGTCCGATTCGGACAACGATGAAAATAGTGAGGAAGCTAGTAGAAAGACATGAGAATCCTGAAACTGGAGTGATATGCTGGATTCTGACACTCAAGATGAAGTATTTGAAGTAGACCCTGCATTCAGAATTGCAATGACGACAAAGCATCTTCTGCAAATGTCAACTTATGGCAACGTTGCAACAAATGACTCATATAAATTAAATTACAATGGCTTCGCATTGATTCTCTTTACTTTTCAATTACAATAAAAATAATAAATAAAAGTGATAGAAGCCAAAATCAATATAATACAAATATATGTAATAAGCCACAATCTTACTTTTTTAAGCCACAAACCTTTTAAGCCAAATAAAATGATTTTTAGGACAATAACCTTTGTTTTTAAGCCGCATTAAATTGCAACCTTTTAAAAATGTGTTTATTGCAAAAGTACTTTTATAACCATTGTATAGGTATTATAAAAAAATAACTTCATCGTTTTTCTGATAAAATTTTGCATCTTATTCTTACATGACATCACTGCTGAAAGTAATATTGTGACAAAATGAGTGCAGCTAAGAAAAAAATGTTTCCATCCATGATAACATATACAATTTTTGTGAAATATCTTACTAGCCCTTTGATATGTTGTCATGAAATCAGTTCTTTACTATTCCTCAGAAAATATCTTTCATATGTATCATATTTACTGAAATGGTATGTGAATTTAAAAAATAGCAATTAGTTAAGAATTTCCCATCGTTTGAGACCTGCACACACTTTTATTGTTTTGTCTCTTGGTCTTTCGTATCATACTTAGTCATGATTGGATTGAAGAAATAAGGCTACTAGTATGAATTTCAAAGCATTTCAACTGCAATATCTGTATCAATTACTTTTTATTACTTTAATTTAATTTAACTTTTTATTATTTAGTTCACAATATTGTTTTAATACATGCGTACAGTGTATTACGTGTGCAGTATGCATGTGGATCAATTCCCAATCACAACCTCAAATTTTTTTAAATGAAATATATAGCCATTTTTGCCTAAAATGATGGTTGACAAATTCAAATAGAAAACAAATGAGAGAGTACGTGATTGCGAATGTGTAAATATTAACAACAATGTTAGATCTGATTTTGTAATTATCATCATTATTATTCCAGTTATCATTTGTTTCGTTTCTCAATTGACGTAGATTCGCTGCAAATCTCATTTCTCTTTCTTCAAAAATATCATTCCAGGATTTGAACAACCAATATTAATTTCTTATCGTTCATTAATTTCTTATCATTCTTATCTTAGCTCCAAAGAAATTTTTTTAATAAGTATTACAACTGGCGCTCAAATTTCATTAGGTTTGACAATCAATAGAATTCCAAAAGTGCATTTCTAACATTTAATTGTTTTATGTATTTTAATTAATTATGAACGACATATGCACAGTTTAAATGATGTACCTACTTCGTAATAGCGTTATATCTAAAATACATATATATCTAGGTAAGCAGATAAATATATAGTTCGATAATCTCGATTAATTTAATTACATTGTGTGTACTCCCGTTAACCATGGTTTATGTAATGCTTATCTATGGGAAATTTATTATGTGCTTTGGCTGGGTTTTTCTCCTTTACTTGTTATCTTTGCAAACTGGAAATCCAAATTAGCACTGCACGATGAGGGGATTAATTGATAAATGATAATACATCAGTGACTTTACGGTAAAGCATCCATGGAAGTCCAGGAGTATAAATAATGCCAAATTAGGAGCCAATGGTCAGTCGCTGCATCTCTCCTCTCTACTCTATAACAGTTCAGAAAAGTGTAAAAAAGAAAATGAAGAGTTTTATTTTGATTTTTTTGGGCCTTGCCGCCGTCTCGGGTACATACACCGCATTCTTTACAAAAAAATCTTAATAATTGGACAATAGTGCAAAGTCCTCGGGTTTAGATTATATGTTTGTCGCACTGTTGTGGATAATGGTGGCGACGCCAGTGTTATGCATTTATAGATATATATCGTTATATGTATAGTATATATGTGGTATTACTAATCTTTTGTTGTTGGTACACTCACCTACTAATTATTTATGAATGGAAAAGAAAATGTGGGTCAGTAGTGATAGGTACGTCGTAGTATTTTGTCGTACGACCAACGTACTCATTTGTTTAGGTTAAGTCAATTTGAATATTGTTTCTTAATATGTTTGACTTACATGCTGTATACAATGTTGTATTGAGTGACTTGTATTTTTATGAATGACGAAATGTATGAATGGAATTTCAGAAGTGAACTTTTTACTCAATGACTACGGTTAGTTAATCCTATGTTGTCCTACTTTTATTTCTTGGGACCCTAATTGAAAATGACTTTTTATAATTTATGTAATTTAATGTTAAGATGCTCTGAATCATCACTTCCTGTCATTGTCTTTAATTGAAAACTATGTGTAAGAAATTGGGTATACATACGAGTCAATTGTAATCTATTATCAGAACGAATGTAACTCTGTTGCTGAACGTTACTCTGCTTGATTGAGAATAAATACAATACCACAAAGATCTACTCTTTTGGTTTATCCATGATTTCTCATAAGCACATTCACACCACATATAAGAGCAATTTGGACTTGGTCCATTCCCCACACTAACTGCCATTTCACCCAGTCACCTTGCCTTACTCCTGTTGATCTCTTGCAATCCTTTCCACCTACCCTAACATACTTCAATCCTTCCAGCCCGCAACCAATAATATTCAAGAAATAAAAATATTAATAAAATAATTTTTCTGTAGCTTTCCCCACGTTGAAGAACGTGCCCCATAGGATCGTTGGTGGTTCTCAAGCCAGCGCTGGAGAATTCCCATCCATTGTTCAGATCCAACGTAACGGTGGACAATACTGCGGAGGATCCATTGTCAATGCCAACTGGATCGTCACTGCTGTACGTTAAAACCCTTTTCATAGGAGTTTTCGAACAAAGATCCATTTTAAAGAACTTCATTGGTAATTAAATTATATTTTGTTGAATTCAGGCCCATTGCTCCGTTGCCAGCGTCAGTGGATACACCGTCGTTGCTGGAGAACATAGATTGAACGCTAACGATGGAACTGAGCAAAGCCGCTCCGTCAGCCAAATCATTCGTCACCCCAACTACAACACGTAAGTTTTAAACGAATACAAAATAGTTCTTTTGGCAGTTTTCTTAAATTTAATGGTACTTTTTGGCAGTTTTCTTAATTTTAATGGTACTTTTTGGCAGTTTTCTTAATTTTGATGATATTTTTTGCAGTAATACCCTTGCCAACGATATTGCTGTCTGGAGACTCAGTTCTGCACTTTCCTTGAACTCCGCCGTCGCTGTGGCTAATATCCCAGCTGCCAGTTTCGTCCCCACTGGAAACGTAATAAATAATTAGCATTTCAAATATTTACAATGAGAATTTCTCTGATATTGTAAAATGTTGATTTCATGAATATTGCAGGTTGTTGCTGCAGGATGGGGAACTTTGACTGAAGGAGGAAGCATCCCAACTGTTTTGATGAAAGTCACCGTCCCAATGGTCACCGTTGCATCTTGCCGTAGCTCATACGGACAAAACGCCATTCTCGCCGGTATGATCTGCGCTGGAACCGGAGGCCGTGACGCTTGCCAAGGAGACAGCGGTGGCCCACTCTACTCCGGATCCACTTTGGCTGGAATTACCTCATGGGGTAACGGATGCGCCAGGCCCAACTACGTAAGTCTAATTTTTAAATTTTGTCAAGTACATCTCTTTGGCAATGGGTTTTAATCAATTTCCAATTTTATTTCTCCAGCCTGGAGTATACACCGATGTCGCTTATTTCTCCAACTGGATCCGGTCCAACGCAGCCTAAGCCCCATATTGCTACGGTTGTCCTGCTCCCTTTACGACCCTGTTCCTTGCTATTTCGTGATATACTCTTTTACTAGAGAAAAATTTGCTAAACATGTCCCAAGTATTTGTAAAAATATTTTTATGTCTGCTGTAAAATTCGGGATGTTAAGTAAAACCGATTTTTATACATATAAATAATTCAATTTTTCTCGTATTATTCTATTAATTTGTATGACAATCACAAAATCCATAACACTTGCATAAAATTGATATTTTCATTTTTCATTCATAACACCTAGTCGAGGTGTCCACCGTTAAAAAGCGAAACCGTCTGAGAAAATATCACAAACATTTTATATGAGACAGCTTTATTAAAAAGTAAGTACATTTTCAGTTTCTTTCATCTTTTATGTGTATCGTATTTACTAAGATGGTATGTTACTTTAAATAATTACTTCAGAATTTCTCATCTATCGAGTCCTGCATACAAATAATGTTTTGCCTACTGGGTGTTCGTATCATAAGTGTACGTCATGGTTAGTTTGCTTATTGCAAATTACTTTGGATGGACCAAATAAGGTTACTAGTATCATTTACAAAATATTTCACGTGCATTATTTGTATGAATAGTTTTTTAGTTCACAATAATGTAATAAGTGTGCAGTGCATTACGTGTGCAGTGTATGTATTTTTCGACAAGAGGCTTAATGCCCCAACACAGCCTCAAATTTATTTTGGATGAAATATAACAAATTTTGTCTAAGATGATAGTTGACAAATTCTATTATAAAACTAATCAGGGAGCTAGAGATTGCACATATGTAAATATAAAAAACTGAAACGATATTTGAACTACTTTGATAATAATTATTATTATTCCACTTAGCATTTGTTTCATTTCCTAATTTACGAAGATTCGTTCCGTTTCTCATTTCTTTTTCTTCAAAGAAATCATTCCAAGATTTAAACAACCAAAAGATTCCCGAACTCATAAGATTTTGCATCCTACGATGAAGGATGTACTGATTGAATGAAAAAGGAATCTGATAGACTTCCTGATGTGGTATAATTTTGTCATGTCCTCGTACACACTTTTTGTCAGTGAACAAGTACTTTTCAAATGTATTCAACCATTTGTTATAGTACAAAAATACTGTGTTCGGGCAATGTTTTAACAAATCGATACTAGTTTTCAAAAGATTGTGGTTTCGTTCATCAAACTCAATTGAAGTTGTGGTTGACAGTAGAAAGTTTTTGGGTAGGCTTAAGACAGTTTTCAGATCAGCATAGGCGTCATGATTCCACTTCAAGATTTTACGTATTTTGTTAATGTTAACTGTAATGTTCCACCAATAAATGTCGTCAGCATTTCTTAGAGCCGACGATACACCGTACTTTTTAAACAGCTCATACTTTTGAATAATTTTTGAAATAATTTCGTTACGCTTTGTTTCATTTGGATATTTCTGCTCGCAAGACATATAATCTTTTTTAGAACTTATGCCTATGATTTCATTTTTGTTTGGTAATCGTGGATCATTGCAGTAATTGTAGAAATCACGTGACAAAGAATATACATGTACTGTTTCCTTCAAATCATGTACCTTTCTTAAAGAAAATAGTTTACTATCAAATTCGTCACCTGTTGTTGCAATGATAAAATTATCAACTTCATTAAGATGGTGAAAGCTACTTTTAATCCGACGTGGGGCAAACATTTTGCTAACAATAATTGATTTATAGGCGCTACTCAATATTACTCCCAAAATCGTCCAGATTAAAAATGTGAAAAGTAAATGCCTTTTCGGCAATGCATTTGTTGGACAGAATGACACACCCTGTTCTAATAAAATGGCAGCGTAATTAAAAATTATGAACGCTAACTTTGATGTTATGGGAAAGGTTTGTAATCGTCCATTGAAAATATTGTTATACTTTAATTGACACGAGAATGTAATAGATACTAGGATAGCTGACAGAAATATAGAAGCCCAAGAATATTTATCAAAAGGAGCGACATATAAATCCCATTCTATTATTTCCCATACACCAGAGCATGTAACAAAATTAAAATAGTTTTCTCCTGTTACTAGGCGAAAAGCTAATCTAGTAGAATAAGTGAGGGACGAATGTGGACTGTAAACTTTTGGGTATTTATGTGACATTATGTCGAAATTAGAATTTCTTAAGAAAAACGCCCTAATTGCTTTTTCAAAATTTATGTTTTGCTCTCTTAATGACTTAAATGGCGAGATGTTCTTATTTAAAAGAATATATAGATGCTTTGTAACTTCTAACAGATAATTTTTCAAATCCAGAACGAGTGAGACAATAAGTAGGAGTTGGAAATATTTTACGTCTATGCAAATCAATGTAATTTGTGAACTTGGCAATTATGTTTTCCGAAAGTGTATTAAATTGTATTTCCATAAGTAATGGTATATCAAAGGGATAAGATTCACACAATATGAAGCATGTCCCGCAAATAAGTAGCCCCTTATTGTATTTTAAAACTCTTGTTGAATAATGAAAGTTTGTAATCGGAAAAATAACATGACTTATAGGGCTATACAAAATAGAGATATGTCGCAGAGCATAAACTTGTGGAACTATTAAAATATCGTACCCATAATTTTCACGGCAAGATACAGTGTTAGGAAAAGATGGCGTATCCTCACAACCTTTATTTAAATTATAGAAAATAGAAAATGTCGTTTTTTTCTTCAATGAGAATAAATATTCTTGCATATCTTAGAATCCATTTTCTGTGTTCCATAAACTTCATTGAGTGCCGTTTCAGGAAATTAGTACCATGTTTTGTTCTTACATCCGATAAAGTTAAGCTACCCTCTAATTTTTCGATTTCTTTAGAAGCAATGTCCACGTTAGTATCATAGAAGATGTAGACTGCACACCTTTTGGAAAAATGGGAAATAAAGATATCAATTCCACTGACTTCAATAAAGTCCTTGCTTTCTGTCGCTGCAAAGTGGACGGTTATTAGAAAATACAAAAGCATTGCCAGTATAAGGTGATCCTTTTAAAGAATACTGAAGTCATAGCGTTACTTTTTTGCTTTTTGATAATGTGTGTGATTTTGGCCAAATTGTTTACTTAGAAAATTTAAGTAGAATGTTTCATGAATGAATTAACACTAAAATGAAAAAGTAAGTCCCTTTTTCTGCTTTATTCAGGGTAGCTACCCGTTTTGCTTTTGCACTAGGAAGAAAAATATTTAAAATAGTTTATTATGTGCCCTTTAATTTTTTAGCTTTGGAGAATTGAACTAAATGCGACAGGGAGTCATAGTGTGGAAAGGAGGCTTACTAGGTTCGTGCAGTACAAACGGAAACTTAATGATTGAAAATATCTGGGCAACAAATAAAGGGTCGGAAAAAAGTGGAAGTTTGTTTTTGCTTTCTAGAAATTATTTTTAATTGGATTGCCGAATTACGTCAAATTAGTCAATAATTGAAAAATCAATTTAGAACTGTACTAGTGGGTTAGTGGTTGAATTCTTTGTTAACTTCATTCTGGATAGTTCCATAATATTTGTATAAATGCAATTTGCATCCCGAAGAAGTACTTGCAGGTTGCACAATGACTTTTTATTGTTAAAGTTGGCATACTAACTTTACAATGAAAGGGAAATACTTAGCAGAAGTAGAAGTACAACACTTTTTAAAAGTGGAAGCTTGGAAATTTAAATTAAGCATAAATAAAATAAAAGTCAGTTTTTCCAGTGGAAACTTTTGCAATAATGTAGTATGACTTTTAAAGTTCGTTAATTACAAAAAATCAAAAGTATAATACTCTATTATTAAGGACATAAAACAAAAGTACAATTATAATTTTGTGGAATTTCTTAATAGTATTTCCTGACGTAGGCAGAAGCATGACGTTGGCAATCCTCGTTTATACGAAGAATTAAAGCCGAATATCAAGAATTTCGAGACTATCGGCATAAAAGAGATGAAGAAATTTCAAAAGTGAAAACAGAAAAACAGAAATAAAATCGATCATTCAAAGTACAATAAACCAGCAACAAAAAGCAATGGTAAAAAAGGCAATTTCCATTTGAGGTAATCTGGAAGGTATTTGAGCACCGGCACGGACTCAAATAACCCTGGTGGTCGTTATTTGAGAAATTAAACAAAAATTTCACATTATTGCAGTCTTCATTGACATTACGGATTGACAAATTGATGAAGTCCACAAATGAAGGTAACCATATTCCTTTAAACTTTCAAATTAACGTTGACAAAAATGCAATCCACAAAAATTTTAGTTCAGCAATATTTAAAAAAATTTGAATAAAAATCGGTAGCTATTGCAGACAGAGATGCTTTAAACATGATGGTAATGCTGCATCTTTCATCCAAAAGCCATTCTTTGCTTTCTGCGCAAAAGACGATTTCAGTCTAAGTCGCTGCGATATTCCTGAGAATCTGAATTCCAATGGTTGTCCTCAATCTTTGGTTGTTAATTCCAATGAAAGTCCAGAAATAACCGTTGGACCAAATGACTGACCATAAACTACAATTCTATTGTGTCCTGGAAAGAAGAGAAATATTATATAAATACTACATTAAATGGAGCTGGAGCAGTACGATTAAACAATATTTGGTGTTCTGTTCTGGTAATATACAAAATCGCAATAGTAAATTAATACCTTTTATAATATAAAGGAGGAATAACCAGACCATTTGATGGCCTCTGCGCTCTCAACTCAACGGGTGTCTATGCTAATGAACTGACGCAGGATTCAGAAGATCAAATTATTCAAATAATCAAAAATGAAAACATTAATGTTGTATTTGGTCTAGAAAATCCTTATGAAATGTACAAACTCTTAGTCGACCGAATGCATCCACAATGATATTGTTTTAACTCCGGCCCCCGGTTTACTAATACATCTGCTGAAGTTACTGAGGTAATGAAGGAAATGAATTCAGCCATGGACAGCAAAACGTCTGAAGATGTACGAGTTGCTTTGTATTCTCTTGTAAAGGACAAAAACAGGAAAGGACAAGTGCAAAAACATCGGCATGTACTTAACATTTCATTTTCCATAAATCTATAGGTACAAAAATTCAAAATACACCAGATATTACAATATATGGCCAAGCAATATAATCATCATTTTCTATAGTAGTTAGAATAGAATAGAATAGAATAGAATAATTGCTTTATTGTCGGTCAAAGAACATCTCAGATAAATCTGAGTTGTTTTCCAAATTGCGACGTTACATAAATGTTAACATTAAGATCAAATTTTCAGATACGAATTAGGTACAAAGTAAACAGCATATACAAATTGTAGGTAACCATTTCATGAAACCAGATAGTTTTTAAGAATTATTATGGTTATGTTCATTTTTTTGTATTATATAAAGATTATTAAATTTAACAAGGATAAGAATCATTACTACTAAGTTGTCCTTAAAGATAATATATATTTGTGTACCATTTTTTTAAATGAACTAGTAGACATAACTACCTTAAGATTAGATGGGAGATCATTCCACATTTTAGCAAACCTATAATGGGGAGAGCGTTTAAAAAATTCTTTGCAGTGCTTTGGTATTATCATGTTGTCAGAGAACTTTGAGGAGCGTTCACTAGCTTTCTTTTCAGTTAGCAAAGCAATCTCCGTAGGATATTCAGAAGGGTTGCTAATTATGGGTTGAAAAAACGTTAAAGTCGAGTACATACTTAACTCGTCTATTGTCATTAAATTAAAGGATTCATATAGTTTGTACATATTAGGATATTTAAGATTGCCATTGCGAAATTGGCCAACCTTATTGTATTTATAGAAATACCTCAAAAGAAAATTATCAATAATGTTTTGGATTTTACAGATATTGTCTTTAGACGTAGATGAATAAATAATTATACCATATTCAACAATTGACATGACTATAGATTTAAAGAGTGTTATCATAACTTTTAGAGGTATTAGGCGCTTAACGCGCAATAAGTTAATACATCTAAAAGATATTTTCTGGCAAATATAGCTGACATGTTTATCAAATGAAAGGTTATTGTCAATATGAATACCTAAGTATTTAAATTCATCAGTTTTTAGTAACACATTCTCATTATCAGTGAAGTTGTCAGGTATATTGTTGCTATACTTACAGTAAGGGTTCTCAAAAACCACAAAATAGGATTTAGCCCAATTTGGCAATGAGTTATTATTACCACACCATTTGTTAAGACCCCTCATTGATGTAAAAACATCATCACATACATTTTGGAAAGAGTTATTAATGATTGTGTTAGCAATGTCATCAGCGTAAAGGGTTAAAGGACGTTCAATATAAGAAGGTAAATCACTGATATAGAAACAGTAGCACAAAGGTCCTAGTATACTGCCCTCAGGACAGCCCCCAAGGACTTCAAAAGGGTCAGAAATGTAGTTTTCTAGCTTAATGCTTATCTTGCGATCCATAAAATAATTTGTTATTACTTTTAGTATGTACTCAGGGAGATTAAAAAGAGTTTTCATTTTATTAAGCAAGATTAAATAATTGACACTTGGAAAGGCCTTTTTTAGGTCATAGAAAGGGACACAAACATAGTCACCAGTGTCAAGGGCTTTGTGAATTTGGGAAGTTAAAGTGACTAAAGCATGGGAGGTTGATAGTTTATGCTGAAATCCAAATTGGGATAAAAATGAAGTTCCCGAGCTATCCATAAATGCTTTAATTTTGCCAGCAATTAAGGTTTCGTAAACTTTCCCTAAATAAGGTATGATAGAAATTAATCTATAAGACCCTGGGTCAGTAATTACTCCACCGGGTTTCAATATAGGAGTTGCGACTGCGCATTTCCAGCTTTCTGGGAACATACCAGAAGATAATGCAAAATTAAAAATTTTTGTCACTTGAGGACTAAAAGAGTCAGCAAAAGTTTTTAGAATTCTAGGAGGAATACCAGTAATACCTCCAGTGGAGCTGGCCTTAACATTGCACATTGCATTATGTACAGCTTGAACATGAAAAGGTTCAAAATTCTTAGAGTCAAATGAGTTCCATAGATTATTAAGCTCACATATATCATCCTTATGATTTAGTGCAAATGTCTCTACAAAGCACTGGGAAATCTGTTCATTACTATTAATAATGCAACCTCTACTTTGTAACTCATTTACTCTACTAGACTTAACATTAGAATTCGTTAGTTTTTTATATAATGACCAGGATTGTTTGCTTCCTTTACAATTTGTAAAGTTATTTTGATAATAGTTTGCCTTGGCTTTACAGACTATTTTATTAACAAAATTTCTAACAGTTCTACTATAGGCAAAAAGAATTTGCGATTCAGGTTGCTGCTTGTACAATTTCCATATATGGTCTCTGAAATGCATGCATCTTTTTATATAGCCAGTTAACCAAGGATTTGAGATAGATCTTACTTTTCTTTTTACAATGGGAATTGCTTTATCAATAATTTCCAGGCTCATAGAATTAAAAGTATGCAGCATTTCATCCACAGTGTCACAACATTCAAGTACTGACCAGGGCAGATTGTCCAATTCATTACTTACAGATTCAGTATTAAGGTTTTTATAATTGCGTGTTACAATATACTTGCATTCTGCTTTCACTTTAACTTTTTTTCTAACAATAAATGTTGCATCATGGTCAGAAATACTTGAATGTATTACACCAGTTTGAGAAACAAAATTGGGAGCGTTAGAGTAAACATGATCAAGAAGTGACTTAATAATAATTGTTTGCTTGCGTTTCTTAACAATACGACAAAATGTGGGCTCAGTGATGTACTGCACAAAACCCATATTACCCATATTGGTTATTACATAATTGTGATTTTCAGGTTTCAACAAGTCAGTGTTAAAGTCACCAACTAATATAATTTCTTTAGAAATGGGAGTTAGAAAATCAATATAGTTAGATAATTCAAATGTAAAACCATTTGATTCAGTACCATCTTTGTGTGAAACAGAAGATAAAGTACTTTTAGGGTGTTTATAGATACACGCAACTACAAATGGATTTGTATAAGGAAAATTTATAATAACGCTTAGACTTTCATTTTCATTGGTAAAACCATCGAATCCTTCAATAGTACGTAACGGCAAATTAACTTTATAATATATTAGAATTCCACCCCATTCTCTAGTTCTATCTTTCCTAAAAAATGCATAAGAGTCAATATTTAGTAAATTGTCAGGTATGGAAGGATTGCCGTGTGACTCAGTAATGCAAACAATATCAAAACTATATTGCACCATATATTTTTGCTCAATATAATGCTTTTTCCGCAATAAGCCGTTTACATTTAAATGCAATATTTTCAAGCCTCTGTGTAGCTTAATGTTAGCTGCCTGAAAATCTTCAATGGTTGGAAGATCAGAACTTAACTGATTTAAGTTATCATCTTCAGACCAAACCAGATCATTTAGCAATTCATCATTATCTAATGACGTAAATGGAAAAATACATTGCATACAGTAAAATACAGAATAGTTAATATTACTAGCATTTTTACCAAGGTTTGGCATGTGACAGCGATGATACGCAAGATTACATAAGTAACAATAAACAATAATATATTTTTTGTTAGCTAACAAACAGCAGGAAACTGGAATATTTTTTGATTTACTTTTAACATTAGCACTTAAGTTTTTGTTTTTGTTATTCACTTTGTTATTTTTCAAAAAACAAGAATTGCATTCATACATACCTGACTTATTTTCAACAATTGAAATAAATGAGGATTCTGTTAGTGTTGTACATTTGCGGTGGTAGTAAAAATGACACACTTTGCAAAAAATTCCAGTTTTCCGATTGTCAGTTAAATTGCACTCTATACAAATAGTATCTTTGCTGTAATAAGAGGGACACATCATAAATTACTTCATTACAATATTATAAGATCTTTTTTAGTAGCAAAGATGTCTTAAATGTTTTACTAATTTGTAATTAAAATACTTCAAATAATTAGTGAATATTTAATATTTAACCTTCAGGTTGAGTTAAAATTGAAACATAAGGGAAAATATTAGAGGTTTCTTGGCGAATACACAAAACCTTGAGGAGACGAAGCATGATGAGATGTTGAGTCAGCTGTCTTCACCTGGAATTTTTAGGATCAGGTAATCCTAGCTCCTATACAGATGGACTATAAGGCTTATAGTCGTGGCTAATTTTTAGGTGCCAGGTAACCTGTCAGGGTACAGATGGGCTAACTTAGCCGTGACTTTATGGTAGTCAGGAACCATACGAAGCGGTGAGACTCTCCTTCCAGCTCAAAAGCTGTGAAGAGTAGTTGACCATTTTAAATACCTAGGTTTATATATAGATAAAAATTTAAATTTTGATGTTCACTAAAATCATGTTGTAAAAATGCTCTCTCGGGTGAAAGGTTGCCTAAAGCATTTTCGGAAGTTTGTAACGTTTAGAGTATACTGTATAATGATTAAAACATATGCATTAAATGTTATTCATTATTGTCTACCTTTTTGGTCATGTATTTCAAAAACTAAAATTAAAAACTTAAACAAGTTATTATTATCTATGTTTAAACAATATCCACAATACAGTAGCTATAAGGAAAACGATTTATTAGTTAAAGGTGATATGTTAAGTGTCCAAGAAAGACAAAATTATTATATAATATTAGATGTTTATAAGTCGCTACTACTACTACTACTACTACTACTACTACTACTGCTACGCTACACTGAGCTTTTCCACGTCAAAGGGATCACTACGCTCGTTGTACACAAGGTTCATGGCACGGCCAGTATAGGTAACATTGTTCAGCGTACATGAGGCCGTCAGTGGTAATGTAAATACTTTATTCGGACAGCTCACTACTGGTTTCTCAGCGAGTATGAGTTTCATTCCAGGACAGTAGTTAAACACTTTGTTGTTGTGTGCTTTAACTTGCACAAAGCTCTTCATATCGTCCTCCTTACTCGGAACGCATTTGCTGACCTCGTACAGACTTTCAGTTTGCATTTTTTTCTTTACTGCATTTTCTTGCCTGAGAAAATAGGATTTTACCTCTAGTTTCTAACGCCAGATCCGCATCATAGATACAATCTTCTTGAAAATATATCAGAGCATTCTGCTTCCCGGTGTAGGTCATTGTACACGTTTGATTGTCGCTTCTTGACATGAGGAAAAATGGATCAGCTTCCACGATAGTAAGATTATTGTTTACTAGTGGTACCGCAAAGTCCATGTACAGTGCATTTCTTTCTGAGTGCAGTGAGCAGTGCCTTGCCTCTCCATACTCGATCGGACAATCTTGGTCACATGGTAATATAAAATGTAAAAAGCTAAAGAATGATGGATCTAATCCTTTTCTTTTCCATAATCGTCTCGCTTCCAGCACCACCCTCCTTCCTATCAGCAACTTTGATGTCAAAAAGGATATCAAGTACTGGATCTTGATCAACTTCTCTTTAAATTGGTTGTTGTCAGTTATCAGTTTATTCACCGTGGTGGCCATCTTTTTCACTTCTTGCTGCAAAAGTATTATGTTCTTGCTGTTGATCTTTGCCTTCGCCTCCAAGTCATCTAACGTCCGTTCGATCTCCGACTGGGCGCCTTCGAGTTGATTTGTTTTGTGTATGGCATAGCGGTTTCCACATCAAACTTTCTTTTCTTGAGTTTCTTAATTGCAGTAACGGCAGTCATAATTCTTAGGGTTTCCTGTCTCATTACAGGTGAGAAGGTTTTGTCGAAGTCAATACCCTGTGTTTGGCCACAACCTTACTACAAGGCGGGCTTTGAAGACTACGCCTTCAGGAGTTCTTTTCAACTTGAAGACCCAGCCACAATTAAGTACTTTCTGATTATGCGGTTTTTCTACTAACTACCAAGTTTTGTTTGAGTACAGGCTATTCATTTCCTTTTCAATTGCTCTTCTCCATTCTTTTCTCCATCGCCCACGCATTGCTTTTTCGTGCAAGTTTTGGGTTCCGGAATTTCCTCATGTAGTCCAAACGGGTCGGCAATGTCCACAATCTCCTTCGCTAGGCTAGACATACCGCATAGATAAAAAATTAGATGGCATAAGTGTGCGTTCTTACAAGTATGATAGTCCAGGTTGGACCTTACTCTTGAGGCACGTCAATTTTCAAACTTAGCCAATGGAGGTTGTTCCTCACCGTTCACGTGATCAATCTAGCCATTCTGGAGCGTTCCTTCCCAAGCGCGCGGACACACTGACAGCTCAAGTCTGGATATCTACCAAGGAAGAAAACACCACCACGCCAAAAAATTTCTAATCTGTGAGACATACCGAATCTGGGTGGGGGCACTCCCCTGTTTCTCCGAGTTAGAGTTCTCGATGGATTTACTGGTAGCTTTCTTGGTGGTTGTGGTATTGGCATTGGTGGTGGCATTGGTGGTGCCATCGGTGGTGGCATCGGTGGTGGTGTTGGTGGCGGCTTCAATGTTGCTGCCACCTCATCCTCCTTTTCCATCTCTACACTCCACGATTCTCCACTGTTATCTGCAGGCATTTCCAGAAGTTCTGCTACTTCTTCCTCCTCAGCTGACACAGGTGTCTCATTGCTCATCACCTCCGGACTGCTTTCCTGGCTTTTGAATATTTCACGGTTATGGCACGGTCGTGGAAGGGATGGCATCAGCTCCTCAAACGTTTCTACATTTCTGGATTCGAAGTATTCTCCAGTCTCTTTATCTCGGAGTTTGTAGGCCTTGGAAAAAGGATTTTGGCTAACAAAAATTGCCTTTCTGGGCACTTGCCACAGGTTGATTCGGCTGTGCATCCAAAAATTCTTGCTGTTGTCAGGTTAGGTTTATCTCCAGTAATCATCTCAAATGGCGTCTTTTCTGGGTTTGTGGAGCTCAAGAATCTGTTAAGTAAATAAACTGCATACCCCACAGCATCTTCCCAGTACGAATCTGGGAGACCTGACTCTATAAGCATTGCCCGTGCAGATTCTCGTACTGTTCTTATGTCTCTTTCTATTTTGCCATTGGACTGAGGGCAGTCGGCCTGGGTGAGCTCGTGGTCGATTCCGTCCTTGGATAGAAACTCCTTACATGCTTTCCCTTAGAACTCTCCTCCTCGGTCGCTCTTCACTCTCAGCACCTTTCTTCCAGTTTGTGTAGAGAACCAGTTCACCGCATCGAAGAGATTTGCCGTTGTCACATCAGCCGATTTTGTATTCTGGAAATAAGATGTCCTCAGGTTGGATTTATCGTCCTTCATGTGTAGGAAGTACCAGTTGCCGTGATTGCTCTTACTGCATGCATATAACAAGTCGACATGCAGCAATTCTCCAACATCAGTGCTCTTTTTTTCTTGTAGTGGATATGTTGAAGTTTTCGCTTTGGCTCGAACGCATACTTCACATCTAAATTTGTCTTCCAGTTGGTCTGAGGGCTTCACACAAAGCGCACCTGACTCGAACGATTTCTTCAGGTATTTAAAGTTGATATGCCCACATCTCTCGTGCCAGCGTTGCTCCACTCGTACTCCAGACGCAGCAAGTGTAAATTCTTGAAAAAGTATTATCAGCATGTTATTCGGCTGTAGTACGGCCTGGAGGCTTCTTTTTCCGCCTAGAGTGTAAAAAACCGTCTCGTCTTCGTTGCACACCACAGTATAGCCTTGCTTGACCACCAGCATCTGCGAAAACAAGTTCTCACCTCCCGGTAAATACCACACGTTGGTTTGTGTGATTGGTTCCCATCGGTTGCTGATGTAGGCGTTAAGCTTCACAGTTCCGTACCCAGGGCAGTGTTCCTTGTGTTTGAAGCTACTTGGATTTTTCTCGGCACTTCAAATTCTTGGTAAAAGTCGAACCAATCTAGAACGCCGCATATGTGCACGTTTGTTCCGGTGTCACAAATCCAGTCCTCAGTCAGCTCGGTGTTGTTGGGCGCCACAAAAGATCTCTTAAAGTCCTGTTGTTCCTCAGGTCCTTCATTCGACTCAGGTTTGGCTGACAACGACCTCTTGGAATCGGACTTTCCCTCGGTTTTCTCATCTCGCCTCTCGGACCTGGATTTCGCTGCTTTCTCGGCTCTGGACACTGAGAGCGCCAGTGTTGCACACTGCCGCAGTTGAAGCAGCCGTTGCTCTTTTTCTCATTGGGATTTCTTCCCTTCCTTGAGTTTTCACCTTTCTTAGCCGTGTTGCCCGCTATTTTGCCATCCGGATTCTTGAAGTTTTTGGGGTTACATTTTCTGCTCAGGAACGCTTTTTCTGACACGGCTTCATTCGCTCTGTACCCGTCATGTCTGCATTCTACTAGCTTCAGTTTTTGGATCTGGGTCCCGATGGTCTTTCATTTATTAACAGCTACCAAGGTTTCGTGTAAAATACTTCTTCAGGCTTAAATGAAAACAAAAATAGAAATATAGAAAACAAAAATAGATATTTCTATTTTTATTTCTATTTTTGTTTTCATTTAAGCCTGAAGAAGTATTTTACACGAAACCTTGGTAGCTGTTAATGAATGAAAGACACATTTTGAAATTGAAGAGTTCGAGTTTAAGTAGTTTATTTGTCGTGGATATCAAAAGCAGTTCTGTTGTTGAATCCACAGGCATTTTTTCTTTATCAGTTGTCATTATCTCTCAGGTTGACACGAAACTCTCGTATTCCGGGCCACTTAGGTCGAAGATGACTTTTTCTATTATGGCTTGCTCGTCCAGTCCGGTGTAGCCTAAGGCATTAAGCTCACCGACTATGGTCTGTAGCTTTGAAACTAGTCCACTGGGGGTGTTCCCTTTGATTCTGGTTGAATGGAAAACGTTCACCAACTGCTGGGTTGTCCATGTAGCGGAGGAACCAAAGGTGTTCTTCAGTTGCACCCACATGTCGTATGCGGTTGCACAGGATTGACTCGTCAATTGTTTGCAGAAATATCGCCTTCGCAGCCATGCTCTTCTGGTCCCACTCCCTCTGTTTAGCGGCGTCAGTTGTATTTCTTGTTTCTGTTCTTAGAGCCACTTGGTCAAGGCCCCCTGCCCACAGAATCGGTTCAACAACATTGCCCACGACGGGTAGTCCTTGGTTCCCTTCAGCCGCTTCACTCCAGAGTGATCAATTTTAAGCATTTTGGACATGTTCACCTCACTTGGTGGTTAAAAACAAGCTGTAAGTTCAAAACTGTACACTTGACTTGTGTGCGTAGATATTTCTGGTTGCCACGAATTTTATTTCAGGTTCTCTCGAATTTCATTCGAACTTTTTCAACTCAGTCTTCGAGACGAGTGGAACTGGTGAGAGCTATCTTGCTTGATAACGTTTTCGGATTAATAACTTAAAATGCCAACTCAAAGTTACATTTTTGACTGATACTTTATTCGTAAAACGGTTCGGTATTTATACCCAACAGTTCGGGCATAAAATGTATTACCAAAGATACTATTGCTACAGATACAATTGTTACACATAGGAAATAAGTGTAATAAATGTCAAGTACATATTCCGTAATACTAAACAAAGATTATTTTCTACTACTATTTTTAAGGTTTGACCTAGAATCATAAGAATCATAAACGCATAAAGTTATTGTACAGGCAGGAAGGATGAACAAAAACAACAAATCGTTTCAGAAGGAAACATACCGATCTATTGCTAAAGTGAAATAAGCTGGTGTCATAAAATAGCTAAAAAGGTTTTGAATTACTTAAGTATTGCATTGCTTATGTATTACTCATATAATATAAAGAATGCCTTATGCCTATCTTATATTTTAATACTAACCACCATTGGAAAACGTAAACCCGCTGAAACTGCCAGAGCAGCAGTAACCGCACAAGTGAAATTAATTAAGCCGTCCATCGTATACCTAAAGGGACAATAAATACTGTCTCACATGTTTACCACAATAATCACCACATTTTTTTGAATTTCGTAATGAAATTTTGGTTAAATGTAGTACATAATAATATTCAGTCATCAAAGTGTCTACCGTTTGCTTTCACACCAACCGTAGGTGTATGTGCCCTATCATTAATAGTGGCACGCAAGGACTCTATAGGACACTCGTTCCATATCTTAACCAATGTGGCCTTCAGAGACTCCAATTCTTTTTGTAGTTTAGAGGAGACTTCAATCTCTTTATCACCATATTTCATAATCCTAAGAGTTTAGGTCTGGAGAATTAGAAGGCCAATCTTAGGACAGAATTTCGTCTAGAAAATTGGCCCAGTGTGAAAGTGCAAAGTCTTGTTGAATGGTTCAATGACCATTTTTGAAAAGCCATAATACAAACAGGATGGCTGGCCCACATCAACATTCGCTCCATAATAGGAACGGTTGATCTCCCTGTTGCCTAAATTCGTTCATTTTGTCGACTAAATTTTTTTTAACTATACAATTTTTTATGAAAATGTAAATTATATTGTTGAAATTTTATTATGCGTGCCTCAATGAAAGCTCAGTCCTTAAATACACTTGTCCACAAACATTTCTATGTACATTTGGTACATGAAATGTGTAGATTAAAAGTTGGAGAACCAGGAGATGCTCAATAAGTGAAAAAATGAAATACCGGGTTTGCAGTCCTCATAAATTTGGGACCGTATTTAATGTCCCCCTAGGTATAACGATTGGCTTCTGTTCTGTTATAAGAGGTGGACAACACTCTGTAAGAAGAAAGTGTCCAGGGCTCAGGCCATTTGATCACGTTCACTGTCAAGAAAAAAAACTATGGGCTTTATCGAAGCTAGACAAAACCGCCACCGCCAAAGGAAACCGCACTCAAGTTCAAAATTTGAAAGCCATACAAAATGTTCTCAGAAAGGTAAATATAACATCTCCAAATATTTAGCTAATGTAATAAAGTGAATATTGTGTTGATGCCTATCAGACAGCTTGTCAAGACGACTTGGATAAAGACGTTCCCAAAGATGTCATATTGCGCAAAACTGCAATGGAAAATATAGCTGACTTGAAAGAGATCTGATGTACAATCTAGATGCCATTTTATATTTTGATGCAACCAGAACGTTGTCTGCTAAGCTTCCGTTAGCATGCGAGAGTGATGGAGTGAAGTAGCTATACTACGCAATTGTTATAACGTTGCCTGGTATAAACACTGCCCAACTAATACCTCTACTAAAATTTGTTTCAAAATCACACAGTGGTTACTATTACTTTCTTTTCCAACCGTTCACTAATCAATACGTCTTTTAAAGAAGATTAATTCATTAGAATGTTATAAATGTTTTAGATCGATGTATATATAGCATCTTCTAATATTTTATTGTACGCGGGATCTATTACGGTCCATAGTTTTTTGCCGACATACAAAAACTATGCTCCATAAAGAGCATAGTTTTAAAAAAGTATAATGGCGTCGTTAAAGAGGAACATTCTAATAAAAAGCATAACAAAAAACAAAAAGTTAGCAATGCATGAAGTCAGGTAGTTATTATTACCCATCGCACTAGAAACTGAACTGTTTAAACAATTTTGGAATCCAGTTGCAATACACAGCCGTTCATGTGTGTTCTACGAATCCAAGGAACGTCCCCTTAAATCTAAACAACAACAAACAATAACAAGGAAGAATTTTTTTTACGTTTTCTTATGATGACCGTATCAGCTCTGAGCGGGCAAGTATAGGAAGCAGAGTTTTCCCTGTAGTTGCAGCAAAGACATAGGAAGTATCGAAATGTAAAGGCAGTCCTTCATTGTCTACAAGATGCAAAGCCCAATTAGTATTGAAGAATTGAAAGAAAGAATTGAATCGGGGACTATAAAATATATCGGGGAAAATAGAGCACGATAATCAACCAGAAGTGAATAATTTGGTGTAATGAATGGTACCAGAAAGGTACTGACATAATCCTAGGGTACTAGCGTAAAAAAATTGCGTTTTTTAATAGCGTATTTAATTTGTAACCCCTTTTGGGCTGTCACGAATTTTGTTCCAACGAAGAATAAGCTTAAACCAATTTTCTTACTTTGTGTCAATAAAATATCTATCTCTCTAATTTCAGGGCAATGGAGTCCCAAAAATATCCCCACAGTTCTAAAACCCTAACAACAACAAGCAATTTACGTTTTTCAAAACTAGTAGAGCATTCCAATACAAACATATGATTCATGAAATTTTAAATAACTTTTAAACTTTAAAAATAATTAACTTTAAATACAGTTAAATAACAGTTAAATACAGCAATACAATGCGGTTAAAAACAATGCAACTATGAACTTTTGAATTACAATTTAAAACACTTTTGAACTTTGTACGAAGGCATACTTTCAACAGCCAAATGAAGATTATTTGATGTCCCTTATTATGTCTGCCGTACAAATAAATGGCTGGAACAACGGATTCGATGATTTACATGTCGCAGGAAATGGTGAATTTCAATAGTTTTTGTCAATATTGTTGCGTCGAGAAATGCATTTTTAGACAGCGAAGTTAAATAATAATATTTGTTTAATAGCTTATCGTTATTTGGTAAATCATTCCAAATATAATCCTACTTTCCTGAAGGACACCGACCGAAATGCTAACTGAAATAACGGAAAGGTATCTTTTGTCCCTTGGAATGCTTTCTTTATAATAGAATAAAATAAAATAACGATATATCTAAACTGGATATTCTCAGTTGCCGTTAAATGTTTAATCCAGAATCATGGCTGTCAATTGTAAGTAACATGCAACTTTCATTTTTTCATTTTGAATTTATTGCTAATTTATAATTTTATTTCAGTGCGTTTTTCCACTTTTATGAAATATGTAGCCGACGGAATGGTTTGGATTGTAAACCAGGACACAAACAATCGGTTTTGCATTCCAGCCATCGGCATAGTTTATGACAATATGCTAGAAGTGAAGCCAGGTACACCAGCCAACCTTGCCTACGCTCACTGGAGATGTTGGATTCTGCTGTACAAACCCATTAGGGTGCAATTGGTAAGTAAATTTAAAAGTGATATTTTGCCATTTTTATTTTTGCTTTAAGTTCTTGGATTCCTTTATGCTACTTTGTTGTTTCAACTGGCTGGAATAGTGTACTGGATTGTGTGCCTAAAACCACTGTGTTGGTTTAGGTGTTAGAGGTCAAGAACTCCTTCACACCAAATTCCACTGCACAATATATCTGGTGCAGAATTTCGTAGAGCAAGGAGGTTATTAGCGACTATTTGTTGGCTTATGAGTAACGCCAGCAAATAGTGGAATGGGTATGGAAAGTATGGAAAGGATACGTAGATGCGACTGATAACTGTTGGAAGCGAGGCTGGTGTGAAGTGAAAAAATTTTCTATTGAGCGCAGCGGTTTTCTTTGTGAGGACAGGGTGAAGGAATGTAGAGGCTCTGATATACAAGTTAGTGAGAGATATAAGGGAAATCTACTTCTTATCTGATAATAGTAATGATAATAATAATAGCTATAAAAGTAAAAATAGAATAGAAATAATCAGGTGCTAGTGTACTGGATTTGATTAGAAACCCATGAATAACTATTGTTTGTCTCAAAGAAGTTTGTTGACGTTGACCGTTGACAGCTTTAACTTCTGACGGTGAAATCGGCAGTCGCTGGTCAGGTAGATTTTCTATCAGTGCATTTTCTTTTCGTATGCGACTTCGAAACTGTAGTAACTCCAATAGAATCATGCAGTCCGGATACGAATCTGGAATACGCCTATTAGCTATGCACCATTTTTAATCGAATTATAGCCATTCCTAATATTAACCTAGTCTTTTACGAAATCGCGCCATTAGAAAATGAAATGGTTGCCTCTAGCACCTCTGCATGTAATCATTACATCCTACGTTTCAACCTACCAAAATGTGTTTTAAGAGCAAATTCTGACATTAATGGCAAAATTTATTTGTAAAAAAGTTTTTGGCAACCCTAAAACTAAAAAAATATTTATTTAACTAAATCTTATTTTTTGACCGCTTCCAGTCTTGATATTTCTAAAAAGAATGTGTATGAATTTTTTATAACTAAATTATGCCCACATAAATTTCCGATTGATACCTTTTCGGAAAAATGTGCAGTCAAAAAAAGTTATTTAATTTTTCAAATGAGAATCCAGAAAAATCTTATTTTTCTGTTGCTAATAAGCGCAGGCTTGGCTGTTTTAGATCAGAAACAGATGGTAAATTAATCAAGTGAGTAATCGCGCGAGGACGAAGAACTATTTAGTTCTCATTGACGCAGGACGACGGTTCTGTAATATTATGTATTTTGCATTTTTCCGTATTACTTGTAACCTTATTATCCGTAGTAATCTTTCCCTACTCATAATATCGAAGATACTTTACGTCACCAAAAGACCCCCATTAAAATTCCGAACAGTAGGGAAAGACTTTCAATAAGACGAGTAGGGAAAAACGTTACATAATTAGACAAGAAATATTTTGTATTTAGAGCACTTTTGTCAATTTCAAAATACAAAATACAAATAATTTACGTAAGCTGTAGACATCGTTGAAGTGATTTAACATGTTTTTCTTTAATCTTGAAAAAAGTTTTTTTTCATGTGTTTTCATGGTGAAGTGTATTTGAAGTAACCAGTAGATCATAGTTTACCCACTAATCATAACAATAAACTTTACATCCACAGTAATAATAGCAGCAGAATTTCAAAACCAAATGCCCGCAAAGGTTTTTGTTGTGGCAAGTTCGACACTGTTTACAAAAAAATGTAATCCCTTGGTAAATTACACATATCTATTACATATTCTATGTTTTCATATACTCGCGTCATGGACTCCACTCTACATCTACAAATGTAAGAGACTGACATGAGAATCGAAAAGATAGAATATACACAGCAATGGACTTTCTGAAGAAAAACCCATCTTCAATTTGCTGTTTTAAAACTATCCTTTCTTCGCTAGAAAATGTCTTTTCTCGATCTTCAAATTTAGCAAATAGTGAATGGGCGATGCCCCTTGCGAGAACATAAATTTCTTCCATTATTATTCTTTAGTACACTGACATGACAACTACAAACGTAGTCATCATGTTAAAAAACAGATATATTTCACATATTTCACAAAAGGATGCCTAAAAATGTACTTTTCACAGTATGCCCAAATGTACATTATTCACTTTCAGTTTTCTCCATCTTCGTATCAGACTTGAAACTTGAGGGATCGGCGATCCGATCCGATCTTTTTTACATACTCCAAAAAATGCCACCGATCCGATCCGTTCCGATCCCGTCTGTCAAAAAAAAATTGACCGATCCGAACCGATCCGATCTAGTCTACAAAAAACATTGGAGCGATGCGATCCCGATCCGATCTTGTTTAACAAAAAAATTTCAGCGATCCGATCCGATCCGTTCTTGTATATTAAAAAAATTTTCTCGATCCGATCCCGATCCGATCTTGTGCACAAAAAAAATTTGAGCGATCCGATCCCGATCCGATCTGGGAACGGGATCGGATAGGGATCGGATCGGTGTTTTGCCGAACCATTAAGTTACACCTCTCAAACGGAGGAAAAAGTATTTAATTAATTTTGATAAATTAATATACAATTACTGTACTATTCTATGCGGGTCTATTGAATGAGTTATCTTTTTCCTAATCATAAAGATTATGAGACAATATGCCTTGATTAAAATAGACGATCACTGAGCCTCATGAAAATAACAACACTGGCTATGTTATGATACAACGCAATTTATTAGGGTTACTATGTCAGAAAGCCATAAAGCAGAGTTATTATTTACATTGCAATTAAACCACAATTAGAACAGAGCAAAGCAATACACACTCAGCAAGAAAGTGTATTTAATAGCTGAAAATGAGATAGTAGTCGGTGGCTCAGTTTCCTAATTCACGAATCAATAATATATTTTAACTTGCATCATTGCATCTACATCACTCACTACATCTAATAATATGTAATACCAATATTATCAATACACCTAGCCCTCATTTCAAATACTATACTCAACTGATTCTCTACTCACTGCTGCTGCTACTCATGTCATCGTCATCATTGTGCACTCAAATTACATGAAGAACATTCTTTACAATTACACATGCATTCATCTATTATTTTAATCGACCGATCCGATCCGATCCGATCTTGTATATCAAAAAAATTTGAGCGATCCGATCCGATCCGATCTTGTATATCAAAAAAATTTGAGCGATCCGATCCGATCCGATCTTGTATATCAAAAAAAATTCCCGATCCGATCCCGATCAGATCTTGTCCATCAAAAAAATGTCACCGATCCGATCCCGATCCGATCTGGGATCGGGAACGGATCGGGAGCGGATCGGTCAAATCGATCCCATTTGGGATCGCCGATCCCCCAAGTTTCAAGTGTGCTTCGTATGTCGAGAACACTAGAAAAGCCGCAAGTAAAGTAACAACCCAGTTCTTCGTCTTCGTGAAATGAGTATGTATTTTTATTATAATCACTGCAATAACACTGAAGTGTCAATGGCAGGCAAAAGATTTAACAAGCCATTTTAATTTATATACCATATCGATATTTTACACGATTTACAAATAATCCCGCATATACCTGTCGTTGCGAAATTTTTCGTTTCCTTATGTTCGATATCCACATCTGCATTTTTCACAGTAAGCAGACCAATCTCAATTACATGTAGTACACAGTTTTGCCATTTTCCTTTAAACAACCTTTTAAACAACGTAAACAATATCAAACGTAGTCTTCCGAGTAATTAACTTCAAATCTTCGATAACTGGAATTATTAAAACATTTATGCTCCATATCCAAGATTTCTCTCGTTATAGTTTTCGTGTTCCAGATAATCAATATTTGTTAGTAAAAAAATTTAAATAAAATTATTTAAATAAGTAGTTATTTAAAATTATTTTTTCTGTAGTAATTAATTTGAAAAAATGAAGTAATTTAGGGAAAATGAAGTAATTTTGGGAAAATGAAATAAATTTGGCAAAATGAAGTAATTTTGGGAAAAGAAAGTATTATGGAAATATGGTTTTTATATATTTAGTTTTTTGGAAATATTTTATTATTGACAAAGTACCTGCAACAGTGTACAGAACTGTTGAATAAAATTTTATGTAATATTCTGTTGGGTTTGAATATTTATATGTTGAGTTAAGCAGTAGTAAAACCCAATTGCAGAACAATTTTCCACTATGATAGAAGACTGGAATATGCATCTCGTATTTATACTCGAAAATAATTATGTAGTGCAGTGTCCGTGAAATATTGTAACGCTTTGTTTGCCAAGTGCATTGGCTTTGTCTCCCACCATTTATCTTCGGAAATAATACTGATTGACGTATAAGTAAGGGTATAAGTAGAAGGTAATAGTTCATATGGTACCACAATGAATAGATCTTGTACATCATCTTTGTCACAGCGACTCACACCCTTTATTCTCACAGAGATTAGTGTGCCTTTGTTTACTTGGTAATTTAAATTAATTAAATAAATTTACTTTGTCAAGTATAACGGGAATTTTCTCATTTTCAAGAATTTTGTATGTTACCTTTTCACAAAGTGTTCACCGTGAACCTCAAGACAAGAGTACTTTAGTCCTCCACTCACTTTTACAAGTTTCAATAAGTTCAAGTTCAGAATAAATATTACCAAAACATCCCAAACCGGTATAAAAGACAGAGCAGGAGCGTATGTCACACAACACACACACACCAAGTAGAAACATCTTATTTCAAAAATGACTGGAAGTAAACTGGAAGACCATATTTTTGGTAAGTTTCTTTTCTTTCTATTTTCGTCCATTAAAAATTTATATTTTAGAATTTATTTTCAAAAAATTCTGTTAATATTTCAGTTAGGGGCTGAAGTGCAACCGGAAGTGATTAGTCAACCGGTTTCGTCTTCACCGACGGTATCTGTAATGCCAGAAATTCTGCTTGTAGACTTTGACATAATACTTGGGGTCACCAGTTGGAAACCCGGAGAGCGTCTTCGACCAAATTCCAGATGCAGAGGATTGGAACATTACCTCTGGCAAAATTCAAATTCCGCAGCCTAATGGTCCAGGAAGCGTGTTTTCCAGCAGATCGCCACATCACCCGTCACTGTATGTGCCGAGGTGAAAAGTGAAATTTCCAGCGAATACATGGAAGAAGAACACACGGCGGAGCTGGTTCGAAAAGATCATAATATGCTGTCTGCAGTTCTCAGGGGGTTATAAAACTCAACCCCAAATAATTTGTAAAATTTTTTGTGGTTGAAATAAATATGTGAAATGTGTTGTCATAAATTGCAAAAATTTCACAATCTACTTAACTTCTAAGGAAATAAGCTTTGCACACATTTCCATTAATAACCATAGTTCAGTGTAATTTGCGTTAAGGTCACAAAGATACTTAGTGCAGTTCAGTTTGGTCCTTTACGTTGCAGTGATGTGATTATAAGCTGATGCGGAAAGCACTCCCTGTCTCCAGAAACTCAACAATCATCGCATAGGTTTTCTTAGGTGGTTAACGTACTGGGTTGACAATTTCAAATATAAGCACAAGGAGACCCTAATCCTTAAACCCTCAACTGGTGAGTAAATTGTTTAAATGCGTACAAAGGCGCATCTGGTGTTTTTGTCGAATGGAGAAATAATGTGTACAATTGCTCATGGTTTACTGATTGTGTATCCAGACAGGGTTCAAATTCATTTTCCAGTCACACTCAGAGAGTTCACCGAAGGTTTTCAGCCCGAAAGAATCGAATTGGGATAAACCTTACCATTTAGTCTAGTAAAGTTGATATTATGTTATGCTATATCACATTATAGGTACCCCAGTATCCTAAACAATAAAAGTAGTATGAAAACATGACAAAAGAGAACCCTAATTGCCGTTGTGATACGACTTCTTTTTCCAAGTTGAGAGTAAAACGATGTTTCACAATTACACAACTGACAGAGAAAAAGCAGTGAGACTCGATACTACAACACACCAACAAATGAAATGCGCACCATTTACTCCGCGGATAATGCTCGCTGCGTTTCCCCCAATGCGGCTTATAGGTTTTACGCTGACATATAAGACCCCCCTCCATTTCGTACGTTAGCTGCGGAATCATCTACTGCTTAAATTGCCAAGGGAAAATGATAATGGGAAACATGAAGATGATAATGACATTTAATGGCTTAATTAGTATACGCTAATGAAGAATTATCTCTGTGAGTACTCTACATGCATTACAAGTAATGCCAGCTAGCACAGCAGTCATAAATTGAATTTCCAGGGGTATATATCCAGAAAAACAACTATATCTTGTATAGCTCATAGAAACGGATTTATTACTATCACATTAAAATGAAAAGGCATACAATAATACAGTTGGAAGTGTCAAATGAAAAGTCCCTAACTGTACGCTAAAGTCCCGAACTCTACCCTAAATTCTCTAACTGTACCCTAAAGTCCCGAACTCTACCCTAAATTCTCTAACTGTACCCTAAAGTCCCTAACTGTACTCTAAAGTCCCTAACTGTACCCTGCAGTCCCTAACTGTACCCTAAAGTCTCTAACTACCCTAAAGTCCCTAACTGTACCTTGAAGTACCTAAGTGTACCCTAAAGTACCTAACTGTACCCTAAAGTCCCTAACTGTACCCTAAAGTCCCTAACTGTACCCCAAAGTCCCTAACTTTACCTCAAATGCCCTAACTGTACCCTAAAGTCCCTAACTGTACCCCAAAGTCCCTAACTTTACCTCAAATGCCCTAACTGTACCCTAAAGTCCCTAACTTTATCTCAAATGCCCTAACTGTACCCTAAAGTCCCTAACTGTACCCCAAAGTTCCTAACTTTACCTCAAATGCCCTAACTGTACCCTAAAGTCCCTAACTTTACCTCAAATGCCCTAACTGTACTCTAAAGTCCCTAACTGTACCCTAAAGTCCCTAACTACCCTAAAGTCCCTAACTGTACTCTAAAGTCCCTAACTACCCTAAAGTCCCTAACTGTACCCTAAAGTCCCTAACTACCCTAAAGTCCCTAACTGTACCCTAAAGTCCCTAACTTTTGGCAAAATATATGATTTTTATTGATATTATTGAAAATAATATAATTTATTATTTAGTTAATATTTATATTGGATTAGAATGTACTATCGTCGTAAAGTAAATTACCACATTTAATTTTTCCTGCGAATCCTTAAAGCCAATACTGTAATTGTACAGACAAATACGATTGTAAAGGCTACGGACACACCAATGTTGAATAAAACCATACCATGCCATGTTGATATTATTGATTGAAATGTCAATTTTCATCATTAGTGACTATGTTTATTTTCTTTCTAGGTAATCGATCACTAGGTTTTGTGGTCTACATATTTTCTGTTGTTGTTTCTCGACTTTGTTAAGTGTTACCACACGGCGAGCATATCGAACGGTTCGACAGCGGCTCGATTCGATAACGGCTCGATTCGACAACGGCTCGATTCGACAGCGGCTCGATTCGACAGCGGCTCGATTCGATAACGGCTCGATTCGACCTCGATTCGACAACGGCTCGATTCGACCTCGATTCGACAACGGCTCGATTCGACCTCGATTCGACAACGGCTCGATTCGACCTCGATTCGACAACGGCTCGATTCGACCTCGATTCGACAACGGCTCGATTCGACCTCGATTCGACAACGGCTCGATTCGACCTCGATTCGACAACGGCTCGATTCGACCTCGATTCGACAACGGCTCGATTCGACCTCGATTCGACAACGGCTCGATTCGACCTCGATTCGACAACGGCTCGATTCGACCTCTATTCGACAACGGCTCGATTCGATCTCGATTCGACAACGGCTCGATTCGACCTCGATTCGACAACGGCTCGATTCGACAACGGCTCGATTCGACAACGGCTCGATTCGACCTCGATTCGACAACGACTCGATTCGATCTCGATTCGACAACGGCTCGATTTGAAAAGGGCCCTGTTCAATAAGGGCTTGATTCGATAAAAGCTCGGTTCAATAAGGGCTGAGTTTGTTAATTGCTCGATAAGGGCTCCGTTCGGTAACGGCTCGTTAAGGGTTCGGTTCGCTAAGGGCTCCGTTCGGTAATGGCTGGTTAACGGCTCGGTGCGATAAGTGCTCGGTTCTGTAATGGCTCGATTCGATCAGGGCTCGGTTCGGTAATTGCTTGATTCGATCAGGGCTCGTTAAACAGCTCTAATATTCATCCTTCACTATCAGTGTGTACTAAGAAGTGCATGGAGAATAATCTTGTGTCAAGCCGGTGAAATTATTTTGCGGAGTGGGTAGTCCTTGAATCTGTCGTGTGCGGTCTGATTGATTACAAAAGAAATAATACAAATCCATCCCTGTCAAAAATCGCCACGCAGAACTCTGCGGGCGAGACCCCGCTACGTACCCGCAGAAGATTGGCGGTTTTACCTGCGTTTATTATTCTGACATATACAGAGTAGTAACCGCGGGTTCCACTCGGCAGAAAAGGAACAAGTCGTTGCGCGGTTTGCTACACCCAGAAAATTGGCGGTTTTACCTGCAGTTATTTATCTGCGGGTAAAATCCCACGCTTATTCAAGCGAACAAAAAAATAATTTCTAGTCCTACTTCTACCCAGATTGCTACCTGCGGGTATTACTCGACACACTTTTTTGACATTCCTGGGATTCGAAGTTAAGACCTTCTCTTTTGGAGTTCATCCACTTTACCTCTTAGCTCTTTCGGCTTCTATGAGCTACGATACGATTATTCTATGCAATATCCTTGCAGCAATACACTATGTACAATGATTTACGAAATTAATTAAGCCCCCTTTCCCTCGCTATTATTACCGCATTGCACATTCTTTGAGATAGGTTATAGATGGGTTTTATTTAGCGGTATACATGTGAACAATATTTAATAATACTATATGGTAAACACAATTAAGTCATGCTGTAATTAAGGGAGAGCATGTATTATAATTGCAAATCTGGGAAGAAATAGTCTTCATTTAAAAATTTGATATTTAATTTCATAAATTGCGAAGAAAAAATTATAATGAATATACTAAATATTCTGGTGCAACAGTAATGCATAATTTACCAAACAACTAAAGAGAGACGGTTCACCAGAGAGGTAAAGTTATGGCTTTTTAATCGTTTTTTTAATTATAAATTTTTTATCTAAGTGATTGTTTGTATTATATAGATTTTAGATATTCATATAGATTTTATTACCTTGTAACAAGACATTAAAAAACCTATGGTGGAAAAGCTAGACAAATTTCAAAAAAGAAATTGGCATTGCCGACCAAAATATATTATTAATAAAACAAATGTGATAAGTTGAAGATTTGATGTAATCTCAAAATACTGACTGTTTTAATGGTAAAAAAGTGTGCATATTTGAAGACATTAAAATGTACAGCAGCACAACATTCTCCTAAGTCCTACAAAAATACATTGATCAAAATCCAAATTTAAATGACTTGTTTTGCAATTCGTGTAAAATAATTAAATTTGAATCAACTTAAATAAGACTTAAAGCGTTATGAAACCCTTTATGTCACAACCTAATGTACCAATAATGTTCACTTGCTTCTTCATACATGTGGGTGTGAATATGTCAAAAATCGGAACCGTTATGGGCTTATTCAGCGTATTTCCAATACGAAAGTTTAAATTGAATATAGTTAATACTTCTCAAAAAAATCCAAAAAGTTTGCGACATTTCTCAAGCATGGCAAATGGGCAAAGCTACATTTTCGAGCAAAATTTGCCCGAAAATGTTATTATTCAATTCTTGGTACAGCCAACATTTTGAAAAATTAGCCAATATTTTTAAAATGGAAAGATTATATTTTACAATACAGAAATTCAATTAAATGCATGCCTTTTAACGCAAAGATGCATCTTAATATTGGCAGAATTCTTGCTGCGTAAATAATCCCGCGTGAAACATGATCTTTTCGCCATGTTTCCTGCAGATAATTATCTGCGTGTAATTTTAGGCACAAATTCTTGCGTTCTCATATGCGCGGGTAATTATCTGCAGAAACCTGCAACATCCTGTGGGAACTACCCCTTGATTAAAAATCGGATAATTTACACGCGGTTTTCTGCGGGTAACTCCTAAGGGGGATATCTCGCCATAGCGTTCCCAACTGTTTTTACAATTCACAGATAGGCAACTAAAAATCTCAAGGAGCATAAATTTTACGTTAGTTGATAGTTGAACTGATCATAGTATGTTGACGAAGACGAACAGTACAATTTTTGATATCTTGAAAAGATCTCACAGTAAAATAAGTTGCAGATAATATGTAGTTTTTCTTTAGATTGTTTTGTTCATTGTTTTGAATTCTCAGAAATGTCAGTCTTGATTTGCACATCAAAGTAGAATAATTGGTTAAAATTGAATGCAAATTCTGCATCTCCATTGCTGTTTTTCATAGTTGAAAAGGAAAATATTGTGATGCGTATATGGTGATGTGAGATGACGTCAGATCTATTCCAACCGCTCCTCTCGTCGTATTTTGTTGTATTTTGTTGACCCCGGCTTCCCCCAAAACTGACGACATAGTTTATGGATGGCCCCAATGTAGAACGATGCAGTATCTGATGCTTTGATGACTCAATCGGCTACACATAAAACAGTCCCTTTCTTTATAAAAAGTAATAATTTTGGACGACTTTTATTTACTCCCAAGGGTTCACTGGTTTATTTAAATCGTAACTATTATCTATATTTGCAATGTCATTTTGTATACCAGTTTCAACTGAATCATTCCAATGAAGGTAAAGTAATGGAACGCTGATCGCTTTTGTAGTAGCCACCAGAGTTTTGCAGATTATAGGCGAAGTGGTAGTAAAATATTGGAAAATATAACAACGAGTGTGAATAAAAATATAGACAATTTTTTATATGATTTAATTTGACGATCTAATTTAATAATTATTTTTGATAGCGGTATGGATTTTCATGATTGTTGAGTAACAATCAAGTTTTCCCAAAATAGGTCTCACAGTAATACTGAAAGCAAATCAAAATGAGCCTAATGACGTTTTTGATGATGAAAAGACCCACTTGAAGTGTTTTGATGATTGGTAGATGTGAAAAATAATTAATTACGAATACGAACAATTATATAGAAAGTAAACTTGGTAGAATGTCCGTCTTTGAAAACAGTCAATGAGAAGATACAGAATAAAATAAAATGTCAGTGAGTGGCGTAATCGAAGATGCTCCCCAACTACCACGGTTCTACATAGAACTTGTTATATTATATTAGTTCACACAATGCAAAGCACCTTGCCAACTTATGATTACTATGAAACATACCACTATTGCAGCAGTTTTCACATAATTCTAGCATTTATAATTACATCATCTCTGTGAAATAAGTTATACATATGCAGTCTTATAAAGCCTTACGAATGTTTACGTAGCAACCAATCCAGCATTGAAGGAGAAACATTTACTAGTAATTACGTAACTTTGAAGCATTTGTGTGTATTTTATTCTAGATTCTTTCTGGACAATATTTCGTAATCTATTGTTCAGACTAATTTAATAGCCTAGTGACCAGATGCATCATTTTGAGAACCCAGTCCAAAAGAGTTTAAAAAAAACTTATTGCCAATTTTTGAATTTTAGAGAATTCTAAGTCGCTTTCAAAAGGGAATATTTGATTAATTTTAATTTTACAAGAAAAAGATTTGTTTTTTAATCTCAATATAAAAAAGAATCCGGCCTCTATTTTACAGGACTAGTATAAATATAATGATAATTTACAGATAGCTGGTGGAATAATAATATATCGATTAGTGTACACATAAGCCTTATGCCATTACGTATTATACGAGACGATTACTCGGTGTCATTTCCTTAAGCAGTTAAAGCAATTACAAAAATGTATCATTTTATTTGAAAAAATTCTGGTCGTCCTCTTGGCCTTGCTAATTTCAACGGTCATTCAGTTTCTTTTCGTTTGTCTTTTCTTGGTTTGCAATTCATTCCTTGTCCTTTCGTCGACCAAAGCGCTTCATCTCAGAACAATTTTTCAACTCACAACTTGTGTTCAACTATTAAGTGACATGGATACTTCCTTCACTGAAAAAGGCGGAAATATTGACATTGGGATTATTGGAGCTGGGTAAGAACAGAATATAAAATAAATTGTTTTTCATTAATCTCCCTATTTTATTTTATATTAGTTATCAGATACTAGTTATTAGAAAAGTTTTAAGATTGTTTTAACTGAAAATATAGTAAATACTTAAGATATTAACTCAAAAGTTCCCTTTTAAGTAATGTCCTTAAAGGCTAAAGGAATGTACGCACAGAAATTAAATTGACATTTTTATGCACAGTATATCCGGCATTGGCGCTGCGATTCAGCTACAAAGAGAATTACAATTGAACTCGTTCACCATATTCGATCGTAATGGAGAAGTCGGAGGATCTTGGCTTGTTAACTCGTACCCTGGGTGTCGCTCTGATGTCGAAAGTCAAATTTGTAGCTTTTCATTTGAGCCAAAGCCAGGTTAAAATTATTATTTTAACATTTAATCCATTTTAACCTGTCATTAGAGAACTTAAGCATTGAATGAAGGACCTATTGTTTTCGATGTATGACTGCAATGTAATTCCAT
This sequence comes from Yoshiicerus persimilis, assembly GCA_020352615.2. NCBI lineage: Eukaryota > Metazoa > Arthropoda > Collembola > Entomobryomorpha > Tomoceridae > Yoshiicerus > Yoshiicerus persimilis. The sequence goes on from CM036940.2 coordinate 93,647,963, forward strand.
TTATTGTAATGACCTAATTGTGTATTAACTACAACGAAATGTTGAGTAAATATTTCACATGAATATCACCAAATTTTCCAGATTATGCTAAGACTTATGCATCAAGATCGGAAATGCTGGCGTATTTACGTAAGGTTGCAACAAAATGGGAAATTTACTCCAGGGCAAAATTGAATACTGAGGTGAAAAGTCTTACATGGGACGAAAAGGCTTTCAAATGGATATTGGTATACGTAGACAATCAAGCACAGAACGGTGAAGAGAAAACAGCACTCTTTGATATAATGTACATGAATCAAAATTAATTATTTATCTTTCCAAATTTTAATTTGACTTTAGTAATAGTACTATTTTTGAATTGCTTTAAAACTAAATATCCAATGTATATGAAGTACATATAAATTGAAGGATTCGATTTAGAACAACAAAATTATAATTTCTGGACAAGTCATTTAATGAAGATATTAAGCCGCAAAATATTTTTTTTATTCAATTAGATGTAAGCTTTGATTTACCTTGACTTTTTGCTTAAGCCACTCCCCAGGAAATGTACTTATTAAATCTAGGTTTTTTAAGAAATGTCCTTTTATTGCAGAATCAACGGTGCAGGCCGGGTATCTGTACCAAAAGTCCCTACAGAGTACGGTTCTTTTACTGGACCTTCAATGCATTCTGGTGAATGGGATCATTCAATCGATTTGAAGGACCGCAAAGTAGCCGTAATAGGAACTGGGCGCTCAGCGCTTCAAATAATTCCAAATATTGTTGATGACGTGAAAGAACTACATGTCTACCAAAGAAGAGCACCGTACCTTACTCCATCTCTTCATTGTAACTACCACCATATTATTATATTCCTGCAAACAACGTTTCCTATAATTCTGTGGATAGTACGAGCCGTGGCGACTTCCTATCAAGAATCCATAAGTTATGCATTTAAACCAAATACGATCTTTAATAAAATGGGTAAGGATCCCTAATAAAATAAAACACGTATAAAAGCATTATCCTGTATTGCTGAGTTACTAATTATGTATGCAATATATTTACTTGCAGCGAATATAATAATTTCTTTCAACAGAAAATTGCAAATCTGGAGGAATGAAAAGTTACGAATATCATTGACTCCAGACTACAGTTTTGGATGTAAAAAATATGTAACTGCTGATGACTTTTATCCTACGATGGCCCTTCCTCGTGTTCACTTGCACACATCTCACATTGATAAATTTATTGAACAAACCATATTCACGAAAGATGGAAAATCGCAAGATATTGATGTAAGTCTTCAATATTAACAGGTTTCTTTTAAAACAGGATGTCCAATAACATACCAATAGTTCATTAATATGCTACTTCTACTATCCCTTTTTCCTCTTAAAACAGGTATTGATTTTTGCAACTGGCTTCAGAGTTCAAGATTACTTCAAACCACTGGTTATTATTGGAGCAGATGGAGTTAACATTCTTGATTCATGGGTAAAGAATGGACCTCAAGCATACTACGGAATAACAAGTCACGACACTCCTAATCAATTCTTCCTTTTAGGTCCTAATACGGTAATTTAAAATATAATTGTACATGTATTTTCAAACCCTAAGATCGCAATAATTGCATTTCATTTTTATTTTTCATAAAACAGTTACCCGGTCACAATTCATGCTTTTTCCAAATTGAGTGTCAGATTAACTTTGTGCTAATGGCAATTCAAGAAATGGTGCAAAGAAAATCAAGACGTGTATGCGTGAAAGCTTCAGCGGAAAAAGATTATATGAAAACCCTTAACGAGAATTTAAAAGAAACAGTTTGGGCGACGGACTCTATGAAAACGTGCGGCTCTTGGTATGCTGACGATGCTGGTAGAGTTACTACACAATGGCCCTTAACTTGTTTTGAATACTGGAATCAAACGAGAAAGATAGATTTTCAAAAGTTTGAATTTGACTCTTAAATATATATTTAATCTTCCACATTTCGCTATTCGAAATTTCTTTTGCAAATTAGGGATATTTGTGGATATCTCCTTTTAATTCATTTATTTTTTTTGTATAAATTCGGTCACACTCGGGTACAGCTAAAATAATATTTTACACAAACCCCATACACATACGAATGAGTATACCTTTAAACTTTTACTACCAGGCTGCGTTGGGTTCAGAAATGAATAAATCCACTCAAATTATTTTCCTTTTCAATAAGAATAATTTTATTCAAAACATTTTTATTGTAATATATAACATCCCTAATAAAAGTTACATTGTTTCATTGTATAAATGCAAAAAATTGTTATTGCAATATGACTCAATGCTATGTTTTACTTAGTATTACTAAAATTAAATAGAGAAATGAATGATCTAAATCAAAAACATCTTAACTAAAGCTGCTTTATAGTATACGCAATTACAGTAATTCAATGTGTAATCGACAAACCATGCCTGATCCATCATAAAATAAAGGAGGTAAAAAGTATGATTTATAATGTTAAAAAAACTTGTACATTAGAGAACTTCATCAATAGGGTATGTGATATTGCCTTGACCGTCATTCCACTTTTTACGCCGTTCGGCACTGTTAAATAAACAGACCAAAGAAACCTGCCTAATTAATTATTTGGCGAATAAAGCTCAATTGGGCTTTTAGGTCAAAGTCTATACAAACAATATAAATGTTCCCTAATGGATAGACTACTCACGACAAACCGCGATTTCGTTTTCATCTATGCTCCGTTACTAAAATAATGTTGTAAAACTTTCGTTGTAGCACCTTTCTGCTTATAGTCTGTAGTATAACTCCTGAGTAAAACTTTTCCGTAGAAAAGTATTACAACGTCGTCCGTAAATGGACCGCTATAGAGTCTAAGAGTCGTGCCAACAAGTCGAAGTGTAAATATTTCTTTAAAGAAATGTAACCCGCAGCTATTGATATAAAGTTCTGAAGTCAAATGCCTAAAACAGCCTACACGAAATACAACAGTAAAAGTTTTTTAAATTATTATTTTGGAATGAAATAAAAAGCAAGCACTTACTTCCAAGCTTCAATGAGTATGTGCTTAGTCCCAGCACCATGAAACACCAAATTTCTACAGTTTTATTAGTTGTTGCGTTTTCGAAATACACGTTTGGGTTAAAATTACAGTATCTAATGGACTTGGAAGGCTACTGTTACACACAAATTGTATTTCACCATAAATACTCAAATAAACAGCATTCTTTACCCGATGAGGTAATAATCAATGAGCTACGTCAAGTGAACAATCCTTACGCAATAACAGAATTCGGTACTTCTTCTAATGCTACGATCTGCATTCAACAGTCGGCAGACCCTAATTTTGCCAAATATTTCCCTGATCACGTTGAGTATCGTTCTAACCATGTGTCACGGTGTACTAAGGAACTCGACTCTCTCAAAATGAAAACTTCATCTCCGGTTTTTCAATCTCGATTGAATTGTTTGACAAGCATTTTTGTTAATCTAAATATTAAAGACTACGGCGAAATTATGTTGACCAACTACATCAGTGAAACATTCAATTCTCTTGCTTTGGAAAAGAATTACAGGTTTGCGGAGTATTCTTCAGTGTACATATTCGTGGACAAGGAAACTCTCAACCTTGCAAAAGAGAATTCAATATATTTTACTCAAGTAGGATTAAACTTAGACATAGGTGAACTCCTTCTAAGAAAAACATGGTTTCTGTTCACAATTAACACAACATTTTACTTTCTTTGTCCGGAATTGAAATATATATCAGAGAAAATTTGGTTTACTGGGTATTCGTTAATTCGCTATCCGTTAAATGAAAATGAATCATTATCTAGTGGGATCCTGAGAAGAAAAACTCAGCTAGATTTTATTAAAACGAGTAGTGTACCCCAAAATATTTTTATTGACATAAAATCTCAAAAGTTGTATCATGGTGGTTATAGACAAATAGAACCTCCACTGAAAAATGAATATTTTTCATTGTCTTTTCAGAGGAACACCGTATATATGCCCCTTCCAGTCATTTCTATTATTCTACAGAATTTTGCAAATGTGACAATAGGTGTGATGGGCACACACGCCATACTTGGCAATTTTCTAATTGTAACATTCCATCATGACTTTGAATTGTCACGTCAATACAATATTTATAATGCGTACACATCAAACACTATAACCGGTGATCATTCCTACAATTTCATTTCATGTGTTGTTTTAGAAGATGCAAGTCTTTCGTTTTTTGGATACATTCGGCCATTTGAATTGGAAACTTGGTTGGCCATCATTGGTTCAATTCTTTCTATCGTTGTTTTCGTCCACAGTGCAATATACATTATAAGGAATGAACATTTCCCTTTTATGTTAATATTTTTCGGCTATCTTGTTCAACATGGCCACTCTTTGCCAACAAGGATAACAAAACTTCTGTGGATAAAAATTGCAATCATTCCAACTATGCTCTCTCTGATTCTCTTAACAGAACTTTACAAAGGAATCGTAACTTCAGATCTGACGGAACCTCCGCCCAACAAGAAAATTGAATCAATGGAAAGCTTGGCTCACTTACCAGATGTAAAGATATTTAGTCCTCTTAGTGGAAATAACGATCCATCCTATGTTTCACCAGGGATGTTTAGTGCCCTCCTACTGAAATATTACACTTATTTGAACAATAACAAAACCTGTTACCCAACAATTCCAACATTTAAAAAAGGCCCTTGCGAAGTTGACCACGACACTATATTTCCTGATAATGAAACTCAAAAAACCATTGAAGAAGCTTTTCAAGCGTGTAACACGGAATTTCATTGTATTTCTACGACTTCAATAATGCTATTTGAAGCGAAATATAATAAACCAGCAAAGAACGCCTTCAACGACTTTATTCCAAAAATTGAAAAGTCCATACGGTTTCCCCCAGGATTCCCAACTATCTCCCCTCAAAAATGGATCTCCGAATGCCAAAATTCAGTTTTCATGGATGACACTTTTAAAATACACCGTTTCCTCAATGAATCATATTGGCATTCAGAAAGCGGTAATATTATTCCAAGACGACAGCTGTATTTTGGTAAAACTGATAATTTACTAGGTGGATATCACGTATCAATATTCAACAGTTACAGACTTCCACTAATGGATGTATACTTTAGGAAGAGTTTCAGTGTTTTACTTCATTCGGGGCTTTATCACTTTTGTAATTGATATTTCCAAAGTGCAGAAATGAAATAAATGGAAATGTGCATAACTCTATCTCCAATTCATTGATTTATTTAGCAGCTACTGCAGTTTCGCATTGAATTTGCATCGACGGGCTACAATAAATCAATTCATTTATAATTACAATTTTATAAGTGAGAAATATTTTAAGAAATAGCTTATACAAGGAAAAATCATTGAATACTTTATATACTTATTCTACGTAGAAAATTTAATTTTATGCCATTGGAGTGGTTACCTGCTGTTGTAAAATATAGAATAGAAGGTTTTACATTGTTGTGATAAAAAATAAATCACTATTTACATTCGGCCTAATTAAAATTTGGAAATAATTATGAGCATAATTAATTTGCTCTGTCTGCAAGATGTCTAATTCGAATTTGGAGAAAATATTGAGTGTTTGACTGAGGACTGAATTTAGGTGGTATAGTATTATATGTGTAGCTGGTTTTAGTTTAATATGATACAATGTTGGAAGCAGTCACATTAGTCTACAGAATATATCTCAAAATCATATTTAAAAATCATATTTAAAAAAATATACAATTTTAGATTATGTGAGAAATTCTGAAATACTATTGACTCTTTTATATGCTACAGTGTATCTCATATTGTTAGCTAAACATTTTAGTTTACTATCAGAACATTTATTATATTCTTCTGCAATAGTATCAATAACTAGTTTACTTAGATTATTAATTGATTGATAGAAAGGCATTACTACATAATTACAATTTCTGTTGCGTTGAATCTCTGTTGTACAATTATTAATATTAATGTCATACTTAATTAATATTTCTGGGTAATGTATTGCAAGAGTTTTTAACAAAAGAAAATTTTTGGGAATCAATAGCTCATTTCTTTGAATTTTAGATAATCTTTCAAGGGCAGTAGTAACAACTTTAAGAGGATATCCTCGCTTTTTAAAAATTATTCATCATATTTTGAATTTCCATATCTTTGACTTGCGGATCTGAACAAATTCTTATGATACGCAGTCCTTGTGAAAAAGGTAATGAATTTTTTAAGTGGGGTGGATGGTTGGATAAATAATGAAGGTATTGATTCTTTGACATTGGTTTCTTATATAAAGATGTAGAAATAACATTTTCATTGTTTAAATGTATTACTAAATCTAGATAAACAATTGATTCTTTACTGTAATTATAGGTGAATTCAAGAAATTCATGTCTCAATTTAAGTTTTAACCAACTGTCCATGTCTTCAATTTCAGTGCTTTCCACAATTAAAAAGAGATCATCAAGAAATCGTTTATAAAAACAAATCTCAGGAGAAGAATCCATTATGTTTTTAATTTCTTCATAAACAGTTATGTTGGCAATTGAACATGAAGCCGCACCTCCCATTTGAATACCCTTAGTCTGCTTAAAATATTCATTTTTGTATTTTATATAGCTGAAATCCAAACTAAGATCTAACAATGTTTTTAGCTGACTTTCTGTTAAGTTAAATGGTAAAGAACAGTGATTTTTATATTTTGAAAAACTAGAAGTACAATGTCTTTTGCATATTTGTATAGGTAAATTAGTATATAAGCTAACAATGTCAACTGTTACTAACGTATAGTTTTGTTCTGAGTTTAATTTTAAGTTGTGTAGCAAAATAAGCAAATGTGTCGTATCTAGTAGTAGATCTGGAACGTATAGCATAATGGGTTGAAGGAATGTATCTAAAAGTTTACTAATTGTTCTGTTAATTGTCTTAATAGTACTACATATTGGTCGCCCAGGTGGAAAATAATCAAAATGCTTGTGAATCTTAGGCAGAATATAAAAGTTTGCCGGTTCGTAGTTTTTAGGAATAAATTGTGATAAGGGCGAGTCACAATCTAGATTCTTTTCAAAGCATTTTAATTTATCTAGAAAATCATTTGCAGACCTTTCAAAATGTGGCAACGTTGAAGGTTTGTATGTGTTAATATCATTCAATTGTTTAAAAACTTCAGCATCGTAATCATTTACGTTCATAAAGCACACGCCAGCATTTTTATCTGCATTTTTTATTATTATATTATTTTGCTGACAAAAATCTTTACATGCTGCTAATAGAGATTGCGGTATTAAGTCTTTATATTTTGTATTCTTTTTTAACTTTACTTTGAAATTATGGCCTATATCTTGACTAGGAAAAATTATATTTTCCAAGTCACTTTTTGTGTTAGAAAAGTTTGATAAACTAAGTAAATGTTTTTTTGATTGTATTTTCCATTTGTCGAATAAAGATAAATCGTTATTAGTATCTCCTTTGTTTTGAAAGTCTACTCGCCAAGAAATTTTTCTTATACTTTCATCTAGAGCTTCGTTTAACTTTTTATAATTAGGAAATTTAGGTACGCAAAAATTTAGTCCTAAAGCTATTAGAGCTTTAAATTGTATAGGTATATTAATTTCTGATAGATTATGAACTATATCAGGGGTGTTTTTCACAAACCTGAAAATTTTATATAGTTTCTTATTTTTAGAAGTGTTTATTTTCCCACATTGAAATATTCGTTCCATCCGGTAAAATCTTCTTTTCCTTTTAGGCTTAACCTCTCCAATGGCAATTTCCTAATCCAGTTTAGACAAGACATCTTTCATGGTGCAGGGTTGAACAAAATTTTCAGTTTTGGCTTTGTAAGGTCTTCGTTGCAATGTATTCAGACTTGAAGATGTACTCGCGGTTACTTCGTTTGAATTATTCTGAGGAGCAGATTTTGTGTTGAAATTTGTTTTTCGGAATTTGGTATTTCCTCGTTTGAAGGGTTGTAAAACTTTCCTGTTGCCACTTTTTGGATTAATGGGATTATTTTCAGTCATAGTCTGCTTAGAATTATTTTGAGACTGGAATCCTTGCTTAGCTTTTTGCAGACTGACGAATGATTCTTTGCCTTCTTGAATTCTCAATGTAATAACAGAGGAATAAAAATTGAAAGGTTCATTAGGAGGTTCTTTATTGTCTTTTCTCCATTTCGGTTGTAAGTAGGAAACTTTACTTTCTTTTGTATCCCAGTCTATGTTTTTGATATAGAATCGCTTGGCAAAGTCCGTTTTGGCTTTTAAATAATGAATCGCGAATAACTTCAACAATATTTCAGTGAATTCAGATTGGCCATGTAGATTTTCGGTCAGTTCTTTATATATTAATTCATAGTTTCTGAGTATCAATAGCTCTGATGTAAAAGCTGAACCTTCAACAGCGTTCAAAGTTTTCTAAACATCATTTCTGGAAGAAGTTGAAAACTCGGTATGGACATTTTAACAACAGGGTTAATGATGTGCTTTTCGTGAACTTGAGCTCCTGTGACGTTCTTTTGGAAGTATTTAGTTTGGAAGAGTGACATGAAGTTTTTGATTAATTTAATACTTGTTGGAGGACTAAGTATAAACGTAGAAGGATGTTCGATCGTCAGATTGATAATGAATACTGTAATGCTAAGTAATATATGAAATAATATACCAATGAAATATAAGAAATGATATACCAATGTAATGTATTAAAGAATATACCAATGCAATATATTAAATAATACACCAATGCAATACCTAGGTGTAGCATAAATTCGTGCAGGCACTGTTACGACAATAATTTCTACATTTCATTGAATTTTAATATGAAATTTTGTTCTTTTGGACATGCATTTAATTGTGAACTAAAGTTAACATTCATTTTTCCATGTGCTCCCCGTTTGCTTTCACACAAGCCATAACTCTACATAACATTGACTAATTGAGGCACGCAGGGACTCCTTGGAAAAATTGTGACGTATCTTAGCGAGGTTTTCCTTTAGGGATTCCAAATTTTTATCAGGCTTAGTAAACACTTCCCTTTCCAATTTTGACCACATGGCATAGTCCAAAGTATTCACATCTAGTGAGGCCGCAGGCCATTCTTGACGTACGATGACATCACAAATACCACCTTTTAGCCAGGTCTACACTGTTTTAGCTCCCTGAGAAGGTGCAGAGACTTGAGGGAAGGGCCAGTGCCTTTTATTGAATGGAGTGGACCCTAGGAGTTTAGCAATGGACCTACGATAGATTCCAAGTAGTTTTAGGCTTCTACTTTAACTCATTGGGGAACAAAGTGCACTTTTGGCTTGTTTTCTGAGTTTACCCCGAACAAAATCACAACACAAAGGGGGGATGGGCCCTAATCGACTCATAGGAACCGCTAATGTGCTAGTAGCCCATATTGGGTAATTTCGTCTATTGAGCTTCCCCTCAACTGAAAAAATTTTCTGAGCAATACAAAGTATTTCTTTGAAATTTTCACCTGCGTGCCTCAAAAAATGTCAAAGATTTGAGCGAAGATATTTTCTTTTCCGTTTTAGTTCAATAAATGAGAAGTATCTCGTTTTAAACCTTAGATATATAGGTGTCGTTTTAATATCCTCAACATGGTAATATATTCCACATTGAATTAGGGGGTCAGATTTAATGTTGACAGACGATTATTTCTATGAATTACTTCTCTGACTGCTTTTGCGGTCGCTGGTGTACGTCTACTACGAGATCAGCCAGATCTCTTTTTGTTACATACACTCCCAGTTTCCGTGTATGTGCAAATGCCTATATAACACTTCTTTGCATGACCTCTGACTTTTTTGGGCACCTAACATATTTCAATTTTTTTCTTTTACCTTAAAATAGCAGTAAAATTGCTGCACGTTCACTTTGTTTGAGAATAATTTTGGTCAAAAAATCTTTTCACAGATATTTGAGGTATGAAATATATTCACAAAATCATGGAGAATCAGGGGAAAATTGCCCAGTGAATGAACAATCATTTTACCCGGCTGGCAGCCCTTCTAAATCGTTGCCAGTATTTATGTTACACCTAGGTATATGAAATAATATACCAATGCAATATATTAAATAATGTACCAATGTAATATATGAAATAATACACCAATTAATGCAATATATTAAATAATGTACCAATGTAATATATGAAATAATACACCAATTAATGCAATATATTAAATAATAAACCAATGCAATATACTAAATAATATACCAATGCAATATATTAAATAATATACCAATGTAATAAATGAAATAATATACCAATGTAATATTAAAAGAATAAATAAAATGGACATCGTGAAAAATAAAAAATTCAAGTCCTACTAACCTACGGTTCCAGTTACCAAAAAGAGATTACTCAAATAATCATAATTTCCTATATATGCATAATGATTGATTGCTGTATTTGTGATAGTTTTTGAAATTTTGTCATTCTATCGTTGTCACCAAGACGTCAATTCCAATATTGAACTCCTACGTGTGCGTTACTGAAATACAGAATTTCCCATATTATTATCACTGAATTAAAAGGATATCAGCTTTAGTATCAATATTACTGCTCTTCAACATCCAGCTCCATTAGCCTGCTTTTCCTAAAGTCATTTCTCCTGCTACACCAAGGAAATTACCATGGTGATCTGTATACAGGTAGCTGGTGGTGAAAGCAAAAATATTAAAATTTCCTATTTTTAATTTGGCTAGAATTTTGAGGATTGAGAGCCAAATTTTTCTGCCCAAAGCCTAGGCTAAAATAAAATCACTACATAAACAATTACCAAACTTCACTATCAACCTACCTATAAAGGGCTACTGAAAGAAGCTATTTTGCTGCCACAAACTACGAATATCTGGCCGATTACATTATTGAAAATAAGCAAACACAAACCATTCCAAAAATCAAAAGTAAAATGTAAATATTAATATGCTTGGCCAAGACAATATATTTTTTGATATACTATGAGCGTATTACGACTGACAATTGAATGCATGCTTAAAATATACTAAAATAACAAAACTTTTGAATAATGTATCAAACATTTGCATGTAATGCAAATAATTGGTTGCCAAAATATGGAATTATGAAAAGCACAAGATAGTAATTTAGCCTTTTCTTTTGAAAAATCGTAATCCAAAATAAATTTTATGAAAAGTAAAAAATCAGTTCCAAAACTAATTTACTAAAGTAAAAATGATTATTTAATAATACCTTTAACGATGAAATTGATATATCCATCTCGTTACAATTTAGACGAAGAAGTTGTATAATCCAATTTTGATTTGAAGGTTTATTGTCACACTTTGTAGAGCCAGCATTTTAGCTGGTTTCAAACAAAAAACGTCGCAAAATTAGCGTAAACTATGAATTTTTAAAGAGTAACTAGTATTTTTTACCTGTTTTACGAATGGGAGGATACCCCTAATTTTAGCAATAAGAAAATGACAGAGCAGCAATGTTTAAAAATAATAAAAGTTTTACGTAACACCATTTAGCAATGAGGAAATACAGAGATAACTTTGTTTGGTAATCAGAAATGAGTATATTGATAACTGTATTTAATAAAAGGCTAGGGTAGGTTATTGTAAAATGTTTTACAATAATGAAAGGTTTGGGATACCGGTGTTTAAAATTCATAATAGATTCGTAACAACCGTATTTAGCAATTAGAAAAAGTTAAAATATTTAAAATCCCATCCACATTCCGTTTCTCTCATTCCATTATCTCTAATTGCACCCAACGTTTGGCTTCTCTATCTAAAAAAATTTTAATCCCAGGCGATGTTTTGTTTCCCAATGCACAATCCTTAATTCCCACCCAAACCTCTAGTTTCCCATACTATGTTTCTCCCAAAACATAATTCTTATTTTCAAGCCACCCCCAGTTTAACATACATCATAATAATTTCCCATAATATTATTCAACTTGACAAGTGGCTACACAACTTCACATAATATTCAAACTAAAGAAGACATAACTAACTAACTACAGATGTACATAACTATTTCATTGGAAATGAAAATACAAAGATTAATTGACTAATTTTTAAAATCTAAATTAGGGAACGTTTTAGATGATGCATTACACTTTCTATCGGTCCTCCTAACCCAGTATCCTGAATTGCCATCTGAATTCCTTTAAAATTCTCTCACTCATTTAAGGCGAGGCGGACGGCCATACATTTCGCAACAACTTATAATTACCTACGTCATATTTAAATTTTATATCTTTAATTTTTCAAGTTAAATTCAGGACATAGGCCAAGTCTTTGAGAAATACTTCGTTATATATATAATATACTCAGTACCTTATATATGTTTGTTGAATCTCTTGAATTGAATATATTTAGTGTGCAGATCACTTTTTATAGAATTCATGTTTGTGAATGGGAATTAAGAAACACTTGGAGAGCTTGATTGATCTGGTAAAAAAATTGTTTGAAGTTGTTCTTTGAGAGATTTCTCAAAGAAAACTTACTAGACGGTCTTTTCTGCGCAATCTTTCAAAGAATTCATTGTCTTGGCATACTTCATCAGGAACACTTCCCAGGATGCTTTTTGGAAGGAAATGTTTTGAGAAATATTTTTGCAGGACTTTTGGTCCCGAATTGTTGACGTGTATTTTGTCCCTCAAATCCGTGGAAATGAAATATTTTACAGCATTGTAAATGACAGCAGCAAATAAAGGAACATTGACTGCGAAAACGGCAACGATCTTCACCGGATATGCGTACTGAAATCAAAAATGAGTGGTTAAATTAAAAATCAATTAAATTTTACTGTTTTAGTTATGCATCTTATTTTGCATATACCTGGAAGGTTTTAACTGCGAGCAAAACGTTTTCGCGAGTAACTTTAGTGGCATTATAAACAGCTCTTTTGTGACTCATTCCAGCAAAGTCCATTATTAAAATAAATCCTTTTCTTTGGTTATCGGCAGTAAACATTAACTCGTCTACGGCATAGCATCCACCGATGATTGCCTTATCGGTATCAAATTCATCCGGGTCCCAATGGTTAACTTTGCAAAGTAAAACCTGCCTGCCTTCGGGGTCCTTCTTTTTGAAAACGATGATGGCCTGTTGTCCAAGATCATAAATATCTTTCATTTCTTCTACGTTGTTCATTCTGAGCAGATCATCTTGTAAACGCAACATGTTGTCGTTTCTTTGAATACACGAAAGAGCTTTTTCAATGTCGTAATCGGCAAAGCGCAAGAAACGAAGTAGAACCTCATCGTCTTCTGGTTTGATTCGCATTGGATAACAGTCGTCTTTTCAAATCAAAATTCAATTTTTACTCATGTCACAAAATCCACTTAACATACTTCATGCATAGTTTATGAAAACGATACTATTATTATTCTTCCTACAGATTAATTACTCTTTAAATTCTCTAACTTCGTTTTTTTCACGTTATGGATTTGCATACCAGTTTAATTAACTAAATATTCAAGGTATTAATGTTTACTACCGCTCTATTATTAATTACACTCGTTAACAAAAGTTATTATTTATATTTACAATTCCCTCAAACCAGTTACCAAGTATTTTTCAATGTTATTAATTATCCAACATAACTGTGAAGGTCTTTAGCTAATTACCATTAAATTGAAATAAAAATATTTGTTTACCTCTCATAACTTGCTTTAGTTCTTGCAAATATTGTGCTTCATATTTTTCAATTGTCTTCCCGTTTTCCATTTTTGCGAGTGCACTAAGTTTCAACACCGATTGGATGACTTCAGGTAACTGACTCCTAATGCTGTACTCTTAACAGATTTTGCTATACTTTTATTAACTCAGGGGAATTTTGTTTAGATTATTGAGTAGTACATACTGCTCTTTGTATTGCTTACAATGTTATTTGTTCATATGCAATATTGTGTTAGGTTTGAATTTGTTATTACATCGGTACTTCTCATAAGACAAATTCCCTTATGCATTACTTATTTCTGATTTGTTCCCACCAGCAAGAACTATGTATGCAGACAAGTTTCATCTCTGTCCAGTGAACTACTTTACGCCTATTTCTAGTTTATTATTACATTTTAGTTCACATATTATGTTTCATTCACATTCTGTGGAAAATTCCATTATTCTGGAAACCATACATACTCCCGATTTTTTACTATTGCTTTACACTGTAATCACTGTTGTTTTTACCAATTCTGGAATATTTGTTCCCACAGTTTAACAATTCCCCGTGAAATTGATTAAAGTATTCTTTAATTCAACTCCAGTTTCTCACATTCAACTTACGTAAATATATTGTAATTATAAATATTATGTGATGTGAACCGTACATTGTAAAACTGTTTTTATGCAACTAAGATCACACAAATTCTTTTTACTTTTCTTGTAGGGATCTAGCAGGTTCGTACATAGGGAGTGGGAAAGTTGAAGGTTGAAGCCCCCTAAATTCAAAGCAAAATTTTTTTCATTAAAACAGAAAAATATTTTAGGATTTTTGATTTGATTGGCGAATTAGGAGATTAGGACTTCTAGGGAAAATTTTTAAATTTAGCCCCATGATTACTTTTATGGATAAGTGCATGGGATCGACTACTTATATTGTTTTTAAGTAATTACAAGAGCTGATGAGATATTTATTTTGAAATGCTTTATTGTTATTCCACAAGCTTATTGCTTCCAGATATCACGTTTGACTATCAAGTATTGGAAATTGAAGTGGGGTTAAGGCAAAGAAATTGCACATTGAGCTACTGATGGTGATCCTTCGTCTTCCCAAACATTTCAAATTGTTTCACAAACCACTATCATATTTTGTTTGAAATCGCGTATTAATCAAATAGAATTTGGCATCTGCAATATCGGTCAACATCGGATCGGTGGAATATCGGATGCAAAAACATTCTTACCTAGGGTACATTTGTATAACTAAACATATAATATTAGGCTCTTCTGGTTTATTCTCCTATTGCGTTTTGCTTTCTTTTGTGTTTTCTTTTCTGGTAACTTAGATGTAAACGATTAAAACATTCATGACTGTACTGAAAACCGACTTCTCTGTAGAACTAAAAACCTACAAACATCTATTTGTTTAAACGACAGTTCTGCTAAATTTAGCGCTAGGAATTGTAAAAAGTGTACTTTGTAAACGCGTTTGTTTTCTGAGTAGATGTGTTGGAGATTATTTCTTTTGTTTGGAAAAATTAACGGTCAAAATAATATTATTAACAGGACTGGCATGTGAGGTTACTTTTGCTCCTAGACACCCTGCTCACACTCGTAATGTAGGGGCACAACTACACAAATGTAAATATACAAATATTTATTTAAATAAACAACTACAGAAGTTTTCTTCAAATTATAGACCAGACAAGACAGAAAAGCAAGCTCTCTTTTAAAAAGGATCTCAAAATAGATTTTTATCGATTGCTTGTACATTCTAACTTTTTCCTTTCATAACTCTGGGATTTAGTAGCCTCACAAAGATAAAAGTAAACTATCTGTCAAAGCCCAGGTTTGACCACACGTGGTTACGAAGTCTTCAAATAAATGCACTTTTAACCCATGAATGAAATTATTTTTTGGAACTTTACTGAAGATATTTTGTACGGCGATAGTGAACACAACAAGCCATACAGTGAAGCAAAGGCCATCACAATAATTTCAATGGTTCCAGACAATTGGTTCTATTACATTCAAATGCTAAAGGGCAAAATGAAATTAAGAAAGTGTTAGGCCTCGGGGCTATCTTACAAACGTATTTATAGGAGGAAGGTTCTGCGACACTTCGTTTTCGACACACAATTGGGCACTACCAGAACTGAGACACAACTCTCCAATTTTTATTTTTATTCACTTTACCATTGAAAGAAATATTTCTTCAATAAGGCTTGAAAGCAGTTATAAAAAATCTTACAAACCATGTGTCAAATAAGTGAATTACATGTAATTGTCATTATCTTGTTTTCCTCCTTGGTTGTTCGCGTACAGGTATTAAATATTATTTTAATAATGATTTTTATTCAAATTGTAAACTAAATGTAAAATAGTGATGACCGTTTTTTTATAATTGCGATTTTTTTTGCCAGCCGAAGTGCAATGAATGCTCATCTAATGGTCAATGCACTGATAATGGCTGCACGGGGTTATGTACAAAATCGGCAGGGATGGCAGTTAGCATTTGTGCTGCAGTTATTGCCACAAGACTTCCTGAAGTTACTGCCACAAGACTACCTGAAATTATCGCCACAAGACTTCCCGAAATTACTGCCACAAGATTTCCTGAAGTTACTGCAACCAAACTTCCTGAACTCAATTCCTGGGCTTCTTACGATTCATGATCTCATTAAATTGCCACAAAGTAAATGTTACGGGTAAATCCATTATTGAAAAGCTAATATTTTTTTTACTTTCATGCATGGCCTTTGGATACTAATTTCATTTTAAAAACGAATAATGTTTTACAGATGCATGCCAGCATTACCGGACAAGATTCTTCTTGGATCAACTTTAATAAGTTTTTATGACGATTGTACCCTGTACAAGTAGAATTCAAATTCATCAATACTAAAACAATCCATATGACGATAGTGGCGAAAGGAATTATTCTGAAACCTTCAATCTAACAAACTAAATTGTTGCCTATATATGTTCTGCTGGGATCTTGGACAATTATTTTTAGTAATTTTTACAATTACAAATAAATCCACACATGTCTTTGCTATGTCACATTTTTACAAATAGTTTCTGATTTTTCTGATTAAATGTTAATGGTGCGTGCCAATTACTCACCAATTTACTTACTAGCGTAAATAAATTTTAGTCGACTGTTGTTGCAAATACACAGTGCTGAACAAATGCATGCATAAATAGTATAAAAAATTTCATAAATAAAAAAACTGCCGTTTTAATATAGAATACTAATTACTCATAAGGCAATGAGCAATTTTCATGAATATTTCCTTCATAACTCTTATAATTTTGCTATAGGGGTGATATTTGGCCATGCTTAAATCACTTATAAATACTTTCATACGTTTTGAGAATCACTTATGGAAAACATGAAGTACACTTGTAGTCAAAAGGTCATTATTTTGAAGCCCTGAATGGCAAAAGTTAGTAAAATAGATAAGTTATTTCTGAATTAACTGATTTTTTATTGTCAGGGAAAACGTGCGTGAGAGGTTCAATTACAAAACTTTTCGGATTGTAGGTGCTGTACTTTTACGCATTATTAGTATAATCTGACATATTTGCGTATATGTATATACATTATATTGAAGGTATCATTTTCAAAATCAAGAAAAGGCGATACAGCTACATATCAGCCAATGAAGCATATTAATAGTACTATTTGACAATACTATTTATCATTAAGGAAAGCAATTACTTAATTATTCTTGGATTATTTCTACTTGATTCTACAATTTGTTCCCATATAGTTCACATTTATATTTGTATAGCAACATTTTTATTTTCAGGAAATTATGGTTTTTCCAATTCATCTATATTTGAGTAAATATTTTATGAATTTGAATAACTATCTTTAGTATACTTTGTAGTTGACAAAAGTGATTAAAAAGGAGCATATTTCTCAAAAATTTGGTTGATGTTCCATTTACAAGTTAAAAAGTTCCAATAGTCAAAAATCAGCCATTTAATAAAGGGGCTTACTGAAAAACCATTGTATGCGATTGTAATAGAACACAGCGTCCGCTTGTGGGAATGACACAATTGAGTTGGATTTAATTGATTTAATGAAAATAGAATACTTTTTGAAGTCTTTGGAGTAAGCTGCCCATAGTTTCACATGAGAAGTTGAAATTCCTTCAATCAAATCTTCCTCATTCTTTAAGACCACATGTCCAAGTTTGTAGACGGATTCCCCAACGTCAACCGCTTGATCCATTGGGAAGAGAATGTCTTGCTTTCCAGAGTGAGAGATCGGCGCTACTTGCTTAATGTGTAAATAAGTTCTCTCTTTGTAAGGGGTTTTGGTCGGGTACATTTTAACGTACTCAATTGGCCCCTCCTCCCACGCCTCTGAAGAATCTGACTTGTACTTCTTAGGAGGCTCAGAGTATTTGCAGTCCGAGTCCGAATCCGGTTCAGGTCTTCTGACAGACACTTTTCCTTCAGATATACCAGCCTCAGATGCTGAATATTTTGAAGCGACTGTTTCGCCAATGTCAGTTCCATCTACCAAAAAATATTTTGCTTTTTATTCAAATAAATTAACTATATAAATTCATTCCTGTCGATGAAATTTTGTCATTAATTTTAATCGCAATTTGGCATTTATTTATAAATTTTTTATTTCGTCGTTTTTATTTTGATACCCGATAAGTCAATTCTGCCATTTTTCCAAAATCCGCTATACCATTGTACCCTTTTTCAAAAATCCGCTATACCATTCTATCATTTTTCCAAAATCCGCTATACCATTCTATCATTTTTCCAAAATCTGCTATACCATTCTATCATTTTTCCAAAATCTGCTATACCATTCTATCATTTTTCCAAAATCTGCTATACCATTCTATCCTTTTTCCAAAATCAGCTAATTCCATTCTATCATTTTTCCAAAATCTGCTATACAATTCTATCCTTTATTCAAAATCTGCTATACAATTCTATCATTTTTCCAAAGTCTGATATACCATTCTATCATTTTTCCAAAATCTGCGCTATACCATTCTATCCTTTTCCCAAAATCAGCTAATTCCATTCTATCATTTTTCCAAAATCTGCTATACAATTCTATCCTTTATTCAAAATCTGCTATACAATCCTATCATTTTTCCAAAGTCTGATATACCATTCTATCATTTTTCCAAAATCTGCGCTATACCATTCTATCCTTTTTCCAAAATCAGCTAATTCCATTCTATCATTTTTCCAAAATCCGTCACACCATTCTATAATATAATTTTATCCAAAATCCGTTATGCCATTCTATCATTTTTCCAAAATCCGTTACACCATTCTATAATATAATTTTTTCCAAATTTCTATATACCCTTTTATCACTTCTCCCAAAACCCGCTGTACCAAACCTATTTATTCCTAATTGTATCATGTTTCCAAATAACGACAAGTCTTCTCATTCGTCATGTCATGCCTTCGGCTTTATTGTTCGACCGCTTAGGAAGCTATTTCTCTAATAAAAGGGGCAAATTTTTAAATATCTTGTCAAATTTCCATGTGTCGTGTCATGCATGAACGATTTGATAACAAGGTTATACACCGAGAATGTTCCCATCTTTCCCGGGCAGGTCCGTTCACTTCTTGTGATAAAAAGTGGGTAAGTTGGCAAATATGGGAAAGTTCCAAGAAAGTTATTAAAATACAAACGAAGCAAATTATAAATACAACTGCTAAAGTACGCCACAGATTGAGTTGTAAAACAAATACAAAGTGTAAAATCACATCTATTGTTATTTGCATCGTAAACTCCAGCTGAATTTTGTTCTTAAAAAGATTTTTTATAAATTATACAAAAATTTAACCAACATACCGATATTATAAAACTACTTTCATTTTTCGTAGATAAATTGTAGATTTCGGGAAATATTGTTTATGAAAAATAGTTTGTTGCTATTTCCAAAAAAATGGTAGTTTGGTATAAAAACAGTTTGGGAATACTATAGAAATGGTTTTATGGATAATCGTAAAAAATAAGAGAATGGCATAGCGGATTTTAAAAGAAAATCGACGATATACTTTTTTACATAGCAATATCCCAAAACAGCGAAATTACTAAAGCCAGAATAACAAATTGAAATAAATTTGCATACAATTATGTTCTGGTTCACATTTCAATAAGTTAGCTCACAATGACACTACTTCAATTACCACAATAAATGCAAACCATATTTTATCAATTTGGCTCACCTATTCTACATTTTTTACTGTAAATTCCAGAAGCAGTGTCAGAATCCGTTTTGTAAGGCAAGTGTCTGTGATAACCCAGATTTCGAAGTGATTGAAGAACTCTGTGTTTGTCAGACTCACCGGCACCGGAGGACGTGAAACTTGTGTAGACACAAATTACTTGCTTATCTTGACCTCCGCCGATATCCTCTATTGTCAAAACGTAAATAAGCAAATTAGAACCAAAACCTGAGATATTATAAATTTTATGGAAAAATTTCACTAACACGGGTTAAATAATTGTATAAGATTAATAAGCAGAAATAGGAAAAAGGAATAAAATGTAAGTTTACTCGGCTTTTCTTTCTTTGTGGACACTTTTGAAGCAAAACCTAATAATCCTCTATTTGTTGCGGCTTTAATTTTTTCCCATGAGGCATCGATATGTTTTGTATCCTCAAAAATCAAATATTTTCCAGTTTGCGTCATGTTTTTCTGGCCAACCCCTTCTTTTCCTTTGATACTATTTTTTCCTGAGAGATCATGACAGAATAACCAATATTCCCATACATTGGTTGACGGCTTCGCAGCCAGTGCTTCACAGTACGTGCTGAAGTCAGTATCATCCTCAATCTCTTGGTCACCTTCATATATATCATCGAGATCGTCAATCTCTTTCAAATCTTCTTCATCGTCATCTTCCAATCTGTCTTTCAAGTATGCTTTCGCAATTTCTTTACGTTTATTGACTTTTGACTTGTTCATGTTGTAGTCCTAGATAACAAAAAATAAATGTACTAATTGGTTACAGTTACACAAAGGGTTTCTGAACTGGAGTATCAGTTGTGTCTTCGTACTAAATTGTGTTTCAGATCTATTCTACTTAAACTCATTCTTTAAAAAACTAGAAAGATGGAAAAGTAACTAAATAAAAATAAAGAACAACCAGGAAAATATTCTAGAATAGAGTTTACCAAGAGTTTTGCATTTAGCTACTTTTCCCGCTGGAACATTCTATCCACTTAGCCATTGTGGTCTAGCCGCGTCTAACAGGAGAACAGCTAGAAGTCTCACTGAGAAGTCCTACTTCTCACAAACGGACAAGCATTGTATTTTTTTACTATTGAGATGAAGCAGACTGCATTCATGTACATACTATTGTGCATTAATGAATTGTTATACATGGTTGTACTGCAATACAACTTTACCATAAAAAAACTTCCGAATCCTAAATTCTAATGCTATACAAAGCTAAGTAACAGTTAGGGAATATTCTAAAATCATATTTTATTATTATGAATATACAAAATAAGAATTCGAACATGGAGTATTAAAGAATAACGAACTTGATACTAAAAGGTAGACTATGACAGTATTTTTTTTAAATTGGCAGACCTGTACAGGATAACGGCCAAAAATGAAAGTAGAATGACAGTTAACTATAAAATAATTCAAATAGCTTAAGGAAAAATTTTTTTGAAAATTTTTTACTACCGTTTTTTCTATTGAGGGTATTTTTAAATAAGCGTAATATAAAAGTTAAAAAATTCAACCTTATCTTCTCCTACCTTATTTAACCTTTTCTGTGCTACTTACGGTTCTTCTGGTATAGGGGGTATCGTAGTTTATCTTCACGGTGTATATCCAAGATATGGAATTCGTTCTTAATCATTAGGTAATAGCAGACAAAATCCAGAGTTCTTTCCGTAAGTTTAAGCACATCTCTCCACTTCGCTCAACACTAAATTTTTATGAAATTGACTTTCGCAAGATATTCAATTTGAACTACGTTTTTGATAAAAGCTCTTAAATTTTATTGCTTTTGTTTGGATAAATACTGCATAAGAGTATTTCATAGCTTGCTTAAAACGGATTAAAATTCTTCTTGGCTCCAGACTAACAAAAGTTATAAGTTATGTTACTTATGTACATAATTTTCCTCACCACTGACTTTTAAATTATTTAAAATGAAGTATCTAAGAAAGTTGGTTTGTCAGTTAGCATGGAAAGTCAGGACAGTCAAGACAACACCTTTGATGATTCTCAGCACACTCATTCAAGACTTTTGAACAAAGTACAATGTAAAACTACTTTTAGGAAATTAAATACTGATTTCAAATCTAAAAGAATAGAATATTGCCCATTACTACTGTAATAAATAACATTCTATTATTTTAGAACATAAAATAATTTGGACAAACCATTAACTAAATGAAAAAAACTATTAGACAAAGGTTGTTCAAGTTTTATACTGAGTTAATGTCAATATATAAGTTAATGGACAAACCCACTTCGTAGATATTTCAATTTATCATACCTTGTAAGTCAGCGATGTGCAAAATTATGTACAAAACCTAGAAAGTTTGGTAGTTTGAAGACTAGACAAATTTCAAGCATTTGCAAACAAACTATGTACTCTCTCTTGAAAATGAATTTCAAAGAAATATTTGTGTGAAGCAAGGTTTTATGTAAGTACAATAGAAACCCTGTTGATGAATATATTATTAAAAGTCTAGGGTTGATTAAAAGTTGTTGATCAGGTATATTTTCGCCTTAGATAATGTTGTGGTGAAATGCACATTGAATTTGACTTGCATCAAGATCCAAATTGTTAGTCAGTGAAAACTTTCAGCAGAAAATTCATTCGTACTGAATAAACAGAAGACCGTAGTATTGTTCACCTGCTAGCCACTGAATATGAGAAACATCATTTTAGAGGATTTTTGCCGCTATAAAAGTGTTAAATGTTTTTCCTTAATTTTGCTATTGCTGGCATCTAAACTGTTTACTTTGGGCCTTGCTTTTCAGGCCGAACAATTTATCGTTATAAAAGGGTTGAGTTTAATTTTAGAGCAGTTTTCATTGATAAGCAGGGTAACCGTTGTTCACATTGATATTCCTCCTGACCAATATACAGTCATAAATAGTACATCTCCTATCACACTTATGAATATTAATCACACCCAAGTGGCACTGAATAGCACAAAAATCCATCCGCCGAGTGTCAAGTGGATTTTACCACGTACATCAATATTCCTCAATGTAAGGCCCGCACTAAGTAAAACAAAAGTTGCACAATTTCATCTTAATAATTACTACTATAACTTCACGCACGGTTGCATTAATGAGAATCCTTTGTGTCGCATTAACAATTGTGAAAATTTTGGTTATGATATTTTTATTGGAGATTATCGTCAAATTAGTTCCTACTACAACTCCGTAAGAACCAAAGATCCGTATTCGTACCCAGTGCCAATTTTTTTCCAAGTTACCCATATTAGTAGAAATTCTCAATTTGTGTATACGATTACAAAAGTTTACCTTGAGTGTCATTCCTGCTTAATACCAATAATGTGCAACAAACATGACGTTCCTTTACTGATGGAACGGTCATTCACGGAACTCTCTCAGGAAATAATTACCACTGTCACAAAGTATATTACAAAACACAGTTTCAAAACTTTCCCAACTACACAACAATGCTTAGTAGTCATGATGGGTGACCCAAAATCATACGTCGTAAGCAATAATGAATTTAATTCCACATTCTTCAATAATGAAAAGGTTTCGCCATTTAAATATTTGAAAGAGCAATCAATTGACTTTAATAGGGCAATGCGATCTCTTTATTTCCCTTGGAATTGGGACATCATAATATCAGGCCCTCAACCTAAACAATATTTTAATACACACCTCGGTGATCCCTCAATAATCATATTTCATTTGCTACCTTCTCCAACTGCCGCTTTTCGTATTGTCACTGGACAAGAGAGCTGGAATTTCGGGACCTGTTCAGGAATCCAGACGAATATAAAATGGGAAATGTATTTTCGCCCTTTCGATGCAACGACTTGGATTTTAATATTTCTTTCAAGTTTATCGGTGACAGTAGCATTCTTTCTACAAAAATTGTCAATCCGTCACTGGGTTGGAAATTCTGCCCCACAAATTGTAAAGGAAATGCTAAACATATTTTTCCATTACACTGCAGCTTTAATGGAACAAGGAATACCTATTCAAAATGGGATGAAAAAAAGAGACTTGATTTTAACCTTTGACAATTGGATCATTTTTGGAGTAATTTTAAGCAATGCTTACAAATCAATAATTGTAAGCGACATATTTTTGCCGCGAAGACTACAAACTAAATATCTTCAATTTGAAGATCTCGACAATTTTGCAATTCTGACTAAATACAACCTTAACTATGATTACTTTGAGCATGATTTGGAAAAACTTGCAGAAGCTGGATTGGGTATGAAGGTATCTATTTATCAAAATATTTATACATATCGGTTGTATAACTGTGCTGATCAAGTAGCCGTATATCAAATTAGATTTTCGCCTCATTCTGTCAATTGGAATAAAACTTGCAAATACTCAGATATTCGCAAAAATGCAACAATTGTAGAGTCATCTTGGAGAAACAAGAACAACATTACCGACATTATGTTAAAAGACTGGAGATTAAAGTATTGGAGTTGGAGTAGCTTGTACTTCAACAAAACGGAACTACAAACACAAATTGAGCATAGTAGTCCAAAAGAGATACCAAGATTAAGGGAACTACTTAAAATGCCACCAAAGCTGCTCATTCGACAGAACACATACTACCGTAGAGCAGAACATACGGGTAATCTAACATTGTTTGCTAAATACAGCTATGACTTTTTAAGACATTGTGACCAAAATGCATTTGTGGACTACGACAGTTGGTTGAACATTTATGAGAAGTATTTATTTTGAGAAATCAGCTTCGTACAGGGAAAGAGTCCAGTTTTACTGAAGCAATTAGTTTACTCTATTCCTTACTCTTTCGTACATCATCTTCTATATTTCCGAATGCAAAGCGTAATGAGTTCAGGGAAATTTGGGTGTTCAACAAATGGGAAGCATTTTTTGAAGAACAGGAATTAAGGATGGCCGTGAAATTGGAAAAGCCTTTATCATTTCTTACAGAGAAAAAGCATGCCTTAGCTAACGCAAATATTATATCTGTATTTTATTTACTTGCAATAACCCTTTCCCTTTGCCTTGCAGTTTTTGCTTTAGAGCTTGCGCTTACCTTACTACTATTAGTAAAACAGATTACTAAGGAGATTTTGTAAGTTATTGCATAAATGAATATGACGTACCTACTACTCATATGTCTCCTGCCTGTCTGTTCAATATTTGTTTAAATAAAAAATACTTTTAAAATTAAAACACAATAGACTTTTGCCAATCATTAAACAGGTGGTAGTAAATATTGATTCATATTTCATTTAGTTTTTGAAAAATATTAATTGATATACAACGTTGGCCATATACATCTCTACAACATAACTATGGAACCCCGTGTAAGGTTCTTGAAACTGCTAAAAAATTATTACACCTTTATTTTAATAGCATAATTCATTTTTAGTGCTTAGTTGCGAGGATTGTTACAAAACCATTTAGAATGGCTTCATTGCAGTCACTAAGATGTTTTGATTTGACGAATCTCAAGGGACCATATCGAATTCCAAAACATTTTAAGCTTCCTAGTTCCCTTTTTAGAGATTTGCATGGTATCGGCATTTGATTCATCTTCAGCAACACCTTGGACGTATTTTTCCAACAAATTGATGCTCCCATAATTGATCCCCATAAAAAAATCAAAACAGCACAAAGTACTATGAAATAAAACATTTTGTCCAAAGCGGTTGACTTGTTTTGAAGGGCCAATAAGCAATAAGCGCAAATTGTAGCCATTCCTGAACAAAGAAAAGCAACTGATGGCAACACCGCAATCCAAAGACTGTCATTAAATGACATGTTTACAATTTGCAGTCGTCGGTATTCCTTTATTTTTCTTTCCAGTCCACAGTCGCTTTTACTGTTAAATATAAAGCAAATAACTTCAGAAAATCGGGCTATATCTTTTTATGTAGTTAATAAAAACATTTTGAGTCCTGTATCCTGTTTGAGATAATTATGACAAATGTATGTATATTGTTGTTACAGTTGCAATTTTACAATATTTTATTCATCATAATCATCCATCAAAGGCTACAAATTACTTTGAGTAACTTATTAGCATATTTTTAGCTTTATTAGTATATGTATAATTAGTATTAGTATAATAAAATGTAATAAAAGTGTAAATAAATGCATCATATAATCCTTCTCAAAACATTCAGAAGGGAAGGGAATTAAACTTCAATAATTTAAAAATCTAAAGCCACGTACCTTAAAATCTTTATCCACAAGGAATTTTTGATCACATAAAGGACCATGTACACTTGAAGGAGTAAAAATGATATCGGTCCTATATTAATGACCCATAATTCCACAGTATGTATTATCACGCTTTTCAAGTAGTTTTCTGATCGATTTGGGTACATATAGTCAGCAAAGAAATATTTTCCTGGTACAAATATACTGAAAAGTGTCGTAAAGATGGTTACAGCAACACAGCACACAGGCAAAAGGCACTGGGAAACAATTGCTTCCAAAAATTCATGTATTGATATTCCCGTTGTTTTTAATATTCCTAAAAATAAAATTAGAAATTCATTAATCATAGTTTGTTGTGGAGATATTGATTTTTAACCCATTAGACTGTACAGAATCTCATTGGTTCCATATATGATTCCGGATGGTGAAGTTTGCCAAATTAATGAGATTGAACATTAAATTGAAAATGCTTACCTTTACATGATACTGATGACTGGTATCGTATTTGTTGATTGAAGCTGTGTATTATATCGTCCCTCTTTGTGAAAAGATTAACTGAACCCAGAAACGCATAAAGGTGGCCCCCTACATATATCAATGTGAACATTCGATCTCTCACCGTAGTATTAGCAGACTTATTTAATATAACACCCAGTGCCAGTAGCTTGTAGATAAGAAGAAGGACACAGATAAGAATTGATGTCAGCGTCAAAACTTTTTTCCATCTTGAAGTCGAACATTTTAATGAGCGTAGATTTGAATCCCAAACAATTATTCCACTTCCCATGCAAGAAAAGAAATTCAAATAGGTACCAATTGCTTCTTGACCATTATTTTTCTGATGTAAATAATTTTTTAGGCCATCAAATTTCTTTGCAACATGTAATAGGAATTCCTTCATAATGCACAGACCAAAATTTTTGGTAAACGTCAACGAATACTCAGTGCCCAACTTTCTGCAACTTTCGGAAATGTTTCTCTTTGTATATCGCGATAACATTTATCCAGCTTAATTTACAATTCATTTATCAATTTATCGATCAATACATTAAGTAATTTAAGCTACCGAAGCAATTTATTTTTAATTATGAAAACATCTTAAATTCTTACAGTTTACGCTAACTTCTTTGTTTACTTCAATAGTCAGACTGCAGTAGTTAAACTAACGAGTTCCCGCAAATCAAACAAAAATTATCGCCCAATGTGTATTTAGTAGTTACAGAAATATTTATTTTAAGCAGTTTGGTTACTTAGAAATGGGTCGAATAAAAATTGACTGCAAGACGTAATATTCAAATTATAGGACGAAGAGGACGGTGTTGTATGTAATAATCCTTTCCTTCCATGACCTTTAAGGGGATAGCGCTTCCCTTACCGTTTTTCGTAAAACTCCAAAGTAACCTTACATGCATAGAAACTAAATTAAAATTTTGTATTGTCTCAAATGGATATCTTTGACGAACACACTAATGGTACTGCTTTTATTTTCACTATTATCCACCCAAGTGAAAATTCATTTTTTTAGTGCGCTGCATTCAAATTACTCCTGAAAGTCTGTTTAAGACTTTAGAAAAATACACAAAATTTTAGGGTGATTTTTGCGTGTGGAATCACATCAATGTTAGGTGGTTGCAAAACCACTTGGCGAAAAAATCACAGTTGGTAATTTTAAGGTTTCATTTACAAATTTTTAAAACCAACACATTATTTCTCTAGATTACGCTAGATTTGACACGATTTTTGCAGGAGCTGGAGCAGCCTATTACAGCCAATTTCGAATTTTTATTATGAACAAAGCGCAAAATGATGTGACTTTTAAAATAAAATGTGTGTGCATATCAAGGTCTTTTGCCTACATGCTTTAAAGAATAAATGTGAAGGTATAAGACTAGTTTCTTATATCGGATTTCAAAATCAGCATAAATGGGGAAAATGCGGAAAACAGACGACCTGCAATTAACATTAAAACTTTTACATTACGAGGCCTTCCTAAGAAATACTTTACGGTATGCATTTCCTTTATTGCATTTTCGGGTGATATTCTGGCTTTCCCAACATTGATCTTACAATGATACTTATAATTGCAGTCCAGAGTGAGCATACATAGTTACCTTTTTGTTAACGAAAAGAGTCATTTAAGATAAATAATCTGATGATTGGTCGATAGGAAAAATAATTATCTATGAATATGGACAATTGTACAGAAAGTAAAATCGGTAGAACGAATGACGTCTGAAAGATTGTCGATAGGCAGGAAACATGTACAATTCATGATAATTGGAAAGCTTTCATTTTAGCACATTAATGTACAATTTATTCCTGTCTATGAAAAGTTCGTGGATTGTGTACAGTGTTCAGCTAGCCTCCGGCTGGTGGGTAGTGGCCAGGTGGGCAAAAGTGGCTTTTGCCCGGGCAAACTGAAAGATGGCTAGTGGGCAAAAGGGGCAAAAGTAAAAGTTGGTAGCAGAGGAACTAAAAACTGTAAACCAAGAATATCAGTAGAAAGTTTTGAAACACTAACACCAATACGAGATTTAATGTATACTTTATCAGCTAGTTAAGTTTGTTCCCTAACTATCATATTAAGCCGATTTTATAGTGTTTATATACCATTTGGATGGATTAAAATTTTAAATTTGCAGTAAATTGAGGTAAAGATACTAAGGAATAGATAAATAAATATTTCAGTTTCGATACTTTCCTGAACCTGAGATCACAGTTGCAAGAATAAACTGTTTCAGGTTACCGTTTGCAGCCTTTAATACAAATAAACTGAAAATTGTCTCAATATTACAGTTATATAAATCATTCCGTTTTTGAATACATTTATACTATTTGCATTTTGAAAACAAATTATACCGTACATTGCAATGTTGAAAAACTGCATTTCATAGCATAGTAATACTAAGTTTTCAAAAATTATTCAAGGATCGGAGGCAGTTTTGCCCCTTTTGGCCGTTTTGCCCCTTTTGACCGGCTAGCCTGCCAAAAGGAGTTTTAGCCGGCTAACCGGTCACTGATTGTGGACGACCCCTATAATCAGTGGTAATGCTTGGTTATGTTTATGCATTTTTTTCATGATTTAGAAATAAGTTACAATAGTAATTGTTTCGGCAATCGAAATCATAAATGCTATTGAGATACGCAAATAATATTGTGGTAAGAATATTTTTACCGAGCGACCTTCATTATCTTCGCCTATTAAGGTAATTTCTGTCGCAGTAGTTTAAGAAGCCCACAGATCTTTGCTTTAATCTTTCAAAGCGCATATCATTTAAATTATAGCTACTCTTTATAGCCATTATAACATTTTGTACGTTAACTCTAACTGAGTCATTATTGTAATGATTTAAGTGTCAATGTGTTTCAAGGACATAAATATATAACACCAATATCTGTGTCATCATACCACATATACTGTATTTTATCCTCATCGAAGAATTGACTGCTGTCTCACAAATTATCGGTCTACTAATACTACTTTCTAAATTCATTAATTATAATTGGCGCACATTCAATTTTGAATATGAAATATATGTGTACAACCGAATTCGAACAGACGGACGAAACTCACAAAGAAATTCCCAGGCAAGGCAGCATCTAGGATATTTAATAATGATTATTTTTTACACAGAGAGATTTAATTATTGAGGTTTAAGGAAGAATTAATTGGCAATGAGCCCGATTATGTGGCCTGAGCCGTGGACACTTTCTTATAATAGAATGTTGTTCACCTCATATAACAGAACAATGGTTTAAGGATTACGTAGATCCCGGAATTTTGAAGAAAACCCTAACGCGTAAAAAACGTCATTTAAAAAATGCCAATAAATTTTGAACCTAAAAATATTGGCATTCTCCCTTAATACAATGGTAAATATACGAAAACTATGTATTTAGTAAAAGTTATGATAAAGCACATTTACTATCTATCGTAGACTGTATGACACCACAACATGCAGCCAGAGTTATTTTGGTCAAGACTAGCGTTAACGTGTATAGATCTAATAATACAACACTTTTTTGCTATTTATATTTATAGATGTGTTGGAGTTTGTTAGCCTTAGGTGCTCTTAGTTGAAAAAGAGAGTAATGCCCTTTGCAATGAAGTGAATATCACGAGATGTGACGTGAAAGTAAGTGTAGGTTGAACGATTACTACAGAAAGGAAAATCCAAAATGCTACTCTGTTAAAGAATGCAAATTTAATTCTTTTCTGCTTTTGAATCTTTACTTGAAAGAATAAAATAAGATGGTGATAGAAAGTGGTGATAGTTCAGTTTACAATTTAGCTTACGAAGGCCAAGTTAGAAAATCCATTTTCTTAGCAAGCCCAAGTCCTGCTGCTGGACTGAATTCCCAAGAATATGAAAGTTTTATCATCCCAATTCCACAAGCTTTCAGTTCCTCAGAAGAAATATTTGTGTATTTTGGCATTGCCGTTGTCATTGTTGCTCTTGGGATCTTGGTCATCCTGATCGTGTATGGGCTTATAGGAATGCGAGTAGTAAGTTCAATTTTATTATTTATCTCAATCAAATTAGAAAATAACATTTCGTTTTCTTGATTAAAGAACTCAAATGGTAAGACCTTCTACGTGGTGCTTTTGATTCTAACTCTATGTAAACATAATAATGATCTGTTTATAAATACTTTCAGGCCTTAGTACGAAAAAGAAACCGAAGAAGAGCACGTGCACCACAAATAAGAAATATTGAAGGGGTCTTCATTGCTTAATAAAACGCCATCACCTATAGATTCAATTTTTAAATCGCCCATTGGGTTATATAGGTATTTTAAGTCATGCATTGCATTTGAATTGTCTTGACATCGATTTCTTATTTTGATAACCTTGGTGATCTTCATTTCATTTTTAGAATTGTAAATAGTATGGGTGAAACTTGACTATAAAAGCACACCTTCTAAATTCCCAGTTTCGGCTATCTTCACTCTGGTATTCGGTATGACATAAAGCTAAATGCTTTTATGCAGTTGTAAATTTGATAAATAAATACGTGTGTCCTAAATACTGTGAAACACGGATTCCTAGCCTTATTGAGTAGAGTTTGACGTTCGTCTTATGAATTGTTTGTTTTCCTTTCCAGGGTTTGTTTTCCTAAAATTAATTTCACCCATCCAATGCATTGAATGCACGAAATTGTGTAGAATCTATTCAGTATTCAGTGTAGAAATTGTTTTGGACATTCTCGATATATGTTTTTACTGAATTGGGGGCTTTGAAATAGAGCGTATTTTACCGTTTAACAAATTATTGAATTTGTATTATTATAAGTAACTGCTATTTGCGTGATAAAAAATATTATTACCAACTTTAGCAAGCAGTTTCATTTCATCCACCTCAACCCTGGTTCACACTTACACATCATGCCTAAGGAAATTGCACATGAGCAGCAGAAGACAGAGAAAAAGAAAGGCGCGAGTCTCCCATTTTGGTTTTGTTGTCGGATTTTCTTGTGTAGCTTAGAGAATGTCAATCCATCATATAGAGCGTACATAAATTGCGAAGACTATCTAGAATTAAAGTACCCCCGAAAGCATAAAATTTAAGTGCGATTTAGCTTGGTAGTGGTAGAGCATTAGTGTGTACTACCACACTACCAGTTGCATAGATAATTTTAGACTTCAACTTTAGAATGCCAATAAGAATTATACAATTTCCTACAAGATCAAAAGAAAAAGAAAGCTAGTTATCCTAAACGACGGGGGATCAAATAGCTAACGCCGTAAATTAATAGAAATTTATTTGCAGTAATTGGAAAATTATGCTATTCATTCGACTAACAATTACCTAATTCTCGAAATAATACTTCCTTTACAATAATACCCACAGTTTGAACTTCATGTGAACATAACATTCAATTTCTCTTAAAGGTCTCACAAAAATTGACACGCACACTTGGTTGGACACCCTCTCATAAGGGCTTTGAGCTTTGAGTCCCCACAGCCCACTTAGGTGGTCATCGTGATTTATGCATGCTCCCTTTGTCAAAGATTTGCGGTTTGAGTAAGTGCGAACATCAAACTCTACTCATTAACTCTGCGGTAGTCACAATATTAATTTATTTGCTGCTTTTTAATTTGTTCTTAGTAGTATTATAAATACCTGTTGACATGACTCAAGCTCTCAAAAGAGAGCTGGGTTTGTTAGCATTAGTTGTCAAAATGGGTTTCCAGGAAGGATGGATCACTGAAAACGAACAGCTGCTAATTGTAAGAAATACAATTAAAATATTTGGCTTTAATACTGGTGTTTGGAAATTATTGCTTTTATTCCTTGACCATCAGTTGTAAAACTAAGCAATGAAAAACTAAACATGTAATACGAATCCCAACATTTAAATATGTTTTTATTTTTCAGAAAAGGAAGGCGACCCTGGACCTTAAAAAGTTGACATTATTCGAGATTTTGACAAGTGCAAAATGCGATGATGAAAACGCCGCAAGATTATTATGTGCCCTACGATGCCTTGATGAAATAAAGCTGGAGCCCGAACCTACAGGATACTCTACTAATCTTGCTGAACACTACTACTTATCTTTCTTTATGTCCGAATTGTATGATAAGCATCTCGTAACCAGGGAACAAAATCTGATCTATGTAAGCCATAAGATAAAATTTATATTTTCATTGTATCAGCTGTTTAGGTAAGTTGGGTTTTTGTTGGGACAACACAAACAATCGGTCGTACTATTTGGCACCCCCCAAAATAGATTTGGCACCCCCCAAATAAATGGCACCCCCCAATAAGGTGACCATATTTTCCCATTGTATACCATACATGCCCACCAAATAGAAAAGGCACCCCCCAATAGAAATGGCACCCCCCAATAGAAATGGCACCCCCCAATAGAAATGGCACCCCCCAATAAAAATGGCACCCCCCAATAGAAATGGCACCCCCAAATAAAAATGGCACCCCCCAATAGAAATGGCACCCCCCAATAGAAATGGCACCCCCCAATAAAAATGGCACCCCCCAATAGAAATGGCACCCCCCAATAGAAATGGCACCCCCCAATAGAAATGGCACCCCCCAATAGAAATGGCACCCCCCAATAAAAATGGCACCCCCCAATAGAAATGGCACCCCCCAATAGAAATGGCACCCCCCAATAGAAATGGCACCCCCCAATAGAAATGGCACCCCCCAATAGAAATGGCACCCCCCAATAGAAATGGCACCCCCCAATAGAAATGGCACCCCCCAATAGAAATGGCACCCCCAATAGAAATGGCACCCCCAATAGAAATGGCACCCCCCAATAGAAATGGCACCCCCAAATAGAAATGGCACCCCCAATCAAAATGGCACCCCCAAATAGAAATGGCACCCCCCAATGGAAATGATAGTATTATTGAAATGGCACCCCCCAACTGAAATGATACTATTATTGAAATGGCACCCCCAACTGAAATGATACTATTATTGAAATGGCACCCCCCCCAACTGAAATGATACTATTATTGAAATGGCACCCCCAACTGAAACGACACTATTATTGAAATGGCACCCGCGAACTGAAGTGCCATATCAGTTGGGCGAACTGAAGTGCCATATCAGTTGGGCGAACTGATATGGCATTCTCCAAATAAAGTGGCACCCCAAATTGGAATGGTACATCCCGTATGACTGACACCCTATATTGAAATTTACCCGTTTCAATTGGTGGGCGCTTTTTTATTAGGAGGTGCCATTTCAGTTAGGGGGTGCCATTTCAATATTAGTATCATTTCAGTTGAGGGGTGCCATTTCAATAATAGTATCATTTCAGTTGGGGGGTGCCATTTCAATAATAGTATCATTTCAGTTGGGGGGTGCCATTTCAATAATACTATCATTTCTATTGGGGGTGCCATTTCAATAATAGTATCATTTCAGTTGGGGGGTGCCATTTCAATAATACTATCATTTCTATTGGGGGTGCCATTTCTATTGGGGGGTGCCATTTCTATTGGGGGGTGCCATTTCTATTGGGGGGTGCCATTTCTATTGGGGGGTGCCATTTACATTGAGGGGTGCCATTTCTATTGGGGGGTGCCATTTCTATTGAGGGGTGCCATTTCTATTGGCGGGTGCCATTTCCATTGGGGGGTGCCATTTCTATTGGGGGGTGCCATTTCTAATGGGGGGTGCCATTTCTATTGGGGGGTGCCATTTCTAATGGGGGGTGCCATTTCTATTGGGGGGTGCCATTTCAATAATAGTATCATTTCAGTTGGGGGGTGCCATTTCAATTATAGTATCATTTCAGTTGGGGGGTGCCATTTCAATAACAGTATTATTTCAATTGGGGGGGTGCCATTTCTATTGGGGGGTGCCATTTCTGTTGGGGGGTGCCATTTCTATTGGGGGGTGCCATTTCTATTGGGGGGTGCCATTTCTATTGGGGGTGCCATTTCTATTGGGGGGTGCTATTTCTATTGGGGGGTCCCATTTCTATTGGGGGGTGCCATTTCCATTGGGGGGTGCCATTTCTATTGGGGGGTGCCATTTCTATTGGGGAGTGCCATTTCTATTGGGGGGTGCCATTTCTATTGGGGGGTGCCATTTCTATTGGGGGGCATGTATGGTATACAATGGGAAAATATGGTCACCTTAATGGGGGGTGCCATTTATTTGGGGGGTGCCAAATCCATTTTGGGGGGTGCCAAATAGTACGACCGCACAAACAATATGTCTCAATAAATTTGCAAAAAGTTTGCTAAAATTGTACACAATGTTTATCATTGATTTATGTTGCATTACTTCCTCCGACATTATTGCATAAGTAAATGTCTGTTTCTAAAATTTCAGGAAAAACGTCTACGGGAGGAACAGGTGAAAGAAAATGTAATTATCCAAGAAAACAATGTCAAATTCCAAATTTGTGGCAACCAAAGAAATCCAGTTGCAAATAGTACAAATCCGATGCTGATAGTTTTGGTAAGTCTTCTTTGGTTGAGTTTATTATATAACAGTTTTGTGTACGTAAAACCAAATGCACAAATTATATAATTTTTATTTTTAGGTCATAAATTGCTTCTTGGAGTTTTTAACTTTGAAAGAAGTTAAAAACGCGCGTTATATTTCAAAAGTCTGGAGTTCTGTTGGGCTTAATGAACTGAAAAGACGTTCAACAATTACATTTTCTCCGCATGAAGAAGAACCAGAAGAAGATGAAGAAGATGAAGAAGACTTATTAGACTGTGAATTAGACTCACCTATTGGAACGACGCCAATTGACTTTTTTTCAGTATTTCCTATTGAATCACTGCAAGCTGTTCCTTTCACCAACTTCAGAATCTGTGGTTACGGGCGATCCACACCGCGGGACACTGAAGAATTAAACTACTTTTTCCGAAATCAGAAAAATCAAATCAAAAAGCTTGATTGTGGTGCACCGGTTTTTCATGACGAAAATTTGCGCCCCTATGATAAGTATGATATTAGCTCCTGGTTAATTAACTCGGCATTGACCAAACCTAATACAAAATACCACACAAAACTTCAGATTGGTTATGCTCGTGACCCTGATTACGACTACCATCGAAAAACAAATATTTTTGTTCAATTAAGTGCCCTTGTAAACATCAAAGAAGTTATACTTTTCAATTGTGGGGTAGATCTTCAAGAAGAAATCGTAATTAGTCCAACCAAAATACAAATTACTGATATCTGTTTTCATAAAGATGGAAATATGCTACCACAGATCTGCATCAATGATATTGTTGACTTCTCAAACACAAAAGAGATCACTTTGTGTAATATCAAGAATACCGATGCAAGCAAAATAATTTTGGAAATGGGCAAAAATGCGGACATCAAAATTGAAAATCTTAATCTGAATAATATTACATTACGGAACTTCAGAACTTGCAAATGGTCTGTAGACTATCTAAGGTTGGAGAATGTCTCATTTACAGAAAGTACAGATATGCTACTCCAGGAACTTCGAATTTCAATGCGTTCTTCCCGATTTGATATTTCCGTTCTGCCTAATTCAATTGAATATCTTACAATATTTGAAAACAAAAAGGGAGATTTATTTTGCAGCCATCCCGTAGTTCTACATAATCTCGAAGTAATGATGTTGTGTTTTAATAGAATAAGTAAGAGTCTCGACTTTTTACATTCTCAAATTTTCAAGTGTCCTTTTTTGGATGAGCTTAATTTGTACAATGAATCACATATAATGAAGGAAATAGAATTGACTTGGATTCCGCAAACACTCACGATTCTTAAACTCAGGGGCATTTGTATTAAAGACGAAGGAATGGATTGTGATTTAAAGTTGGATAAATTGATTTTGGATCAATACGCTCCTGATCAAATAGAAAGGCTCTTTGGCACTCACATTCAAACTAAAACTTTAGTTTTCCACTTTCCATATGGTTACGTATGTAATAATGATGCTTTTCTGAATTTCTTGAAGAATCAAAATATCTGCATTGGTGTTGATCAACGAATTTATGCTGGTCATTTTAATTGGATGGAAAACTCAAAAAATGTGTTTGAACAAAGTCCTTTGAGGAGTTACGTCGACAAAGAAGCACGGCATTACATATTTGAAAATCAAGTTGGAAAAGCTATTGATTATGAAGAATTTGAAGAAGTGTATGATTGAAGTGTTGGCTAAATCCAAACTGTAAAATTTCTTATAATAGCATTAATAATGGCTTTACATGTAAAAATAATGGTTACACGTAATAATAATGCTTTTCTAAACTTCTTAAATAGTCAACATATCTGTGGTGGTGTTGATCAACGAATTTATGCCGGTATATTTAACGGGAATGAAAATTCAAAAAATGTGTTTGAAAAAAGTCCTTTGAGGAATTACGTTGACAAAAAATTAATGCATTAGTACATACTTGAAAATCAAGTTGGAAAATCAATTGATTTTGAAGAATTTGATGAAGTGTATGGTTGAAGTTTTGACTAAATTCGAACGATTAGATTTAAGTTTGTAATGTTACTAACTATTTTCAGTTCAATTTCTTTAATATAATAATAATAGTAATAAACCATCTGCTTAATAATTGAAAGCATTTCAATCCTTTCCCTTGTTATTTAACATCACATTCATGCGACATTTGAACTTTACTTCGGGTATTTTTGTATTTTACTATAATCATTCAAATCATCAATCACTATAGTGAACTTCATTTCAGTTACGAAAAACGAATTTATAATATCTATCTTTAAGGAAGTGGTAGCCGACGGGAAATAAAATCAGGAGAGCAATCACTTAGGTGTAAATCATGATTCATTTTATTGATATCAACATCCAAAATACTTAATGGATTTGCAATTATGACTACATATTTCGAATCCTAGAATGTTTAGCTACGATTAAAGATTATTTTAATAATCTAATATGTAATAAGAATTTGAGTTGTCTTTTGAATCTTTAATTTAAAATAAAGCAGACCATGAATGTCAATGTGAACTAATTGACTAAGTAAACCAAATATAGGCTTTTTGTGTAGTTCTTTAAAAATCGAATCTGCAGAATTTGCTAAAGGAACAAAAAAATGTTAGAAAAGTTACCACCTTTAACTACTTTAACTACTCTTAAAGGAAAAGTTTTGAGGAGCATTCCTGAACGTAAAACACAAATTAATTCAATTTCTAAAAAACAAATTAAAGTTTATTGATTAATGTATTTGTCATCAGAACATCATCAAATAAAGAAATTACGCAAATTCTTATGCATTTTCATGGAATTTGTTTACCTAGTCAGTTCTAGTAACCTTAGTATTGATATTTTGGATTCATACGAGTACTGTACAAACAGTTTTAAGCATTCGCCACAACACTAGTGGTCCTTCGAGTTCGTGGCGGTCCTCGGGTAGGATATTTGGTTGCCGTATAAACATTTATTTTACACACGTTTCCGCATCCAGAAATGTTGCAGCAGATTTCCCCGTTTCCTAAAGTCGGGATAAAATAATTATCAATCTCATTAATGAATTTTACATATATATTATAATGACCTCAACGAATGGTGATACTAACCACAATCTGAGTTGGTCTGACAACTATCATGGTACCAGATACAATTTATGTTTCCAGAATTGGGACATTGAAGAACGCCGGATATCTGGCAGTTAGCTGTGATTTTAAATTTATATTGGAGCTGTATTGCAAAATAAATCGTAATTTAATCTTTGCATAGCTCATAGTTATATTGGAAAACATGGAAAACATGGAAAACATTTCAATGGAACTTTTATCACTATAAGTCAAAATTTGCTCTAATTTTATTGTGAAAAGAGAAATGAATTTAAAACTAACCAGAGTTATACATTGTTAGTAGAAAAACGAGCGAAGAAATCAGCAGGAGTACAGTTTTGGCCATTTTGCTTAGAAATTACTTAGAGATGTTGAAATGAAGTACGGAGCAAATGGTATGTAAATAATACTCCAGAAATTATTAGCAACTGATTTTAAAGCTTGGAAATACATTGATTTTATACTTCTTGTTAACACTCTTGATTAAACATATGGCAGTATGCAGTTGTGCTTGTTTAGTAAAGCAGAGCATTAATTAAAAAATTGTAATGCAATAAACACAAATGAGCACGAATAATGCATGCATGTGCTTATATATTCAAGAATTCTCGTAAACACCTAAAGGGATTATCAAAAGTTGGTAACATTTTCTGTTTCACTAGGAATATTACATTTAAAAATGTAATTTTGGGATATAATATTTTTAAATATGTGCAAATTAAACTTTATTTTTATTTTTTGAGACTTTAGTATTTTATTAAAGACATTTTCATTAAAAAATATGTATACCCTACCGCTGTTGGTCTACTCGCATACTGTCAGCAGGATGAATTCTTTAGTTGCTGTATCCCGGTAAAAACCTTTAATCCGAAATACGAAAAGATTGGATGTTTGAAAAACGTGGTGTTTATAGTTCGATACAAGGAAGACAGCATTTTTTATCGCCCGGTTGCGTCGTAAACCAATTTGTGGTGCCCTCAGTATTTATGATCATAGGAGGACAACATATTTTTAAACAATAATGATGATAAGGCTTGGTGCCTTGATTTATCAGGTCAAACATGAATTGCTAAGATATTCACTACAGCGTCAGCAACATAAATCTTAACGAAACTCACCTTTGGCAGGAAATACTCCTGGTACCAAAGAAAATTGAAGTAAAAGATGTAAGATCATTTATGCATTTATTCAGCACAAACTTCATTGATTATTAATTTATATTATAAATACCTATGTCAAAAATAAATTAACCTAATTATAATCCTAGCATTATTATTCGTAGAGCATTAATTAACCATGCGAGGAATTAATTCTGAAATAAAAGTTAAATATATTCTTTCACAGCATTTTGGAAATGAATTAGGTAAGTTTGTTTTTTGACGTCAATAAAATGAGGACTTCTAATTCAGCAACAAATTCTCCAAAAATTTAAACTGAAAATTATTCTTTATCAGCTTACTTACTGCAAGAGAGACTTTTGCATTAAAAGACGCTGAGCTGAATAATATCTTTAAGTAGTACAAGAAGTACAAAGTAAAATACTTGTCTCTCATTTAACGTATACCATATTTAACGATATTGTAACCCCCTACAAAATAATTGGGGAATAATAATTAATATAATAATAACTAATAATAACTAATATAATTGGATTGAAACAGTAATTGCCAGCCTTAATAGTTACCCCAGAATTAATAGTTGCGCCCTCACGTATTTCAAACTTTACTGCATGAATCTTTAATCGCCACATTTAACTGCAACGCATTTAACTATCTTGCACATTGCATCGACAAAATAAATGCATGAAACAATATTATATCGCGGGTATTCCGTAAATACTTTTTGGTTGGATATATCAGACCTTTTGGGTTGACGGATTGGATGGCCAACTTTATTGCAAGTGGCGGCTCCTTCATTGTTTTCGAACACATAGCAGTATATTTTAGGAAAAAAAAGGCTTTCCTTTTTGTCTTAATATGTAACGGTTTCTTATTGCAAAGCGGACGCACATTGTCAAATACTAACGGATGTGTGCAGAAGCATTTTGATTTCAGATATGATTAAACCTAACCTCGTCTAGTAAAATAAATCGCATCTCTGGAAGATCCAAATAGACTACAAGAAGTATTTCCATTTAACCGACTATTGTACACCGAGTTTTTTATCCGTGTTTTACTAGACTTCTAGAATGAATGAATGGGTATGAATGTTATATGGAAAATAAGACAACTTATTACCCTGGGCAATATTTCACTCCGCGTTCCTTCAACAGGCTAGATAATTCTAAATGTAACAAACCGTCCCAGGTAACAATCTTTCGCACTCAAACATGAGAAACAGACGAAGCTGCTGATGCATTCCTAACTGTTCCTGTTAATTAAGCTTTTGACCATTCATGCAGTAAATATAAATTTGTTTTAATAGAAAGTTTAGTAAAATGTTTTATTATACGTGTAGTTCGGTTTATTTATTTTGTTCCCAAAATATTAAATATGAAATGAGATTATTTAACATGACCGATTTGTGAGGAAATCTTACTAGACACCCTTTTCTTACTCGTAATACGAACATTTTTGATTTTAAGCCATCCTTCATATACTTCAAATTGCTACACTCAAAAAAGTATAGTAATTAAGGAAACAACAAGGAAACGTTAATACCAGGATTAAAATATATGAGATAAATATATTTTTCTAATTATTTACCAGACATAGTTTGTCACCAGACCAGAAAAGCCAACCCTCATTCGACAGGATTCATAAATTAGTTTATCTGTGGTATTTTTATCGTTTGCTTGTCCATTCTAATTTTCGGCTTTCATGTCCATAACAATGGGATTTATAAGCCTCACAAAGATAATAATAAACTACCTGTTGCAATCCAATATTTTGACAAAGTGGCCACATGTGGCTACAGAGTCTATAAATAAATGCAATTTTTGACCTAATGAACGAAATATTCTTTTTGAATATTACTGAAGATTATAAACGCGACAAAGCAAATAAATTTTACTACAATTCAATAAACACAACAGGTTAATAGTGAAGTAAAATCCAAAAATAATTCCTTTTTTATTACCTTCAGGCGATTCAGGTATCAGGTAGGTACTAAAGGGCAAACTGAAATTCAAAATATCTTTTACCACAGCGCTGAAGAAATTTTGTTACAAACTTATTTATAAGATGTGTTGCGACACTTCGTTGTCCATACACAATTTTGCACTACAAGAAGTGAGACACAACTCTCTCCAATTTTTATTCGCTTTAGCATTGAAAATAATATTTGTCCAGAAGTCGTGTAGGCAATTGTAAAGAATCTTACAAATCATGTGTCAAATAACTACATTAACTGTAATTTTCATGGTTTTGTTATCCTCTTTGGTTTTGGTTGCTAGCGAAAAGGTATTCAATAATATTTTATTAATAAATACCATTCAAATTGTGAACGAAATGTAAAATAATGGTAATTAATTATTTATAAATGTGATTTTTTTGTTAGCCTTATTGTACATGCAATTTTGATTCCGATTGCGATGGAAATGAAAGCTGCCCGGGTAAATGTAAAAAATCGTCAGGTTCCTATAGCGTTTGTGTCCCAACATCAAGTCTTCTTGACTTTACTGCTGCAAGACTTCCTGAAGTTACGGCCACAGAAATGCCAAAAGTTAGTGCAACCAAACTCCCTGAACACACCTCTTGGGTTTCCCACGATTCCTAAACTCATTATATTCCCGCATAGTGATGTGACAAGTAAAACCATTCTTGAATAGCTAATATACGATTTTAAGTTAAAACCTTTGGATACTAAGTTCATTGTAAAATCTAAACAAATAATGTTTTACAGCTACAGGCAAGCATAACCAGACCAGATTCTACTTGAATCAACCTTAATTTTTGACCAATATATCCTGACATGTGGCATCTAAATTCACCAATACTAAAACAATCCTTACGACGATAGCTAGTGTCGAAAGAAATATTTATAAAACTATCAAGTTTCTCACAAACCACTGTTATCAATATATGTTCTGCAGAGATTTAGTCCAATTATTCGTAATAAATTTTTCAATGACAAATGAATTCACTAATGTCCATTTTATATCATAAATTTTCATTCATTTCATTTTCATAAATATTATCAACTTGATCAAACATTTGAGAGGTGTCTGTATTGCTTATGGCCTAAATACAATTTATTCGACCGTGATTACAAGTAAACAATTCTGAACATACGCAGAAATAAATAGCCTAAAGTGGTGTTTTAAGATTGAATAATTAATTACTTTGAGTAATTTGCTTAAAAAAATTTCTTCGCAAGACTTATAATTTTGCTAGGGATGCTACTTGGCCATTTTTAAATCATTTAAAATACTTTTAAAAGTAAAGCTAGGAATTTTGGGGGCATTGTGGGGCCGTACTAAGTTTCATGAGTGTGCAGGATGCTTGGATTTTACGAAAAATCCTAATTACAAACCACGACTTCAAGCAGTGGATTAGTAGAACAACTTGTTCTCTTTTCGGACTGGGCACCAGCTATTGACTCCGGCAAAAAATCACATTAGCATGATATGCGGTCGGGCTAATGTGATTTCTGCTTGGAAAGACCTAGTAAGATAGACAATGAGGAGTTCACCTCATTATTGTCATAGCCAGTTTAATTCCGAACATAAAAAATTTGGCAAACTACTTGTACCAATTTTTTAAAAGGCACAAGAAAAATATGCGAAATTTAAAAACAAGATTGGCAATCGCTCTTGTAGATGTTCACATGTAGAATGTTCACATTACTATTTTATAGAAAACATAAATATTGCACTATTTAAGTGCTCAATAATTGCTAGCACTATTTAAGTGCTCAATAATTGCTAGCACTATTTCAAAGCAGTATGAATTTGTCCAACTGTTGTCTTTACTTTTGCGATATTTTCAATAAAATATAAAGCTTTCCTCTTTTTATCGTCTGACAATTAAAATCGTTATCTGCTGGTCACATTTAATTTTGCTCAATTCTGAATAAAAATACCATCTCAGGCCACTTTTTTTCCTTCAGTTTTGAAAGCAGTTTGACTTGGATTCATTGTTGTTTTATCTTTTGCGATATTTTGAAGAAAATTAATGCTTTTCGTTCTTTCTTCTCCTCAATTAAAATTTTCATTGGCTGCTCACATTTAATTTTGCTCAATTCTTAAACCAAATTCCATTTTGTGCCACATTATATTTCATATTTTTCAAAGCAGTATGAATTTGACCAACTGTTGTTTTTACTTTTGCGATATTTTGAATAAAATTAATGCTTTCCTCTCTTTATCGTCTGACAATTAAAATCG
Organism: Yoshiicerus persimilis; assembly: GCA_020352615.2. Lineage (NCBI taxonomy): Eukaryota > Metazoa > Arthropoda > Collembola > Entomobryomorpha > Tomoceridae > Yoshiicerus > Yoshiicerus persimilis. The sequence goes on from CM036940.2 coordinate 93,691,355, forward strand.
TCATTTGCTGCTCATATTTCATTTTGTTCAATTCTGAATACAAATCCCATTTTCTGCCACTTTGCTCCTTCTAATTTTGAAAGCAGTTTGGATATGATTCAATGCTGTTTTTACTTTGGCGATATTTGGAATAAAATTAATGCTTTCCGTTCTTTATTCTCCTCAATTAAAATCGTCATTTGCTGCTCACATTTAATTTTGCTCAATTCTGAATACAAATCCCATTTTATGCCACTTTGTTCCTTCTAATTTTGAAAGCAGTTTGAATTTGATTCAATTTTGTTTTTACTTTGGCGATATTTTGAATAGAATTATTGTTTTCCTTTTATTTTTTTCAAACAATTAAAATTGTCATGCATTTGCTGCCTACATTTAATTTTGCTCAATTCTGAAAAAACCCATTTCATGCCACCTTCTTCCTTCCAATTTTGGAAGAAGTATGAATTTGATCCACCTTTGTTTTTGCTTTTGTGATATTTTTAAAAAAATTAATACTTTTCGTTCTTTCTTTTCCTCAATTGCATTCTTCAATTGGATTCCGAACATCAAAAATTTGGCAAACTACTTGTACCAATTTGTTAGTAGGCACAAGACAAATATGCGAAATTTAAAAACAAGATAGGCAATCCCTCTTATAGTCTATATACTACATTACTATTTTATAGAGAATATAAATTTTGCAATATTTAAGTGCTTAATATCTGCTAGCACTATTTAGCAGCACTGCGAAGCGAAGACTATTTTGCGAAATAAGATTCAGGCATTATTTGTTCACAGGATAATTGCGATACCAATGTCATAACCAGTTTAATTCCAAACATAAAAAATTTGGCAAACTACTTATACCAATTTTTTAGTAGGCACAAGAAAAATTTGCGAAATTTAAAAACAAGATTGGCAATCCCTCTTATAGTCTATATACTACATTACTATTTTATAGAGAATATAAATTTTGCAATATTTAAGTGCTCAATATTTGCTACCACTATTTAGCAGCACTGCGAAGCGAAGACTATTTTGCGAAATAAGATTCAGGCATTATTTGTTCACAGGATAATTGCGATACCAATGTCATAACCAGTTTAATTCCAAACATAAAAAATTTGGCAAACTACTTGTACCAATTTTTTAGTAGGCACAAGAAAAATATGCAAAATTTAAAAACAAGATTGGCAATCCCTCTTATAGTCTATATACTACATTACTATTTTATAGAGAATATAAATTTTGCAATATTTAAGTGCTCAATATTTGCTAGCACTATTTAGCAGCACTGCGAAGCGAAGACTATTTTGCAAAATAAGATTCAGGCATTATTTGTTCACAGGATAATTGCGATACCAATGTCATAACCAGTTTAATTCCAAACATAAAAAATTTGGCAAACTACTTGTACCAATTTTTTAGTAGGCACAAGAAAAATATGCGAAATTTAAAAACAAGATTGGCAATCGCTCTTGTAGATGTTCACATGTAGAATGTTCACATTACTATTTTATAGAAAACATAAATATTGCACTATTTAAGTGCTCAATAATTGCTAGCACTATTTCAAAGCAGTATGAATTTGTCCAACTGTTGTCTTTACTTTTGCGATATTTTCAATAAAATATAAAGCTTTCCTCTTTTTATCGTCTGACAATTAAAATCGTTATCTGCTAGTCACATTTAATTTTGCTCAATTCTGAATAAAAATACCATCTCAGGCCACTTTTTTTCCTTCAGTTTTGAAAGCAGTTTGACTTGGATTCATTGTTGTTTTATCTTTTGCGATATTTTGAAGAAAATTAATGCTTTTCGTTCTTTCTTCTCCTCAATTAAAATTTTCATTGGCTGCTCACATTTAATTTTGCTCAATTCTGAATACAAATCCCATTTTATGCCACTTTGTTCCTTCTAATTTTGAAAGCAGTTTGAATTTGATTCAATGTTGTTTTTACTTTGGCGATATTTTGAATAGAATTATTGTTTTCCTTTTATTTTTTTCAAACAATTAAAATTGTCATGCATTTGCTGCCTACATTTAATTTTGCTCAATTCTGAAAAAACCCATTTCATGCCACCTTCTTCCTTCCAATTTTGGAAGAAGTATGAATTTGATCCACCTTTGTTTTTGCTTTTGTGATATTTTTAAAAAAATTAATACTTTTCGTTCTTTCTTTTCCTCAATTGCATTCTTCAATTGGATTCCGAACATCAAAAATTTGGCAAACTACTTGTACCAATTTGTTAGTAGGCACAAGACAAATATGCGAAATTTAAAGACAAGATAGGCAATCCCTCTTATAGTCTATATACTACATTACTATTTTATAGAGAATATAAATTTTGCAATATTTAAGTGCTTAATATCTGCTAGCACTATTTAGCAGCACTGCGAAGCGAAGACTATTTTGCGAAATAAGATTCAGGCATTATTTGTTCACAGGATAATTGCGATACCAATGTCATAACCAGTTTAATTCCAAACATAAAAAATTTGGCAAACTACTTATACCAATTTTTTAGTAGGCACAAGAAAAATTTGCGAAATTTAAAAACAAGATTGGCAATCCCTCTTATAGTCTATATACTACATTACTATTTTATAGAGAATATAAATTTTGCAATATTTAAGTGCTCAATATTTGCTACCACTATTTAGCAGCACTGCGAAGCGAAGACTATTTTGCGAAATAAGATTCAGGCATTATTTGTTCACAGGATAATTGCGATACCAATGTCATAACCAGTTTAATTCCAAACATAAAAAATTTGGCAAACTACTTGTACCAATTTTTTAGTAGGCACAAGAAAAATATGCAAAATTTAAAAACAAGATTGGCAATCCCTCTTATAGTCTATATACTACATTACTATTTTATAGAGAATATAAATTTTGCAATATTTAAGTGCTCAATATTTGCTAGCACTATTTAGCAGCACTGCGAAGCGAAGACTATTTTGCAAAATAAGATTCAGGCATTATTTGTTCACAGGATAATTGCGATACCAATGTCATAACCAGTTTAATTCCAAACATAAAAAATTTGGCAAACTACTTGTACCAATTTTTTAGTAGGCACAAGAAAAATATGCGAAATTTAAAAACAAGATTGGCAATCGCTCTTGTAGATGTTCACATGTAGAATGTTCACATTACTATTTTATAGAAAACATAAATATTGCACTATTTAAGTGCTCAATAATTGCTAGCACTATTTCAAAGCAGTATGAATTTGTCCAACTGTTGTCTTTACTTTTGCGATATTTTCAATAAAATATAAAGCTTTCCTCTTTTTATCGTCTGACAATTAAAATCGTTATCTGCTAGTCACATTTAATTTTGCTCAATTCTGAATAAAAATACCATCTCAGGCCACTTTTTTTCCTTCAGTTTTGAAAGCAGTTTGACTTGGATTCATTGTTGTTTTATCTTTTGCGATATTTTGAAGAAAATTAATGCTTTTCGTTCTTTCTTCTCCTCAATTAAAATTTTCATTGGCTGCTCACATTTAATTTTGCTCAATTCTTAAACCAAATTCCATTTTGTGCCACATTATATTTCATATTTTTCAAAGCAGTATGAATTTGACCAACTGTTGTTTTTACTTTTGCGATATTTTGAATAAAATTAATGCTTTCCTCTCTTTATCGTCTGACAATTAAAATCGTCATTTGCTGCTCATATTTCATTTTGTTCAATTCTGAATACAAATCCCATTTTCTGCCACTTTGTTCCTTCTAATTTTGAAAGCAGTTTGGATATGATTCAATGCTGTTTTTACTTTGGCGATATTTGGAATAAAATTAATGCTTTCCGTTCTTTATTCTCCTCAATTAAAATCGTCATTTGCTGCTCACATAAATTTAATTTTGCTCAATTCTGAATACAAATCCCATTTTATGCCACTTTGTTCCTTCTAATTTTGAAAGCAGTTTGAATTTGATTCAATGTTGTTTTTACTTTGGCGATATTTTGAATAGAATTATTGTTTTCCTTTTATTTTTTTCAAACAATTAAAATTGTCATGCATTTGCTGCCTACATTTAATTTTGCTCAATTCTGAAAAAACCCATTTCATGCCACCTTCTTCCTTCCAATTTTGGAAGAAGTATGAATTTGATCCACCTTTGTTTTTGCTTTTGTGATATTTTGAAAAAAATTAATACTTTTCGTTCTTTCTTTTCCTCAATTGCATTCTTCAATTGGATTCCGAACATCAAAAATTTGGCAAACTACTTGTACCAATTTTTTAGTAGGCACAAGAAAAATATGCAAAATTTAAAAACAAGATTGGCAATCCCTCTTATAGTCTATATACTACATTACTATTTTATAGAGAATATAAATTTTGCAATATTTAAGTGCTCAATATTTGCTAGCACTATTTAGCAGCACTGCGAAGCGAAGACTAATTTGCGAAATAAGATTCAGGCATTATTTGTTCACAGGATAATTGCGATACCAATGTCATAACCAGTTTAATTCCAAACATAAAAAATTTGGCAAACTACTTATACCAATTTTTTAGTAGGCACAAGAAAAATTTGCGAAATTTAAAAACAAGATTGGCAATCCCTCTTATAGTCTATATACTACATTACTATTTTATAGAGAATATAAATTTTGCAATATTTAAGTGCTCAATATTTGCTACCACTATTTAGCAGCACTGCGAAGCGAAGACTATTTTGCGAAATAAGATTCAGGCATTATTTGTTCACAGGATAATTGCGATACCAATGTCATAACCAGTTTAATTCCAAACATAAAAAATTTGGCAAACTACTTGTACCAATTTTTTAGTAGGCACAAGAAAAATATGCAAAATTTAAAAACAAGATTGGCAATCCCTCTTATAGTCTATATACTACATTACTATTTTATAGAGAATATAAATTTTGCAATATTTAAGTGCTCAATATTTGCTAGCACTATTTAGCAGCACTGCGAAGCGAAGACTATTTTGCAAAATAAGATTCAGGCATTATTTGTTCACAGGATAATTGCGATACCAATGTCATAACCAGTTTAATTCCAAACATAAAAAATTTGGCAAACTACTTGTACCAATTTTTTAGTAGGCACAAGAAAAATATGCGAAATTTAAAAACAAGATTGGCAATCGCTCTTGTAGATGTTCACATGTAGAATGTTCACATTACTATTTTATAGAAAACATAAATATTGCACTATTTAAGTGCTCAATAATTGCTAGCACTATTTCAAAGCAGTATGAATTTGTCCAACTGTTGTCTTTACTTTTGCGATATTTTCAATAAAATATAAAGCTTTCCTCTTTTTATCGTCTGACAATTAAAATCGTTATCTGCTGGTCACATTTAATTTTGCTCAATTCTGAATAAAAATACCATCTCAGGCCACTTTTTTTCCTTCAGTTTTGAAAGCAGTTTGACTTGGATTCATTGTTGTTTTATCTTTTGCGATATTTTGAAGAAAATTAATGCTTTTCGTTCTTTCTTCTCCTCAATTAAAATTTTCATTGGCTGCTCACATTTAATTTTGCTCAATTCTTAAACCAAATTCCATTTTGTGCCACATTATATTTCATATTTTTCAAAGCAGTATGAATTTGACCAACTGTTGTTTTTACTTTTGCGATATTTTGAATAAAATTAATGCTTTCCTCTCTTTATCGTCTGACAATTAAAATCGTCATTTGCTGCTCATATTTCATTTTGTTCAATTCTGAATACAAATCCCATTTTCTGCCACTTTGCTCCTTCTAATTTTGAAAGCAGTTTGGATATGATTCAATGCTGTTTTTACTTTGGCGATATTTGGAATAAAATTAATGCTTTCCGTTCTTTATTCTCCTCAATTAAAATCGTCATTTGCTGCTCACATTTAATTTTGCTCAATTCTGAATACAAATCCCATTTTATGCCACTTTGTGCCTTCTAATTTTGAAAGCAGTTTGAATTTGATTCAATGTTGTTTTTACTTTGGCGATATTTTGAATAGAGTTATTGTTTTCCTTTTATTTTTTTCAAACAATTAAAATTGTCATGCATTTGCTGCCTACATTTAATTTTGCTCAATTCTGAAAAAACCCATTTCATGCCACCTTCTTCCTTCCAATTTTGGAAGAAGTATGAATTTGATCCACCTTTCTTTTTGCTTTTGTGATATTTTGAAAAAAATTAATACTTTTCGTTCTTTCTTTTCCTCAATTGCATTCTTCAATTGGATTCCGAACATCAAAAATTTGGCAAACTACTTGTACCAATTTTTTAGTAGGCACAAGACAAATATGCGAAATTTAAAAACAAGATTGGCAATCCCTCTTATAGTCTATATACTACATTACTATTTTATAGAGAATATAAATTTTGCAATATTTAAGTGCTTAATATTTGCTAGCACTATTTAGCAGCACTGCGAAGCGAAGACTATTTTGCGAAATAAGATTCAGGCATTATTTGTTCACAGGATAATTGCGATACCAATGTCATAACCAGTTTAATTCCAAACATAAAAAATTTGGCAAACTACTTGTACCAATTTTTTAGTAGACACAAGAAAAATATGCGAAATTTAAAAACAAGATTGGCAATCGCTCTTGTAGATGTTCACATGTAGAATGTTCACATTACTATTTTATAGAAAACATAAATATTGCACTATTTAAGTGCTCAATAATTGCTAGCACTATTTCAAAGCAGTATGAATTTGTCCAACTGTTGTCTTTACTTTTGCGATATTTTCAATAAAATATAAAGCTTTCCTCTTTTTATCGTCTGACAATTAAAATCGTTATCTGCTGGTCACATTTAATTTTGCTCAATTCTGAATAAAAATACCATCTCAGGCCACTTTTTTTCCTTCAGTTTTGAAAGCAGTTTGACTTGGATTCATTGTTGTTTTATCTTTTGCGATATTTTGAAGAAAATTAATGCTTTTCGTTCTTTCTTCTCCTCAATTAAAATTTTCATTGGCTGCTCACATTTAATTTTGCTCAATTCTTAAACCAAATTCCATTTTGTGCCACATTATATTTCATATTTTTCAAAGCAGTATGAATTTGACCAACTGTTGTTTTTACTTTTGCGATATTTTGAATAAAATTAATGCTTTCCTCTCTTTATCGTCTGACAATTAAAATCGTCATTTGCTGCTCATATTTCATTTTGTTCAATTCTGAATACAAATCCCATTTTCTGCCACTTTGCTCCTTCTAATTTTGAAAGCAGTTTGGATATGATTCAATGCTGTTTTTACTTTGGCGATATTTGGAATAAAATTAATGCTTTCCGTTCTTTATTCTCCTCAATTAAAATCGTCATTTGCTGCTCACATTTAATTTTGCTCAATTCTGAATACAAATCCCATTTTATGCCACTTTGTTCCTTCTAATTTTGAAAGCAGTTTGAATTTGATTCAATGTTGTTTTTACTTTGGCGATATTTTGAATAGAATTATTGTTTTCCTTTTATTTTTTTCAAACAATTAAAATTGTCATGCATTTGCTGCCTACATTTAATTTTGCTCAATTCTGAAAAAACCCATTTCATGCCACCTTCTTCCTTCCAATTTTGGAAGAAGTATGAATTTGATCCACCTTTCTTTTTGCTTTTGTGATATTTTGAAAAAAATTAATACTTTTCGTTCTTTCTTTTCCTCAATTGCATTCTTCAATTGGATTCCGAACATCAAAAATTTGGCAAACTACTTGTACCAATTTTTTAGTAGGCACAAGAAAAATATGCAAAATTTAAAAACAAGATTGGCAATCCCTCTTATAGTCTATATACTACATTACTATTTTATAGAGAATATAAATTTTGCAATATTTAAGTGCTCAATATTTGCTAGCACTATTTAGCAGCACTGCGAAGCGAAGACTATTTTGCGAAATAAGATTCAGGCATTATTTGTTCACAGGATAATTGCGATACCAATGTCATAACCAGTTTAATTCCAAACATAAAAAATTTGGCAAACTACTTATACCAATTTTTTAGTAGGCACAAGAAAAATTTGCGAAATTTAAAAACAAGATTGGCAATCCCTCTTATAGTCTATATACTACATTACTATTTTATAGAGAATATAAATTTTGCAATATTTAAGTGCTCAATATTTGCTAGCACTATTTAGCAGCACTGCGAAGCGAAGACTATTTTGCAAAATAAGATTCAGGCATTATTTGTTCACAGGATAATTGCGATACCAATGTCATAACCAGTTTAATTCCAAACATAAAAAATTTGGCAAACTACTTGTACCAATTTTTTAGTAGGCACAAGAAAAATATGCGAAATTTAAAAACAAGATTGGCAATCCCTCTTATAGTCTATATACTACATTACTATTTTATAGAGAATATAAATTTTGCAATATTTAAGTGCTCAATATTTGCTAGCACTATTTAGCAGCACTGCGAAGCGAAGACTATTTTGCAAAATAAGATTCAGGCATTATTTGTTCACAGGATAATTGCGATACCAATGTCATAACCAGTTTAATTCCAAACATAAAAAATTTGGCAAACTACTTGTACCAATTTTTTAGTAGGCACAAGAAAAATATGCGAAATTTAAAAACAAGATTGGCAATCGCTCTTGTAGATGTTCACATGTAGAATGTTCACATTACTATTTTATAGAAAACATAAATATTGCACTATTTAAGTGCTCAATAATTGCTAGCACTATTTCAAAGCAGTATGAATTTGTCCAACTGTTGTCTTTACTTTTGCGATATTTTCAATAAAATATAAAGCTTTCCTCTTTTTATCGTCTGACAATTAAAATCGTCATTTGCTGCTCATATTTCATTTTGTTCAATTCTGAATACAAATCCCATTTTCTGCCACTTTGCTCCTTCTAATTTTGAAAGCAGTTTGGATATGATTCAATGCTGTTTTTACTTTGGCGATATTTGGAATAAAATTAATGCTTTTCGTTCTTTCTTTTCTGCAATTGCATTCTTCAATTGGATTCCGAACATCAAAAATTTGGCAAACTACTTGTACCAATTTTTTAGTAGGCACAAGAAAAATATGCAAAATTTAAAAACAAGATTGGCAATCCCTCTTATAGTCTATATACTAGATTACTATTTTATAGAGAATATAAATTTTGCAATATTTAAGTGCTTAATATTTGCTAGCACTATTTAGCAGCACTGCGAAGCGAAGACTATTTTGCGAAATAAGATTCAGGCATTATTTGTTCACAGGATAATTGCGATACCAATGTCATAACCAGTTTAATTCCAAACATAAAAAATTTGGCAAACTACTTATACCAATTTTTTAGTAGGCACAAGAAAAATTTGCGAAATTTAAAAACAAGATTGGCAATCCCTCTTATAGTCTATATACTACATTACTATTTTATAGAGAATATAAATTTTGCAATATTTAAGTGCTCAATATTTGCTAGCACTATTTAGCAGCACTGCGAAGCGAAGACTATTTTGCGAAATAAGATTCAGGCATTATTTGTTCACAGGATAATTGCGATACCAATGTCATAACCAGTTTAATTCCAAACATAAAAAATTTGGCAAACTACTTGTACCAATTTTTTAGTAGGCACAAGAAAAATATGCAAAATTTAAAAACAAGATTGGCAATCCCTCTTATAGTCTATATACTACATTACTATTTTATAGAGAATATAAATTTTGCAATATTTAAGTGCTCAATATTTGCTAGCACTATTTAGCAGCACTGCGAAGCGAAGACTATTTTGCAAAATAAGATTCAGGCATTATTTGTTCACAGGATAATTGCGATACCAATGTCATAACCAGTTTAATTCCAAACATAAAAAATTTGGCAAACTACTTGTACCAATTTTTTAGTAGGCACAAGAAAAATATGCGAAATTTAAAAACAAGATTGGCAATCGCTCTTGTAGATGTTCACATGTAGAATGTTCACATTACTATTTTATAGAAAACATAAATATTGCACTATTTAAGTGCTCAATAATTGCTAGCACTATTTCAAAGCAGTATGAATTTGTCCAACTGTTGTCTTTACTTTTGCGATATTTTCAATAAAATATAAAGCTTTCCTCTTTTTATCGTCTGACAATTAAAATCGTTATCTGCTGGTCACATTTAATTTTGCTCAATTCTGAATAAAAATACCATCTCAGGCCACTTTTTTTCCTTCAGTTTTGAAAGCAGTTTGACTTGGATTCATTGTTGTTTTATCTTTTGCGATATTTTGAAGAAAATTAATGCTTTTCGTTCTTTCTTCTCCTCAATTAAAATTTTCATTGGCTGCTCACATTTAATTTTGCTCAATTCTTAAACCAAATTCCATTTTGTGCCACATTATATTTCATATTTTTCAAAGCAGTATGAATTTGACCAACTGTTGTTTTTACTTTTGCGATATTTTGAATAAAATTAATGCTTTCCTCTCTTTATCGTCTGACAATTAAAATCGTCATTTGCTGCTCATATTTCATTTTGTTCAATTCTGAATACAAATCCCATTTTCTGCCACTTTGTTCCTTCTAATTTTGAAAGCAGTTTGGATATGATTCAATGCTGTTTTTACTTTGGCGATATTTGGAATAAAATTAATGCTTTCCGTTCTTTATTCTCCTCAATTAAAATCGTCATTTGCTGCTCACATTTAATTTTGCTCAATTCTGAAAAAACCCATTTCATGCCACCTTCTTCCTTCCAATTTTGGAAGAAGTATGAATTTGATCCACCTTTGTTTTTGCTTTGGCGATATTTTGAATAGAATTATTGTTTTCCTTTTATTATTTTCAAACAATTAAAATTGTCATGCATTTGCTGCCTACATTTAATTTTGCTCAATTCTGAAAAAACCCATTTCATGCCACCTTCTTCCTTCCAATTTTGGAAGAAGTATGAATTTGATCCACCTTTGTTTTTGCTTTTGTGATATTTTGAAAAAAATTAATGCTTTTCGTTCTTTCTTTTCCTCAATTGCATTCTTCAATTGGATTCCGAACATCAAAAATTTGGCAAACTACTTGTACCAATTTGTTAGTAGGCACAAGACAAATATGCGAAATTTAAAAACAAGATTGGCAATCCCTCTTATAGTCTATATACTACATTACTATTTTATAGAGAATATAAATTTTGCAATATTTAAGTGCTCAATATTTGCTAGCACTATTTAGCAGCACTGCGAAGCGAAGACTATTTTGCGAAATAAGATTCAGGCATTATTTGTTCACAGGATAATTGCGATACCAATGTCATAACCAGTTTAATTCCAAACATAAAAAATTTGGCAAACTACTTGTACCAATTTTTTAGTAGGCACAAGAAAAATATGCAAAATTTAAAAACAAGATTGGCAATCCCTCTTATAGTCTATATACTACATTACTATTTTATAGAGAATATAAATTTTGCAATATTTAAGTGCTCAATATTTGCTAGCACTATTTAGCAGCACTGCGAAGCGAAGACTATTTTGCAAAATAAGATTCAGGCATTATTTGTTCACAGGATAATTGCGATACCAATGTCATAACCAGTTTAATTCCAAACATAAAAAATTTGGCAAACTACTTGTACCAATTTTTTAGTAGGCACAAGAAAAATATGCGAAATTTAAAAACAAGATTGGCAATCGCTCTTGTAGATGTTCACATGTAGAATGTTCACATTACTATTTTATAGAAAACATAAATATTGCACTATTTAAGTGCTCAATAATTGCTAGCACTATTTCAAAGCAGTATGAATTTGTCCAACTGTTGTCTTTACTTTTGCGATATTTTCAATAAAATATAAAGCTTTCCTCTTTTTATCGTCTGACAATTAAAATCGTTATCTGCTGGTCACATTTAATTTTGCTCAATTCTGAATAAAAATACCATCTCAGGCCACTTTTTTTCCTTCAGTTTTGAAAGCAGTTTGACTTGGATTCATTGTTGTTTTATCTTTTGCGATATTTTGAAGAAAATTAATGCTTTTCGTTCTTTCTTCTCCTCAATTAAAATTTTCATTGGCTGCTCACATTTAATTTTGCTCAATTCTTAAACCAAATTCCATTTTGTGCCACATTATATTTCATATTTTTCAAAGCAGTATGAATTTGACCAACTGTTGTTTTTACTTTTGCGATATTTTGAATAAAATTAATGCTTTCCTCTCTTTATCGTCTGACAATTAAAATCGTCATTTGCTGCTCATATTTCATTTTGTTCAATTCTGAATACAAATCCCATTTTCTGCCACTTTGTTCCTTCTAATTTTGAAAGCAGTTTGGATATGATTCAATGCTGTTTTTACTTTGGCGATATTTGGAATAAAATTAATGCTTTCCGTTCTTTATTCTCCTCAATTAAAATCGTCATTTGCTGCTCACATTTAATTTTGCTCAATTCTGAATACAAATCCCATTTTATGCCACTTTGTTCCTTCTAATTTTGAAAGCCGTTTGAATTTGATTCAATGTTGTTTTTACTTTGGCGATATTTTGAATAGAATTATTGTTTTCCTTTTATTATTTTCAAACAATTAAAATTGTCATGCATTTGCTGCCTACATTTAATTTTGCTCAATTCTGAAAAAACCCATTTCATGCCACCTTCTTCCTTCCAATTTTGGAAGAAGTATGAATTTGATCCACCTTTGTTTTTGCTTTTGTGATATTTTGAAAAAACTCCGGCCAAGCAGTATCATTAGCCCGACCTTCGGTCGGTCTAATGAGACTGCTTGACCTCCGTTTCCATCCCGTTCTCAGACTGTTTAGCCTTTGGTGACTCCGGGCAGCAACTAACATCAGCACGACCTGCGGTCGTGCGAATGTGATTGACTGCCCTCCGTTATGTAACCCGTTGGCGGACTTGGCACACAGTAGTGGAAATAGCATTAGAAGATTTTAATATTGTCTACTTTAAAAAGAAAACTTAGAGTAAGTGTACAACAACGATAGAATAGCAATGTGAATGTATTTTGAGAGGCAAATATTGAAATTTTTAAAAGCAAATATTGAAATTTTGAGAGGCAAATATTGAAATTTTGAGAAGCAAATAATGAAATTTTGAGAAGCAAATATTGAAATTTTGAGAAGCAAATATTGAAATTTTGAGAAGCAAATATTGAAATTTTGAGAGGCAAATATTGAAATTTTGAGAGGCACATATTGAAATTTTGAGAAGCAAATATTGAAATTTTGAGAGGCAAATATTGAAATTTTGAGAAGCAAATATTGAAATTTTGAGAAGCAAATAATGAAATTTTGAGAAGCAAATATTGAAATTTTGAGAAGCAAAGATTGAAATTTTGAGAAGCAAATATTGAAATTCCGCAAAGTTGATTAATATTTTCACCGCTCCTAGCTGTAAAAATTTCAAGTTTTTAAAAAATTCATAAAATGGTTTGTTTATCTGACCTTATTCATGTACAACTTAAATAAATGGTCTTAAAAAATATATCCTTCATCTTAGCCAAATATATGAAAGGTTACGATTAAGAGACCGTTAAAAAAATTTAGGAAAGAATGTTAGAATCAATTTATTTAAGTTAAACTGATAACAGTCTGAATCAACTCCTTTAGTACCTCAAATTGATAAGAATGAACCAAAGATAGGCGTGAGTTACCTTCTTTAGCATTCATTTAAACATACATTCAAGAGGTATACCAAAGATAGGCGTGAGTTACCTTCTTTAGCATCCATTTAAACATACATTCAAGAGGTATACCAAAGATAGGCGTGAGTTACCTTCTTTAACATCCATTTAAACATACATTCAAGAGGTATACCAAAGATAGGCGTGAGTTACCTTCTTTAGTACCTCAAATTGATAAGAATGAACCAAAGATAGGCGTGGGTTACCTTCTTTAGCATCCATTTAAACATACATTCAAGAGATGAACCAAAGGAAGGCGTGTGTTACCTTCTTTGGCATCCCGTTAAACATGCATTCTAGAGATAAACTAAAGATAGCTACCCAGACCATTGTCAGTTTTAGCCCGACCAAGGGCTTATAGAACGGGTTTGTCTGTGTGTGTGTGTGTGTCTGTGTGTCTGTTAAGACTCTCATTTTCCTAAATGTAAATGGAAAATTTTTTTACTCCGGATTTGAACGAATTGGCCCAAGTCACAGACTAAGTTCGTTGGCCATGAAAATCGTACGAAGGATTTTCTCAGAATTCCCAATTTTTTATGAGGCCGACGAGATAGTCAATTCAATTTTTAGTCAAAATATTAATTTCACCGCTTCTAATAATAAAGGAATTTGAGATAACCATAAGTAAATTTCCATAAGGTCCAACCTTTTCTGTAATTTTTTACCGTTTTTGTTTTACAAATAAGAGTAATAAACAAATTATGCAAAAATTTGCTTTGAAAAGAGGAAGAAATTTGAAATTAGAAATCGCTTCTTTTGCTTTGTTAGCGGGATAGCATTAAATTTGTTTGCCCGCTTCAAAATTTGGAAATTCGCTTCTCAAAATATGGAAATTTGCTTTTCAAAATATAGAAATTTTCTTCTCAACATTTGGAAATTTGCTTCTCTAAATTTGGAAATCTTCTCAAAATTTCAATATTTGCTTTTCAAAATTGCAATATTTGCTTCTCAAAATTTCAATATTTGCTTCTCGAAATTTCAATATTTGCTTCTCAAAATTTCAATATTTGCTTCTCAAAATTTCAATATTTGCTTCTCGAAATTTCAATATTCGCCTTTAAAAAAACTTTCTCATTGGTCTATTGCAATTGTACTCTTACTCTAAGTATTGTTCTTAAAGTCAAATTTCTAAAGCAGACAATATTGAAATCTCTAATGCTATTTCCACTACTGAGTGCCTAGTCCGCCAACGGGTTATATAACGGAGGGCACCAATCACATTGGCACGACTTCAGGTCGTGCTAATGTGGTTGCTGCCCGGAGTCATCAACGGCTACCCAGTCCGAGAACGGGCGCGAACGGAGGGCAAGCAGTCTCATTAGACCGACCGAAGGTCGGGCTAATGATACTGCTTGGCCGGAGTTTTTCTTACATAAAAAAATTCAAAACACCTTAATACATATTTTAACAACCCCAAAAAAGTAATGATTCAAATATAGGGTTACAATGAAGTAAATATTTTCCAAAACATATTATTTCAATTGCACACGAATAACAAATCAGTTACAAAAAATTGCTCAATAATATTTGTCTTCCATTATCGGTAGTACTAAGTAATGTGTTCAAAATCTTTTTCGAAAATTTATCATATCCAGATCTTTGTTTTGGAATTCAAGGGTGTCTTCCAAACGTTTCTCCGAAAACTTCAGACAATAACAGCCGCAGTCGTAACTATTTGTTTGTTGGGGAACGTCTTCAGCATAAGTTAATTTCCATTCAATGGTAGGGCTGCTAATGACTTTACTAATGGCACCAGTTAGGTTGTTTACCAGACCCTGCAAATCTAGATGACCAAACAAAGAATCAAAAATCGTTATCATTTTTATTCGGAAATTTATTTCCACTAAAACCCAATGGTTTACATGAAGGTGAGGTAAGTAAACAACAGCATTGAACAGCGTGTCCCTGGACATCTTTAACTCGCTCGGAAAGCAATCTCCAACAGAAAAATACTTTCCATTAACGTCTCGCCAAAAGAAGTAGGAGCTCAATAAAAATTCATGCCCCCTGCCAAGTAAACAAAATAAATATTGAGAATACGCATTGATAATTTTATCATCTAACCAGGACTCACCTTCCAATGTCGACAAAGATGTATTATCTCCTGCAACGTCACCTACTTTAAACAAAATACATCCATTAAAATTATTATTTTTTGAATCAATGTCAGTATCAAGCTGATTACTTTGATCGGTTACCTGTGGTTTTAGAAATATTGTTTTAATTGCCAGGTTTTCTGAAGGCGGAAGCGAAGCACTATTTTGATTCTTATTCCACGAAAAGAAAATTGGCTTATGATAACTAAAGTAACTCTCACCATACCACGCTTCAATTTTAAAATTTGAAAAGCATAAATCAATTTGGGTTTCGCCATTTGTAGAAGATTCTAAGAGTGATACTTCCAAATTCAAGTTGTAGTTTTTCAACATTTCCAGAATTTGATCTCCTTTCGGAATTGATATGTCAATATTAAAATCCCCAACTACAATCAGCTTTTCATTTTTTAGGTCCTCAATTAAGGAAAACAATGTGCTTTTAAAGTATGACAGTGATACTTGGGGAGACTTGTATCCATATATGATGAAAACGTCTCCGATACATATTGTTGCATAATCAAAAGGATGTCCATTTTCGTAAACTGAAGAAGATAGAATGCAATTACTTTCAATCACAGAGGCAGCATTCACCAATGATAGCAATCCACTTGGCTTTCTTGTTTTCACACCAGAATCCAATCGTTGCAATGTTTTGAAGTTGGGCAAGCTGAAGTCATCGTTTTCTATAGTCCATGTTTCTGAAAGTAGTAAAACATCAGTGTGACAATATTGCTCGTCTGGTATGATATCATTCATATGTTTATTAAGACTTTGAACGTTATGGTAAACAACCTGAACCTTTCTAGGATCTAAACCATTGAATTGTTTGAATGACCATTGAACAGGATTTTCTTCTAATCTTTTTATTTCCATTTCCACAACATCATGAGGAAGAGGAGGTAACGGAGCTTCAAATACACCATTAATAAACAAACCACTTAATTTGGTAGCTCTACTACAAGCTACGTACAGGGCAGCACGTGACATTCGTTTTGAAACATTAACACACAGTTTCAAAAGAGGCTCCCTGTGACTTGTGAATTGTAATTGCTTCTGCGGGTACAACTGGGAATTGTCTACGAACGACCTGCAAATCTCTTCCAGGCCACGCTTTAACTATTTTTATGGTCAAATCCACTGGTGTCCAAAATTTGGATACTGAATTATCGAAGTATTTGTGGTTTTCCCTTGCTTGTCTTCCAATTCTGACGTCGTTAAATTCCAGATAAATTAATGCAGGAACGCGAATTTTATTTAAAGTACCGTATAAAATTTTCATCAAAATTCCAGAAGCGCCATTAACTAAGCCGTCATCGATGGCAATGTTACTGGTAATCATGTATTTTGCAGACGTTTTAAGGTTCAATTCATAAGGTAAGCCTTGGGCGTCTCTTGTTGACAAAAATTTTGCTGATTCCAAAATAGCTTCTTTGGAATTACCTTTCCCTTGGCATTTGTCAGTAGCAACTGAAATAATTCCTTCTGTTTTTAGAGTGCTGAGAACTTTGTCGTTATATTCATTCACATTTGCGTTGCTATAAAATAAGTTAATACATGAATTTGGTGGTGATCCAACAATAGACACTTGTCTTCCAACAAATAATTTAATGTCGTCAGATGTCATTAATCCTCTAGCCATTCTATTTAGAGAAGCAGCAAATACAGCGTCATCCTTTTGTCTCATTATCTCGGTTAGTTCGAAATATCTAAAAATTTCCCAAAGAATGTTCCCGGATAACAGTGATAAATCCTTTGCTGTGCTAAATACAAAGGAACCGGCTACTGGTTTCAGTTGACGGAAATCTCCGAAAACTAGCACATTTTTTCCTCCAAAATTGTCTTTACAATTGAGACGCTAAATGGAATAAGGGGACGAGCAAAATCTTACAATTTCGTTGTTATGGCTGTCTCCATTAATTTTAGCAAAAAGTATTTTATAATGCGCTTTTCAAGAAATAGGACTACTTACAAGTCAAAACCTAAGAACCCCCAGGAGTGAATTCCATACACAATATTCCAGTAGGCTAGTACAGTGCTTAAATGTCGAAACTATTGTAAATTCTTCGTTATATTGCACCATCAGTTATAATAGTGACAAATAGTAAATGATTTCTAATATTTTTTATAGTCCTGGATTGTACAAGATTTTTAAATTATCCTCATATATTCATTAATCTCAAATTAGATGGCATTCCGTGCTTTTGGGTTATCAACCCAATTAACCCATTTGTTAGGTTCTAAAATGATTTAACATGAAGTTGAACCTAACTTAATGGTTATTTCACGATAAACGGTTTACAGCCTGTACAGAGGTAGGGTCGTAGTGAAAATAAAAAACTCAAATTCCACTTTTTTCATTTTGGCTCATATTCTGCGATTTGAGAGCCAATCTACCATGAGAACCAAATCTTTGGTTCTCAAATCACAGAATAAGAACCGAAATGAAAAAAAGTGAAATTTTAGTATTTTATTTTCACTACCAGCCTACCTCTAAACGGGTTTTAATCCGTTGCTACAATGACGTATCTAGGGTATTCCTATTAAAGAAAGCTTCCAAAAAGCACCTCCTACTGTTGATTTATTCCCGGAAACCGGGAAGGCCCTTGTTGCCAAAGATCTGAATCCCAGTAGCAAAAGTTTTTGAATTCCCGAGAACGTCTGGGATCGGGAAAAGTTTTGCTGAAAAGCTTTGCCCAGTTTAGACAGATTCGTGCCCGGTAAACTGGACTTCTTTCCCGGGTTCACACTTCCCAAGATTTCGGACATTCGTAAAAACTAAAGAAAATGTCATTATTTGGCTACTGAATTTAAGTTTGCTTTGACAAGGCCAAAAAATTCCAAATTCCTTTATATTTGATTAAATAGATATATCTTTAGAATTTTGAGCTTATTTTTTGTTCTTTTCCAAGAACGAGAGCCATCGAGCCACACGAAATGCTGTAAACATTTACATACATTGCCTCTAGATGTATTTGTTTTTAAAGCGTAAATAGTGCACTAAAGAATGCATTCGTAAAGATTACCTACTGACAGATACTTAACATAGCCAAAAAATTGTGCACGACGTTTTTTAAGTGCCGGTATCCTTGGGTAACAGTAATAGTGCTATGCTAATGCAGTTCTGTGACTTCGACTTCACCCTGGGGAAAAGTGAATTCTTAGGATAAAATAACACTGGAAAAGCAGTAGGAAGTAAGTGAAACCGTAGGCATAGCAATACGTTGTCGGTTGTACTCAAATTAGCGTAGAAAGCCATACGGCCTACGAGAATTTAAGATACATATGCCCTGACAGACAGCACGATTCCATAAGCTTCCTCCATAATTTGGGCGAGCTATGAGATATAAAATAATTCGAGGTGCTTTATTTATCTACAGTTGCCTAGTTAAAATTTTACAAAGTTTTGCTCGTCCCCTTATTCCATTTAGCGTCTCAATTAAATATTTGGCATAATCTTTCATGAACCTGGCAAAGCATGTTGAAACTAACCATTGATATTTCGTCAATTATAATAGTATTGAGATCCCAAAGCTTTGTTGCAATCGTGTTACAGAAATCGGCAGACAACTTTGGCATTGATCCTCTGTATTGGTTTAGTGGCAAACTAAAAGCTTCGTGAAGTGTTGTGCCACTAATGTTAAATGCAGCTTTTCCAGTTGGAGCACACAAAAGAACTTGAATTGACCCAGGGTTTACTCCAGGTTTCGCATTGAAATGTCGAACTAATAATTGAACGACTGCTTTTATCAAATGACTTTTTCCTGTTCCTGCACCGCCACTAATAAATTCATTGCACTGAATCCCATTCTTCAAGCAATGTAAATAATGCAAAGCATACCGTCTTTGTCCGCTGTTTAGGGATCTCATGAGGCTGTAATAAGTTAAAAACTTTTTGCTTAGACTTTTATTCAATTGCTATACCAACATCTTTAAAAACGTCGCCTTCTATGTTAGGCCTTTCCATTATAACTTGGTCCACATCAGGTTCAATTGCTTCCTCTTCATCGTCTTCTACTTCCAGCTCAAATAAATCCATATCTTCAACATGACTTAAACTTTCGTATTCCGCTCGTTTAGCAGAAATTACATTTTGTTCTTGAAAATAAACTTCTTTAGCGTTGCACGAAAACAAATCCTTCTCATTTCTATACGGCAAGTATAGCATAATTTGTTCTCTATAATAATTGTTCTCATCTTGGTAAAGATTATATCTTCGGTACCTGATTATTTTCGGCAAGCGACGTTTAATTACATACCCAGAATTATTTAACAATTTTCCAAATTTATTATTCTCAAATTCTGAGTCTTCGTCATCACTGAATTCATTATTTTGTGACGTAAATTTTAAAGATCTTCTGTATGTAAAATTTGCACCGAAATCAGCCAAACAAAGTTTCTCCATTTCGACTGGTCTTTGAACATAGTGATCCAATAAGCCAGAAACTAATACATCCGTAGAACTCTCATCAAGGTTTTGCAATTCATTTACGGATTTCGTCATATAAACTCTTTCACTCGGTGGTCCTGTTGGAATGAATATTGTTGCTCTACTGGACATTGAAAGAGGCATTCCCAAAATAGTATATGAAGCTTCTTGTGCAGATACCTCTGTTGAATTTAGGAAAACATTTGCAATCTTCCTCAGTCTGTCCTTAATTGACGTATTTCCTATTTTTGCCTCGTCTAAAGCCGCTTTTAGAAGCTTTGACATCCCTCTGCATGATTTCGATATGTACGAGACGCAATATTTCGCACAAGCGTAAGGATCCAATATAAATTGAATATCCATGTTTGATTTCCAATTTACAGCAATTTTTTCATTAAATGCATTGTTGTACACAGAGTCCACTTCCCGTTTCAGAAATACGGATGGCCTTTTTAACGTGCTTCTAATTGCCAATAAATAAGTTTCATCGTTCATTCCAAGAGACGAAATAAAATTTTCAACGGATACATCAGTTTGACAAGTTTGTATAATTTCATCCAGTCTGCACTTTATTTTTTCTAAATTGTGCTTGTGTTTCTGAATTTCACTTTTACTGGTTTTCTCTGAAAGAGGTAATAATATTTTTGTTGACTTCATTGGCGGGTATGGCATTCCAAATCTGCAAATTTGTCCATTCTTTGTTTCCCGAAAACACGTATTAGTATGCCTATGTGTCTGATGTATCACTTTCGACACCAATGGAGCACTTTATAAATTTATCAATGAAATCTTCACCAATTTTAGAGTTGCCTTCAGTTTCTTCGGAATACTTTGGAGCACCATTAAGCCAAAAGAGTCCGTGCATATGAGGAGACCCTCTGTGTTGGAATTCTATTCTATAAAAGAAATCTTTAACAGTAAAGCCTTCGAAAGCTCCTCCAGGGGACAACAAGATGTACTTTTTCCACTGTCTAAGTCGCCAGTCAAAGTACCTTGCACAAGTAATGGGATCTCTTCTAATAAGATCTGTCTTTTCTTTATACGATAAATTAACTGCTTCCTCTTCAGTTATTGCCTTATTGTCTAAAATGTTCTTAAGGATGATTAAAAGTTCTGGCCATTTAGTCTCCGCTGCCGAAAGTGTGATAAATAAAGTTGGAATGCCTAGTTGTCGTATCATGGCCATTAAATTCTTCTGCTTATTTTCCCAATATGCCGGTGACGATCTGATTTGCTTCAATACTTGAAATCCTTCGTCATGCCTAAAGATCTTTTCCAAATTTTCTGTACGAATTAATTCTCCAGCTGTTATTGTACCCTTTTTTTGTTTCCGAAGACAAATGGATAACACATCAGAAATTTGGTGGGTTTGCAATTTCTTAAACGCATATAGTAGTTTCGTTGGTGTACATCCTCTTCTATCACTTCTTCGAGCTTCAGATTTTGCTATATCCGCGTATGTACAAGCCACTGTAATATTTCTTTTACGACCACAATATATAGTTGGGAAGGATAACTCTTCAGCACAAGTATCCATCAAGAGAGATAGTGGCTTCTTATTTTCTCCAGGAGCATACGCTACTGCTTCATTTTCACCTAAGGAATTCACATCAAGCAAAAGGGTTTCGTTTCCACCAGGGTTACATTCTTCTTCCTCAGAAGTCATGGATTCGTTTTTTTCTCCGTCGTCTTTAATGTTAACGTCATCTTCTTCAACAATAAAGTTTTCTTCTTCAGTAATCTTTCGACCTTTCCAGATATCGGACAAAATAATTCCTTCTTCCTGATACAATGGACTTCTACACAAAAAGCCGCAGGCATTGTAAACCTTAGCCGGTCGAATAGTTTCAAAAATATAAGGATTTTTGTAGCACATTTTTCTCATTAATTTTAATTATATGGTTGCAGTGTCGTTAAATTTTCTTGGTAAAACAGTTGCGGTATCATCAATATTGTTTAAAACATTTATAACATTTCCTTTTAACCCATACTGACGATCAATTCCTAATGGTCGAATTTGCATGAATGGCAATCTAACTGCACAAAGGCTTTCTTCCAATTGAGTTAAATCCTGCAATTCTAAGGAATTGGGGATAATTAAATCCATTCTTGGCATTCAGTTTCGGTATTTTTCCTTTGGCAATTGCATCATAGCATGTGTTGCATGCCCAATTTGAATTGTTGCAGGTTATTGTAGTTACAAACTGGGATGAAAGTGACACTTTTTTTTCCATTTTTGCAAAATCGACAATTTTTCCGGATTCGTGAAACCATAATCCAGAGCAACTTAAACAAACGGAGGTTGAGCCTTCTTTAATTGCAGTAATAAAATTTTGTTCACAACCAAGCCAGGTTGCAACTGTCCTTTTAGTGTGCTTGGCATTTCTGTCCTTAATTCTTTCAGAAGTTCTATAGTCTTCATTCTTTCTTAACTTTGCCATATTTTCAGAGTTAACCCTATTAGCATTGCGTTTATATTCCTTGCTTTCCCTTAACTTTGACATATTGGCAGCGTTAACTTTATTTTCATGATGTTTATAATCGGTATTCTCCCTTAACTTTGTCAAATTGGCAGAGTTAACCACATTTTCCCTGCGTCTATAATCTTCATCCTGCCTCAACTTTGCCATTTTAGAGCAATTAGCGATATTTTCACTACGTCTAAAATCTTCATTCTCCCTTAGCTTGGCTTTACTGGCACAATCAACGGTCTTTTCATAACGTCTGAAGTCTTCATCGTCTCTCAATTCTGTGATACGCCTCTTTGTACCACAATTAATCTGAGCCTGAGATTTACGCTTTAACTTCGGCATATTTTAATTATTTATCAAACAACAACCAAATATAATAAAGTAATAATAAAAATTGTTACTTACCTGTAAAAGACCAAGCGGTGGAGAATAATCCGTACACGGTGGTGAAACTTTGATAACTCCCAAAAATCTTTAGAGTGAAGCACTGTGATAAAAATCGAATTTTGTTGAAATCACTGTAATTCAATAATGACTGGCGGCACTGCTATTTTAATAGTAGAAGCGATGTAGAATGAAATCACTGTAATTCAATAATGACTGCTGGCACTGCTATTTTACTAGTAGAAGCGGTTTAGAATGAAATCACTGTAATTCAATAATGACTGGTCTTAATGTTATTTTAATAGTCGAAGCGGTGTAGAATAATCCGTACTACAATGGTGAAATTTCCGATAACTCCCAAAAATCCTTAGAATTGGCACTGTGATGAAAATTAAATTTGGTTGAAATCACTGTAATTCAATAATGATTGGTCTTAATGTTATTTTAATAGTC
Source organism: Yoshiicerus persimilis (assembly GCA_020352615.2). Taxonomy (NCBI): domain Eukaryota; kingdom Metazoa; phylum Arthropoda; class Collembola; order Entomobryomorpha; family Tomoceridae; genus Yoshiicerus; species Yoshiicerus persimilis. The sequence goes on from CM036940.2 coordinate 93,714,779, forward strand.
GAAGCGATGTAGAACAATCCGTACTACAATGGTGAAATTTCCGATAGCTCCCAAAAATCCTTAGAATTAGCACTGTGATGAAAGTTAATTTTGGTTGAAATCACTGTAATTCAATAATGACTGGTCTTAATGTTGTTTTATTAGTCGAAGCGGCTTAGAATGATCCGTACTACAATGGTGATATTTCCGATAGTCTCCAAAAATCCTTAGAATTAGCACTGTAATGTAAAATAGTTAGAATTTGGTTGAAATCACTTTAATTCAATAATGTCTGGTCTTATTGTCACTTTAATATTCGAAGCAATGTAGAATAATTCGTACTACGATGGCGATATTTGCAAAAATTTCAAGACAGAACTAAGACACAAGTGCACTGGACGAAAGCTAAAACAAGACTGAAAGAAAATTGGTGATTCAAAATTCTTATAGCCGAATGTCAAAATTTGAGAAGCAAATTTCCAAATATTGAGAAGCAAATTTCCAAATTTTGAGAAGCAAATTTCCAAATATTGAGAAGCAGATTTCCAAATTTTGAGAAGCAAATTTCCAAATTTTGAGAAGCAAATTTCCAAATTTTGAGAAGCAAATTTCCAAATTTTGAGAAGCAAATTTCCAAATTTTGAGAAGCAAACTTCCAAATTTTGAGAAGCAAACTTCCAAATTTTGAGAAGCAAATTTCCAAATTTTGAGAAGCAAATTTCCAAATTTTGAGAAGCAAATTTCCAAAATTTGAGAAGCAAATTTCCAAATTTTGAGAAGCAAATTTCCAAATTTTGAGAAGCAAATTTCCAAATATTGAGAAGCAAATTTCCAAATATTGAGAAGCAAATTTCCAAATATTGAGAAGCAAATTTCCAAATTTTGAGAAGCAAATTTCCAAATTTTGAGAAGCAAATTTCCAAATTTTGAGAAGCAAATTTCCAAAATTTGAGAAGCAAATTTCCAAATTTTGAGAAGCAAATTTCCAAAATTTGAGAAGCAAATTTCCAAATTTTGAGAAGCAAATTTCCAAATTTTGAGAAGCAAGTTTTCGAATTTAGAGAAACAAATTTCCAAATTTTGAGAAGCAAACTTCCAAAATTTGAGAAGCAAGTTTCCAAATTTTGAGAAGCAAATTTCCAAAATTTGAGAAGCAAATTTCCAAATTTTGAGAAGCAAATTTCCAAATTTTGAGAAGCAAATTTCTAAATTTTGAGAAGCAAATTTCCAAATTTTGAGAAGCAAATTTCCAAAATTTGAGAAGCCAATTTCCAAATTTTGAGAAGCAAATTTCCAAATTTTGAGAAGCAAATTTCCAAATTTTGAGAAGCAAATTTCCAAATTTTGAGAAGCAAATTTCCAAATTTTGAGAAGCAAATTTCCAAAATTTGAGAAGCAAATTTCCAAAATTTGAGAAGCAAATTTCCAAAATTTGAGAAGCAAATTTCCAAAATTTGAGAAGCAAATTTCCAAAATTTGAGAAGCAAATTTCCAAAATTTGAGAAGCAAATTTCCAAAATTTGAGAAGCAAATTTCCAAAATTTGAGAAGCAAATTTCCAAATTTTGAGAAACAAATTTCCAAATTTTGAGAAGCAAATTTCTAAATTTTGAGAAGCAAATATCCAAATTTTGAGAAACAAATTTCCAAAATTTGAGAAGCAAATTTCCAAATTTTGAGAAGCAAATTTCCAAATTTTGAGAAGCAAGTTTTCAAATTTTGAGAAACAAATTTCCAAATTTTGAGAAGCAAACTTCCAAATTTTGAGAAGCAAATTTCCAAAATTTGAGAAGCAAATTTCCAAAATTTGAGAAGCAAATTTCTAAATTTTGAGAAGCAAATTTCCAAAATTTGAGAAGCAAATTTCCAAAGTTTGAGAAGCAAATTTCCAAATTTTGAGAAGCAAGTTTCTAAATTTTGAGAAACAAATTTCCAATATTTGAGAAGCAAATTTCCAAATTTTGAGAAGCAAACTTCCAAATTTTGAAAAGCAAATTTCCAAATTTTGAGTAGCAAACTTCCAAATTTTGAAAAGCAAATTTCCAAAATTTGAGAAGCAAGTTTCCAAATTTTGAGAAGCAAATTTCCAAAATTTGAGAAGCAAGTTTCCAAATTTTGAGAAGCAAATTTCCAAAATTTGAGAAGCAAATTTCCAAATTTTGAGAAGCAAATTTCCAAAATTTGAGAAGCAAATTTCCAAAATTTGAGAAGCAAATTTCCAAAATTTGAGAAGCAAATTTCCAAAATTTGAGAAGCAAATTTCCAAAATTTGAGAAGCAAATTTCCAAAATTTTGGCAAAATTTACCGGAAAAATCTTTAATTGTTGTTTAAAGTTTTAACCCACAACAAATTGTTTTTAAAACAGTAACGTCATACTAATCAATTCCATTATCTCAGTGTAACACTATGAAATACCACACCCAACCGAAATCTGTTAAAAGGCTGAAATTATCGACATTCAAAAAAGGTGTGAATCAGAACTCGGGAAAACCTCACGGCAGCACACAACCTACTCTGCACTCTTTTTTGGCAAACTCCAAAGAAAGTTTGAACTGGGAACCCATCGAAATTGATGAAAATTCGAGTCTTGAATCTGAAAGCAGCGACATGATTACAGTTCAAAATATGTTCAAAGCACTCAGCCAAAAATTTGACAATGTAATACCTATTATAAAAGCAACTGATTCGAAAATCACAAGTGCTTTAAAAACCATCGGAAACCAAGCAGTGCAGATAGACAGTTTAAAAAGTACGGTGTCCACACTCCAGAAGAAAGTTTCCTGGTTGGAATTTGCAAACACGAAGTTAGAAACCGAATTAAAAATTAAGAATCTAATTATCAGTGGAATCCCGGAAAACCATGACGAATCCGAGACATCCTTAAAGAAGAAGCTGGAAAACTTAAACCCCATCTTGGGTTTGCAGTACCTGACCTTTGACACTGTGCACCGCTTTCCTAAAGAACGAAATAATGGCCAGCCCCGCCAGATCCTAGCTCGCTGTCGCAACGTTTCGGACAGAAACAGAATCCTGTTTAACAGAAAAAATTTGAAAGATCACGCATTCACCAAAGATGTGTACATCAATGAAGATTTACCGGCAGCCACTCGGGAGGTTCACAAAATACTACGAAAAGCCCACAAAGAAGCCATTCAGGAAAATAAGAGCAGAAGAGTCAACTTCAAAACCAATACTATTCAGATAGACGGCATTGTTTTAAAACCACTAGATGGGAAACTCCAACCAGTTAGCTCTCAGCCTGCAGAAACCCGGAATAGGCAACCAGGAGTTTCGTCCCGTTCTTCATCGTCACTTTCTAGCTTCCCATAGGTATACGGCCGCCCGCCCATCGAACATCTCAATGGTTCTCTGCTCTACTACAACGCTAACGGTTTAAAAGGAAAAAAACAAAATTTTTACAGTGACCTACTACATTCCGACGCGACAGTATTCTGTCTATCAGAAACTTTTCATCTTTTTAATTTTAATAATTATACTATTAAGTGCAAATACAACATCTACGAACAGCTGGCAAGAAAATCGAGTAAGAAGGGGAGAGGAAGTGGTGGATTTATCGTCGGTTGTAAGGTGGAATACAAAAGTATTTTTGTTTTTATTTCATCGTCAAATAACTCCATCATTTTCAATGTTAAATCCAGGTTTTCCTGGTTAATTGTTATATTTGTTTATATCCCACCAGATGAAAATTTGTATGCTGGTAATTTAGAAAATTTGTTTAACATTATCGAATCATATATTATGAAAGGAGAGAAAGTAATAATTATTGGTGATTTTAATGCCCGTATAGGAACCTTCGATGCCATAAATGTTACAAGAGTTAGTAAAGACATCGTTGTGAATAAAAAAGGATCTCGCCTAATGGACAAGCTATTAGCTCTTGGTCTTCATATAGCAAATGGAAATTTCAATGGGGATGCGGAAGGTAACTTTACATTTACACATCGGAACCATAAAGGTAGCAGCACAATTGATTACTGCTTTTATTCGGAAAATTGTTCAAATATAATCAATGATTTCAGTATTGGTAATCTTCCGCATTCTGATCACTTTCCATTGCGAATTAGCTTTTCCTTAGGTGGTGACGTCAGCTCAAATTATTTTACTAAAGTAACTAAAGATAGAATACAGCTAACTGCCAAAAATGTGAACCAGTTTCGAGAATCCTTAAATCCACTCCTATCCGCCATTCCTCCTATTACAGAGGATAAAACTGTTGACGAAATATACCTAACTATGCACTCTGCTATCATTTCAGCCTGTCATTCAACAAATGCTATTATACCAAGAAAACGTATCACTCTTCCAGCAAGTACCCCCCGTTGGTTTGATGGGGAATGTCACCAAGCTAAGAAACAGATGCAGAAATCTCTGAGAGCATTTAGAAGAAATCGACTTTCTCCAAAGAGTCAAGAATTAGCGACAAAATACGTAAATCTGCAAGGCGTTTTCAAGTCAATTTGCGCGGAAAAGCAGAAATTTTACCAACAACAAATCGAAATAGCACTTTCAAACCATAGGCAAAGCAAACCTTATTGGAATGCCGTAAAATCACTCAAAGCGAAGGCCACACCAGCTAAAGACATGGTACCCAGTCAAAAATGGTTTGACTATTTCTCCTCAGCTTACAGTCAAAATATCCACTTAGACCACTACCTATCTCATCCTTTTTTACAAACTGATGAAATACTTGACCGAGAAGTAAACCCATACGAAGTCATGTTGCGGCTAAAGGCACTGAAGAATGACAAAGCGGCCGGTCTTGATCTAATTCCAAATGAAGTTTGGAAATCAGCTGAGGGCCCATTGATAAGTCAATTGTGCAATCTATTCCAGAGGTGCTTAAACGACGAAAGGGTGCCAACGGATTGGTGTTTAATCGAAATTGTACCACTACATAAAAACTCCGGCCAAGCAGTATCATTAGCCCGACCTTCGGTCGGTCTAATGAGACTGCTTGACCTCCGTTTGCATCCCGTTCTCGGACTGGGTAGCCGTTGGTGACTCCGGGCAGCAACCACATTAGCACGACCTGCGGTCGTGTCAATGCGATTGATGCCCTTCGTTATATAACCCGTTGGCGGACTTGTTTCCGATTGGTGGAAATAGCATTAGAGGATTTTAATATTGTCTACTTTAAACTATATTGAAGTTTCGAGAAGCAAATATTGAAATTTTGGGAAGCAAATATTGAAATGTTGAGAAGCAAATATTGAAATTTTGAGAAGCAAATATTGAAATTTTGCATGTATAAAGGGATGCTAAAGAAGGTAACTCACGCCTATCTTTGGTTCATCTCTGAATGTATGTTGACGTAGATGCCAAAGATGGTAACTCACGCCTATCTTTGGTTCATCTCTTGAATGCATGTATACCGGAATCGACTGAGAAGCCCAGAGACACTGTTCCTAGTGATTGTACATATCTTGTTATTTGCGGATGACAAGGTACTGCTAGGAGAAACTAGAAGTCAATTGCAGCAAAAAATCAACCTCCTGCGAAACTACACCCAGAAAAACCACCTAAAGGCTAATCTAAATAAAACTAAGGTCATTGTCTTCAAAAAAGGCAGAAGAGCAAAAACTGACAATTTCCTTGGGGATCTGAAGAAATCGAAGTAGTGAAATCCTACTGTTATCTTGGAGTTACTTTCTGCTCATCCGGCATATTTAACGAAGCTGCAAAAGTCAGGAAGTCTAGCGGCCTGGCAGCTGTCAATGCAACGATCCCCATAATAAACGCAGGAAAAATCCGAAATCACGAATCTGTATACCGCATCCTCGAAAGTCTCGTCAATTCCACAGTGCTGTATGGATCTCCAATCTGGAGCTTAACTCACGCAAAATATCTAGAAACTGTTCAGCAAACATTCTTAAAACGATTCCTAATTCTCCCTAGAACCACTCCTCAATACTTCATACGACTCGAAACTGGGGTTAGACATATAGAAGTGTGTATTTTAAGCAAAACACTTAAGTTTATAGGTCGTATTTAAGTAAACCTCAAAATAATCTAGTTAGAATGCTATGAGGTTGCAAGGTGTCAGGAAAACAATGACGTCAGGTTGAATGGTTCCTCCAGGTCAAATCATTTCTGTCAAGTATAAAATAAATGTGGATACCTTAATCTCAATTTCCTCAAGCGGAAAAGTAACATTATTTTACTTGCGACAAATTCGACGAAAAAATTAGAAAACCTTGATCTCAGCCGAGCAATCAACTCAACCTGTATCCCTCATTATTACCAGCTTGCGCCAACAGCTGGTACTGCAGACTATAGAAAATCGCAAATCCCTCGCACAGTAAAGTCTGGGATAGCCCGAATTAGGTGGAATAGTGAAATAATATATATAGTGTAAAAGTGTATCGTTGAATTTTTGCGTTCAATTTCATAATTATAACACCTCTCATGATCACTTTTTTATGTATTGTTCCTATTTTGCAGAAAGTCGAGCTAAGTATCTTCCTCAATTACCTAACTCCGATGTCACCTGCGAAATTGTATTAATCAAACTTTTCAACTGTGCTAACTTTGGTTCGTATTTATCCATATATAATTTTCTTAAAAAGTTGTATTTTGAAACTTTATTAATTATGTTAAAGTTTTGACTAAGTATAAATGGTTGACCAATTATAAATAATTAACTATCTACCTATATATAATTGACTAATTATAAACGATTCTTAATCTCTGTAAACATGTCTTTGGGCGGGCAAGGCCTATGTTCAAGTAATAAATACATACATACATACATACATTTCCAAAATTTGAGAAGCAAATTTCCAAAATTGAGAAGCAAATTTCCAAAATTTGAGAAGCAAATTTCCAAAATTGAGAAGCAAAATTTCCAAAATTGTCTATAGCAATGTTACTGGTAATCATGTATTTTGCAGACGTTTTAAGGTTCAATTCATAAGGTAAACCTTGGGCGTCTCTTGTTGACAAAAATTTTGCTGATTCCAAAATAGCTTCTTTGGAATTACCCTTCCCTTGGCATTTGTCAGTAGCAACTGAAATAATTCCTTCTGTGTTCAGAGTGTTTAGAACTTTTTCGTTATATTCATCCACATTTGCATTGCTATAAAATAAGTTAATACATGAATTTGGTGGTGATCCAACAATAGACACTTGTCTTCCAACAAATAATTTAATGTCGTCAGATGTCATTAGTCCTCTCGCCATTCTATTTAGAGAAGCAGCAAATACAGCGTCATCCTTTTGTCTCATTATCTCGGTTAGTTCGAAATATCTAAAATTTTCCCAAAGAATGTTCCCGGATAGCAATGATAAATCCTTTGCTGTGCTAAATACAAAGGAACCGGCTACTGGTTTCAGTTGACGGAAATCTCCTAAAACTAGTACATTTTTCCCTCCAAAATTGTCTTTAGAGTTAAATATTTGGCATAATCTTTCATGAACCTGGCAAAGCATGTTGAAACTAACCATTGATATTTCGTCAATTATAATAGTATTCAGATCCCAAAGCTTTGTTGCAATCGTGTTACAGAAATCGGCCGACAACTTTGGCATTGATCCTCTGTATTGGTTTAGTGGCAAACTAAAAGCTTCGTGAAGTGTTGTGCCATTAATGTTAAATGCAGCTTTTCCAGTTGGAGCACACAAAAGAACTTTAATTGACCCAGGGTTTACTCTAGGTTTCGAATTGAAATGTCGAACTAATAATTGAACGATTGCTTTTATCAAATGACTTTTTCCTGTTCCTGCACCGCCACTAATAAATTCATTGCACTGAATCCCATTCTTCATGCAATGTAAATAATGCAAAGCATACCGTCTTTGTCCGCTGTTTAGAGATCTCATTAGGCTGTAATAATCGTCATCCTCTAACAACTGTGGTAAGTTAAAAACTTTTTGCTTAGACTTTTCTTCAATTGCTATACCAACATCTTTAAAAACGTCGCCTTCTATGTTAGGCCTTTCCATTATAATTTGGTCCACATCAGGTTCAATTGCTTCCTCTTCATCGTCTTCTACTTCCACCTCAAATAAATCCATATCTTCAACATTACTTAAACTTTCGTATTCCGCTCGTTTAGCAGAAATTACATTTTGTTCTTGAAAATAAACTTCTTTAGCGTTGCACGAAAACAAATCCTTCTCATTTCTGTACGGCAAGTATAGCATAATTTGTTCTCTATAATAATTGTTCTCATCTTGGTAAAGATTGTATCTTCGGTACCTGATTATTTTCGGCAAGCGACGTTTAATTACATACCCAGAATTATTTAACAATTTTCCAAATTTATTATTCTCAAATTCTGAGTCTTCGTCATCACTGAATTCATTATTTTGTGACGTAAATTTTAAGGATCTTCTGTATGTAAAAGTTGCACCAAAATCAGCTAAACAAAGTTTCTCCATTTCGAGTGGTCTTTGAACATAGTGATCCAATAAGCCAGAAACTAATACATCCGTAGAACTCTCATCAAGGTTTTGCAATTCATTTACGGATTTCGTCATATAAACTCTTTCACTCGGTGGTCCTGTTGGAATGAATATTGTTGCTCTACTGGACATTGAAAGAGGCATTCCCAAAATAGTATATGCAGCTTCTTGTGCAGATACCTCAGTTGAATTTAGGAAAACATTTGCAATCTTCCTCAGTCTGTCCTTAATTGACGTATTTCCTATTTTTGCCTCGTCTAAAGCCGCTTTTAGAAGCTTTGACATCCCTCTGCATGATTTCGATATGTACGAGACGCAATATTTCGCACAAGCGTAGGGATCCAATATAAATTGAATATCCATGTTAGATTTCCAATTAACAGCAATTTTTTCATTAAATGCATTATTGTACACAGAGTCCATTTCCCGTTTCAGAAATACGGATGGCCTTTTCAACGTGCTTCTAATCGCCAATAAATATGTTTCATCGTTCATTCCAAGAGACGAAATAAAATTTTCTACGGATACATCAGTTCCACAAGTTTGTATAATTTCATCCAGTCTGCACTTTATTTTATCTAAATTGTGCTTGTGTTTCTGAATTTCACTTTTACTGGTTTTCTCTGAAAGAGGTAATAATATTTTTGTTGACTTCATTGGCGGGTATGGCATTCCAAATCTGCAAATTTGTCCATTCTTTGTTTCCCGAAGACAAGTATTAGTATGTCTATGTGTCTGATGTATCACTCCTTCGACACCAATGGAGCACTTTATAAATTTATCAATGAAATCTTCACAAATCTTAGAGTTGCCTTCAGTTTCTTCGGAATACTTTGGAGCACCATTAAGCCAAAAGAGTCCGTGCATGTGAGGAGACCCTCTGTGTTGGAATTCTATTCTATAAAAGAAATCTTTTACAGTAAAGCCTTCAAAAGCTCCTCCAGGGGACAACAAGATGTACTTTTTCCACTGTCTAAGTCGCCAGTCAAAATACCTTGCACAAGTAATGGGATCCCTTCTAATCAGATCTGTCTTTTCTTTATACGATAAATTAACTGCTTCCTCTTCAGTTATTGCCTTATTGTCTAAAATTTTCTTAAGGATGACTAAAAGTTCTGGCCATTTAGTCTCCGCTGCCGAAAGTGTGATAAATAAAGTTGGAATGCCTAGTTGTCGTATCATGGCCATTAAGTTCTTCTGTTTATTTTCCCAATATGCCGGTGACGATCTAATTTGCTTCAATACTTGAAATCCTTCGTCATGCCTAAAGATCTTTTCCAAATTTTCTGTACGAATTAATTCTCCAGCTGTTATTGTACCCTTTTTTTGTTTCCGAAGACAAATGGATAACACATCAGAAATTTGGTGGGTTTGCAATTTCTTAAACGCATATAGTAGTTTCGTTGGTGTGCATCCTCTTCTATCACTTCTTCGTGCTTCAGATTTTGCTATATCCGCGTATGAACAAGCCACTGTAATATTTCTTTTACGACCACAATATATAGTTGGGAAGGATAACTCTTCAGCACAAGTATCCATCAAAAGAGATAGTGGCTTCTTTTTTTCTCCAGGAGCATACGCTACAGCTTCATTTTCACCTAAGGAATTCACATCAAGCAAAAGGGTTTCGTTTCCACCAGGGTTACATTCTTCTTCCTGAGAAGTCATGGATTCGTCATTTTCACTGTCGTCTTTAAGGTTAACGTCATCTTCTTCAACAATAAAGTTTTCTTCTTCAGTAATCATTCGACCTTTCCAGATATCCGACAAAATAATTCCTTCTTCCTGATACAATGGACTTTTACACAAAAAGCCGCAGGCATTGTAAACCATAGCCGGCCGAATAGTTTCAAAAATATAGGGATTCTTGTAGCACATTTTTCTCATTAATTTTAATTGTATGGTTGCAGTGTCGTTAAATTTTCTTGGTAAAACAGTTGCCGTATCATCAATGTTGTTTAAAACATTTATAACATTTCCTTTTAACCCATACTGACGATCAATTCCTAATGGTCGAATTTGCATAAACGGCAATCTTGCAGCACATAGTCGTTCTTCTAATTGAGTTAATTCTTGCAATTCGGGAGGAATTTCGGGGTAATTGAATCCATTCTTTGCATTTAGTTTTGGAATTTTGCCTATGACAATTGACTCATAACATGTGTTGCAAGCCCAATTCGATTTGTTGCAGACTATTGTATTTACAAACTGAGATGAAAGCTGTACTTTTCCCCCGATTTTAGCAAAGTCGATAACCTTTCCAGATTCGTGAAACCATAATCCAGAACAGCTTAAACAAACAGCAGTTGGACCTTTTTTAATGGCAGTACGAAAATTTTGTTCACAGTCCAACCAATTCCCTAGTGTTCTTTTACTTCGCTTTGCATTTCTATCCTGAATTTTCTCAGAACTTCTATAATCTTCATTCTTCCTTAACTTTGCTCTATTGGCAGAGTTAACCATATTTTCCTTACGTTTGTAATCTATATTCTCCCTCAACTTTGCCCTATTGGCAGAGTTAACCTTATTTTCCTTACGTTTATAATCATTATTTTCCCTTAACTTTGCCATATTGTCCGAGTTAACCATATTTTCCTTACGTTTGTAATCTTTATTCTCCCTCAACTTTGCCATATTAGCAGAGTTAACCATATTTTCATTAAGCTTATAGTCATCTATCTTCCTCAACTTTGCCATATTTGCAGAGTTAACCATGTTTTCATTGACCTTATAGTCATCTATCTTCCTCAACTTTGCCATATTAGCAGAGTTAACTATATTTTCATTACATCTATAAGCTGGATCTTCTCTCAATTCTGCAATACGACTTTTCGTATTACGATTAACCTGCGACTGTGATTTACGTTTTAATTTAGGCATATTTCAAATGTTTTTCAGCAAATTTTCTAATATAAAATAAAAAATACAACAAAAAAATGTTACTTACCTTTAGTCCAGGAAGCGGTGAAGAATATTCCGTACTACGATGGTGGTATATCCGAGAATTTCCAAAAATCCGTAGAACTAACACTGTATTGTAAAATAGTTAGAAATTGGTTGAAATCACTGTAATTCAATAATGTCTGGTCTTATTGTTACTTTAATAGTCGAAGCGGTGAAAAATAATCCGTACTACGATGGCGATATTTCCAAAAATTCCTTATGACTAACACTGTATTGTAAAATAATTAGAAAATGGTTGAAATCACTGTAATTCAATAATGTCTGGTCTTATTGTCACTTTAATAGTCGAAGCGGTGAAAAATAATCCGTACTACAAAGGCGATATTTCCAAAAATCCTTATGATTAACACTGTATTGTAAAATAATTAGAAATTGGTTGAAATCACTGTAATTTAATAATGTCTGGTCTTATTGTCACTTTAATAGTCGAAGCGGTGAAAAATAATCCGTACTACGATGGCGATATTTCCAAAAATTTCAAGAGATAACGAAGACACAAGTGCACTGGATGACATCTAAAACAAGACTGAATGAAAATGCGTCTCATAGACGAATGCTAAAATTTCCAAATTTTGAGAAGCAAATTACCAAATTTTGAGAAGCAAATTTCCAAATTTTGAGAACCAATTTTCCAAATTTTGAGAAGCAATTTTCCAAATTTTGAGAAGCAAATTTCCAAATTTTGTGAAGCAAATTTCCAAATTTTGAGAAGCAATTTTCCAAATTTTGAGAAGCAATTTTCCAAATTTTGAGAAGCAAATTTCCAAATTTTGAGAAGCAAATTTCCAAATTTTGAGAAGCAAATTTTCAAATTTTGAGAAGCAAATTTCAAAATTTTGAGAAGCAAATTTTGATATTCTATGAAGCAAATTTTGATATTCTATGAAGCAAATTTTGATATTCTATGAAGCAAATTTTGATATTCTATGAAGCAAATTTTGATATTCTATGAAGCAAACTTTCAAATTTTGAGAAGCAAATTTCCAAATTTTGATTTACAAATTTTGATATTCTATGAAGCAAACTTTCAAATTTTGAGAAGCAAATTTCCAAATTTTGATTTACAAATTTTGATATTCTATGAAGCAAACTTTCAAATTTTGAGAAGCAAATTTCCAAATTTTGATTTACAAATTTTGATATTCTATGAAGCAAACTTTCAAATTTTGAGAAGCAAATTTCCAAATTTTGATTTACAAATTTTGATATTCTATGAAGCAAACTTTCAAATTTTGGAAAGCAGATTAAAATTTTGAATGGTATCCCGCTAACAAAGCAATGGAAGCAATTTTTAAGTTGAAATGTCCTCCTTTTTTCAAAGCAAATTTTTGCATAATTTATTTATTTCTATTCCTTCTAAAACAGAAACGACATAAAATTCACGGAAAGGTTGGACCATATGGAAATTTATTTATGGGTGTGTTAAATTTCTTTATTATTAGAAGCGGTGAAATTAAAATTTTGACTAAAAGTTGAATTGACTATCTCCTCGGCTTTATGAGAAATAACTAATTTTGAGAAAACCTTTCGTACGATTTTCCTGGCCAACGAACTTAACCTGTGATTTGGGCCAATTCCTTCAAATCCGGAGTAAAAATTTTTTTCATTAAAATTTATGAAAGTTAGAGGGCGTACACACACACACACACACAGACAGACAGACAAACCCGTTCTATAAGCCCTTGGTCGGGCTAAAAAGGCCCATTGAATGACCCAAAAAATTTTCAACCCATTTCATTATTACCCACAATACTGAAAGTATTCACTTCTATCCTTTCTGAAAGATTGACAACTTGGCTAACGCACAATAAAAAGTTCTCCGATTTTCAGGTTGCCTACAGAAAATCGGCGGGATGTGAAGATCATATTTTCACACTAAACACGCTAATACAAAGACAACTGGCTAAACCTGGAGGTAAATTATACGCTTGCTTTGTTGACCTATCAGACGCTTTTACATCGATACCCCATTCTCTTCTGTGGTCGAAACTACATGCGTATGGCATCTCAAACAAGTTCATTTCTATAATTAAATTCATTTACGAAAATGCCAAAGCATGTATTCGGACTGAAAATGGAAATACTGATTATTTTGATGTACTACGCTCAGTACTTCAAGGTGAAACACTTAGTCCGCAACTTTTCACTATCTTTTTGGATGACCTAATTCAGAAACTAAGTCAGAGCAATATACCCGGAATCGAACTGAGAAGCCCAGAGACACAGTTCCTAGTGATTGTACATATCTTGTTATTTGCGGATGACAAGGTTCTGCTGGGAGAATCCAGAAGTCAACTGCAGCAAAAAATAAACCTTCTGCGTAATTATACCGAGAAAAACTACTTGAAGGCCAACCTGAATAAAACTAAGGTCATAGTCTTCAAAAAAGGCAGAAGAGCAAAAACTGACATCTTTCATTGGGGATCTGAAGAAATCGAAGTAGTGAAATCCTACTGTTATCTTGGCGTTACTTTCTGCTCATCCGGCATATTCAACGAAGCTGCAAAAGTCAGGAAGTCAAGTGGCCTGGCAGCGGTCAACGCAACAATCCCCATAATAAATGCTGGGGGAATCCGGAATCACGAATCTGCATACCGCATCCTTGGAAGTCTTGTCAATTCCACAGTGCTGTATGGATCTCCAATCTGGAGCTTAACTCACGCAAAATATCTAGAAACTGTTCAGCAAACATTCTTAAAACGATTCCTACTTCTCCCTAGAACCACTCCTCAATACTTCATACGACTCGAAACTGGGGTTAGACATATAGAAGTATGTATTTTTAAGCAAACACTTAAGTTTATAGGTCGTATCTTAAGTAAACCTCAAAATAATCTAGTTAGAATTTGCTATGAGGTTGCAAGGTGTCAGGAAAACAATGACATCAGGTTGAATTGGTTCCTCCAGGTCAAATCATTTCTGTCAAGTATAAATATAAATGTGGATACCCTTAATCTCAATTTCCTCAAGCGGAAAAGTAACATTATTTTACTTTGCGACAAATTCGACGAAAAAATTAGAAACTTTGATCTCAGCCGAGCAATCAACTCAACCTGTATCCCTCATTATTACCAGCTTGCGCCAACCGCTGGTACTGCAGACTATATAAAATCGCAATTACCTCGCACAGTAATGTCTGTTATAGCCCAAATTAGGTTGAATAGTGAAATAATATACATTAGTGGTAAAAGTGTATCGTTGAATTTTTGCGTTAAATGTCATACATATAACACCTCTCTTGATCACTTTTTTATTTATTGTTCCTATTTTGCAGAAAGTAGAGCTAAGTATCTTCCTCAATTAAATAACTCCGATGTCACCTGCGAAAATGTATTAATCAAACTTTTCAACTGTGCTAACTTTGGTTCGTATTTATCCATATATAATTTTCTTAAAAGTTGTATTTTGTAACTTTACCAATTATGCTAAAGTATTCACTAAGTATAAATCACTGACTAATTATAAATTAATTAACTACTTATAATAATTGACTAATTATAAATGATTCTTAATTTCTGTAAACATGTCTTTGGGCGGGCAAGGCCTATGTTCAAGTAATAAATACATACATACATACATACATTTCCAAAATTTGAGAAGCAAATTTCCAAAATTTGAGAAGCAAATTTCCAAAATTTGAGAAGCAAATTTCCAAAATTTGAGAAGCAAATTTCCAAAATTTGAGAAGCAAATTTCCAAAATTTGAGAAGCAAATTTCCAAAATTTGAGAAGCAAATTTCCAAAATTTGAGAAGCAAATTTCCAAAATTTGAGAAGCAAATTTCCAAAATTTGAGAAGCAAATTTCCAAAATTTGAGAAGCAAATTTCCAAAATTTGAGAAGCAAATTTCCAAAATTTGAGAAGCAAATTTCCAAAATTTGAGAAGCAAATTTCCAAAATTTGAGAAGCAAACTTCCAAATTTTGAGAAGCAAATTTCCAAATTTTGAGAAGCAAATTTCCAAATTTTGAGAAGCAAATTTCCAAATTTTGAGAAGCAAATTTCCAAAATTTGAGAAGCAAATTTCCAAATTTTGAGAAGCAAATTTCCAAATTTTGAGTAGCAAATTTCCAAATTTTGAGTAGCAAATTTCCAAATTTTGAGAAGCAAACTTCCAAATTCTGAGATTTTTAATTTTATAAAACGGAGTAAAAGTTTTAATGCTATCCCGCTAACAAAGCAAAGGAAGCAATATTTAAATGTAAATGTCCTCTATTTTTCAAATCAAATTTTCGCATTATTTATTTATTTCTATTACTTGTAAAACAGAAACGGTATAAAATTCACGAAACGATTGGACCATATGGAAATTTGTTTATGGGTATCTCAAATTCTTTTATTATTAGAAGCGGTGAAATTAATATTTTGACTAAAAGTTGAATTGACTATCTTGTCGGCCGTATGAAAAATTTGGAATTTTCAGAAAACTATTCGTACGATTTTCATGGCCAACGAACATAGCCTTTGACTTAGGCTAATTCGTTCAAATCCGGAGTAAAAATCTTTTTCATTAGGATTTACGAAAATGAGAGTGCGTACAGACACACACACACACACAGACAGACAAATCCGTTCTATAAGCCCTTGGTCGGGCTAAAAATTAATGCTTTTCGTTCTTTCTTTTCCTCAATTGCATTCTTCAATTGGATTCCGAACATCAAAAATTTGGCAAACTACTTGTACCAATTTGTTAGTAGGCACAAGACAAATTTGCGAAATTTAAAAACAAGATTGGCAATCCCTCTTATAGTCTATATACTACATTACTATTTTATAGAGAATATAAATTTTGCAATATTTAAGTGCTTAATATTTGCTAGCACTATTTAGCAGCACTGCGAAGCGAAGACTATTTTGCGAAATAAGATTCAGGCATTATTTGTTCACAGGATAATTGCGATACCAATGTCATAACCAGTTTAATTCCAAACATAAAAAATTTGGCAAACTACTTATACCAATTTTTTAGTAGGCACAAGAAAAATTTGCGAAATTTAAAAACAAGATTGGCAATCCCTCTTATAGTCTATATACTACATTACTCTTTTATAGAGAATATAAATTTTGCAATATTTAAGTGCTCAATATTTGCTAGCACTATTTAGCAGCACTGCAAAGCGAAGACTATTTTGCGAAATAAGATTCAGGCATTATTTGTTCACAGGATAATTGCGATACCAATGTCATAACCAGTTTAATTCCAAACATAAAAAATTTGGCAAACTACTCGTACCAATTTTTTAGTAGGCACAAGAAAAATATGCAAAATTTAAAAACAAGATTGGCAATCCCTCTTATAGTCTATATACTACATTACTATTTTATAGAGAATATAAATTTTGCAATATTTAAGTGCTCAATATTTGCTAGCACTATTTAGCAGCACTGCGAAGCGAAGACTATTTTGCAAAATAAGATTCAGGCATTATTTGTTCACAGGATAATTGCGATACCAATGTCATAACCAGTTTAATTCCAAACATAAAAAATTTGGCAAACTACTTGTACCAATTTTTTAGTAGGCACAAGAAAAATATGCGAAATTTAAAGCAAATTCCATTTTATGCCACATTATATTTTCTATTTTTCAAAGCAGTATGAATTTGACCAACTGTTGTTTTTACGATCTTCATTCCGTATTTAGTCTATAAATGTTCACACTTCTATTATATAGAATTATATAAATTTAGCATTATTTTAGCTCATCTTATTGGCGGGCACTATTTAACAGCACTGCTTAACGAGCACTATTTTGGGAAATGTGATTCAAGTACTTTCTGTTCACAAGGTAATTTCAACACCAATGTCATAGTCAGTTTAATTGCGAACATTGAAGGTCTGGCAAAATGCTTGTACCAATGTCTTGGTAAGCACAAGAAAAATGTGAAAACTTTACACGACTATTTTATAAAAGACATAAATTTAGCACTATTTAAGTGCATATTAATAGAATTAGTTTTATTGAACAATTAGAAGACTAAGTATGCGAAAAAAATTTAAGCATTGTCAATGTCATATTCTATGGGCTACTTGCTCTGAACGAGTATTAATAAACCATTCAATTCATTCATTCAAGTAATTAAAACAACAGCGAATATATTCTCTACAGAAAACTTGGGAGATTTAGGTATAGTTAATATCAATTCCAAAATTAGTGAGTAGTTGTTTCCACTACAGGTGAAATTTTACTTCTGTTTGCCCTCTAAACCTTACCTTGGAGGCAAAGAAATCACATTGGCTTCACAAGCAAGCCTAAATCCAAAATAAGGAAGGGCTAGAAAACTTTTTTATTCCATTTATTAATTTCATTTCCTTTTTTTCATGCAACTTGATGTCATAAATTTGTAAAGTTTTTAAATACACTGTAAATGTAAATACTTATGTGTATCATTTGTAACAAATGTTATAGGTATTATTGAATTGCGATTTTGTTTAGGTCGTATTTCATTAGCCTTTTGTGGTTGTTTACTTCAACTAGTCGAAAAGGATTTTACGTAGTTAGTTTTGTTTTTATTTTTAGAGAACACGTCGAATGAAATAGTTTACTAAAGTTAAACTTAGCATAAAATAGACTTCCAATTATGTATTCAATTAGGTTTAAAATTACTATGCCGCATAAATACACATTTTGAAAGTATTAACAAGTACACATGAAATTTACGTGACAGGCTTAACGTCTTTGGGAGCAATCTTTTAAAATATCACATTTCTTTGTCTCCAAGCAGATTTCGCAGACAGTCTTTTTGACAGCTGCATTGATCAGCATAGTCCCGTTTTTCTTCGGGTCCATGTACTCGTACACAGAAATGCCGGCTTTGTTTTTGGAAGCAACATTAAAAGTGCGGGCAACACGGATATTCACACAAACAGGTGTCTGGTTGAGAAAGTCGTAGTAAACAACAACTTTTGTCCCTTGCATTTCTATTTCAATGTTCTTGATGGCAGTAGGTTTGATTTCCGCGTCTCCATCCAAAAGAAATTGAATTTCTTCCTCCTCAAATACATATCCTGTTGGAAGATTGACCTCTGCAACTGCATCTCCAGTTTCTTCTTCCTCAACGGAGTGAACGCAGAGTTCAAGATTAAAGCCTTCGTCTGAAGATTCCGTAATTGGCTTCCACTATTAAAACAATAAATTATATACGATACTGTATGTATATGTTATTAGAGGCGACATGTTAAAACCTACTTACAAAAATGATTTCTGGGTAAGTTTTATTTAATATGAATTTTATCTCGATAATATACGATGTTCTCTAGCTACCGTGCAACTTTTTTTTCGGACAAATTATTATTTATTATTATTTCAAAGCAAAATGTAAAGTTGGCTTGCCGTAAATGATTTTTTGATGCCGATTGCCTTAATTACCGTAAACTACATAAACCATGGGAAATATACTTTAATCGGATTGGTCATAGGTTATTTACGGCATATGGAAAATAAAATGCATGTAGCCTTTACGTTATTAAAGACCCTTTACGGCATACGGCATTAACGGCTGATTCAACTTATGTTTCAAGGAAAATAATTGTCAATAAGTATAAGTGATATCAGCAAAGAGCAAAGATACATGTATTTCATAATACGTTTTTTGAAATGCCACTTTTAACGGAATTAATTAGCACACTAATAATATTTAGTTCTGCTAGAATAATCATAATCGTTACTCCAAGTCAGGAAATGGAACACAATTAAAATTCTCATAGTTTCATGTCTTTACAAGATAAATATTTGCAATGCACACGAATTGCAAGTACTCACACCTGAAAAAATTCGACCAATGTACTGGTGGTCCACATATTCTGTCATAGATTCACCGAAAGAGCCAAAAACAGTTTAATAACAAAACTGTTAGTGTTAACACCACTTAAAAGCCAGTGCAAGGTTGCATTGAAATCAAGAGTGCTTATGGACATTAACATGGGCGATATTAGAAATATTGTGTCGTTTTACCTGGGCTTTGATCTTGAACTGCGAGTCTTCCGCATTTCGTGGATTTCTTTCATTATGGTGTTCCTTGTATTCCAAACAGCAACGCCCACGTCCCCGGAAAGTCATATTAATATACTGCGTATTGGAAGGGAACACAAGTTCTTGGAGTGCAATAGAGTTGTTTGGATTGACTTTCAAATTGTATTTGTCGTTATTATTAGTTGTGATTTCAATATCTACAAATTCGTTTGGCTGTATGAGAGAGTACTGGGCGTATTTTGAAAGAGCTGTCAAAGCAACGACGGTATCCTGGGAAGATATGAACCCTCCATCTTCGTTCCGTTTTGAAAAGAGCCATTTGACAATAGAAATGCTCTCTCCAATAGAAATCTGTGACCTCCATATATGTGTAAGAAGCGCATATGCCGTAATTTCAATACTCAGGGCAGTAGTTACCGGTTCAGAAACCTTAGAATTAATTTCGTAATGTTTCATGTTTCCTTCGTCTGTAAATTTTGCGAATGTTTCCAGTTTAAGGTAAAAACGGTCCTTGGCAGCGTGATTTGTGGCATGGAGAGTAGCAGTTACAATTGCAATACTATACGCATCACCTTCTGTGAAGGAATCATCAGAAGAAATGAATTTTAAACCCTTTACCATCGCTTCCTCGATTAATCTTCGGTCAATGTTGGAAAAAGTGTCCATGGGAAGCTTTTTTAATTCAGAGAAAATTTCAGCCAAGGCAAGAGTCACATATGCAGTAATAGCATAACGGAAAATATTTTGATTGACATTTTTACGTGCGCCGCCACCAACCAACTTTTCACCGTAATGCGCAGTAACAAAGTAGTCTGGATACAGATTTTTCCCATATTCAACAAATTCTCCAGTAATTTCATTTTGCTGCTTCGCAAGATATTTCGAACCCTTAATAAGGACTTGCTCATCAATTGTGGTGTACATTCTAGCACCCGCTAAACAGCGGAGAATATAAGCTGTTACCCATGTAGATTTTCTTCCGTCAATCGGGTGATATTTAAAATATCCATTGCTCTCATCGTAAAACCTGAGTACCTTTTGATACCCTTTTTGCAAATGATCAGCACCAACGCTTCTCTGCTCTCGGGTCAACTTGTTCAGACTTCGTAAATAATCCAGAGCAACTACATGTGGATAGAAATCCAGCATTGTCTGCTCGCAACACCCATTTGGAAGCTTAATCAAGTTCTTTACTTTCGAACTTTCGGTCAAGTCTAGAATTGGCGCCAGAGTGTCTCCTGTGAATTTTAGGCTTCGACTTACAAGAGAACGCTTCTTTCTCGTCTGAATCTGTTCTGTGTATTCAAAAACACCAATGTCGTTCCGCTTGCCCAACTGAATTATTTTTTTAACATCGTTCTTAGATGAAATTACACCTGGGGCAATTACGTTAAGAGGACGAATCACTGCGTCACCTGCCTGCTTCGTCACTGTTTTTTAAAATGAAATTTATTTTTAATAATTATTATAATCATTTATCAAATGGAAATTAAATATAGTTATTAGGAAACTATATAATGTGATCATATATAAATTAAATCGTTAATTTTGAGAAATAAATAATTAAAAAATCCTTGAAAAAAATATTTTCTTACCGGCACCGACATGCATGGGCAAAAGACCAAGTTTTAAAGGAGTGACAACAAACTGTACCACATCTACAGTCTGGGAAAGAATTCTAATTCTTCGTGTCACGTTCTGCTGTACCCTTTCAACGGTGTCTACAAATTGGAAGTCGTTGTCGTTATTGAAGAACGTGATTTCAGTCCAAATATCTGCATCTAAGTAGTTGTGAACAAGAACTCGGAAAACGAATGTCTCGTGCTTGATTACTGAATATGGCAGATCAAAGGTGATGAAAAACGGCCGGAACACGTTTATGATTTTCGGAAAGGGTGTAACAGCGAGTCCACTATCTTTGTTTACAGACATAGCTGTGATATACCAACTTGTTATGGTGTCTGGTACTTTGGGGACTTTAGGTCGAAACACAGTTGTCTCGTTTTTCGCATCAATCTCCTCCCACAGCCACACTTCTGGGAATTCTGTCCGAGTTCTTACTGCCCCATCGTGGAAGTTGTAGGCAAACCATTCCGGTCTTTCCACATCATATTCAGCTTGGCGTGAAACCCGACGATTTCTGATTTGAGGAATGTCGGTATTACTGCTAACCGCCAGATTTGTCAGAATATCTAAACCCGCACTTTTGAAATCATTAATAAAATCTGACAAGGAGGAAGAATCTGAAGAAGATTTTTTTGGATTTAGTGCTTTCCAAAACGGATTATACGGAACTGTAGCTGGGTCCAAGTCTAGATTAGACTTGTCGCAGGACAAGAGAAGAACGGATTGATCCACGCCCCTAATTGCAATAGTCGACCCGGGATGTGTCCGAAATGTCAATGAAATATTTTCTGCAGGTTCTACTTTTTCTGCAGATAATTCCAAGTCAATGTAGTTACTTGTTTCCCAAGTCGTGGAAGCTGAGACAAGTTCTTGAGCCGGAATACCACCAGAGTCAGTAAAGTGATGAATGAAGAAAACAAAGATTTTCAATTCTGTGTAAACTCCGCGTGGAAGAAAAACCTCTAAATCTCCACTTTTGACGGGAACATCAGAAATTCGTCTGTTCGTCTAGAAATTATCAAAATAGAGCAAAATAAATGTTTATGATAAACATTGTCTTACTTCTAAAACGATCAATTAACACTTAAATTTTCCATTCGTAGCAAGCATGTTCACAGCCTGTCTACGCTTAAGCCTTGATTCGATCAGCTGACCATCTTCAGTAGAGAGTGTGCGATTGAAGCTATTTGGTTTGCTCGCCTCCCAACTTCCACTGAAACAAAGGGAAGCGAAAGTTTTGCTTCGTTGCTTATCTATGAGGTAGGGTGTTTTTAAAATTTACTTCTATTATTATTAGTTGCTCTAGAAAAATAATGGGAATAAAATTTTCATTTGGAACTCAAGTTATCTCAAATCAACGCTTCCTTGTGTAAGAGTAAAAGTAGAGGCGAAAATAGCTTCAATCGCAATTCTCTAATAAAATTGAAGGGCGGCCATTTTGTGCTCCGTAGTGTAAGCCGGCTGAGAACATACTTGATTCGTAGTCTTTTACATCATCAAAATATTGCCAACTTGCATATATTCCACCCTTACTTTTACTGGATTTTTAAGCATCGTACGAGATATATTAGTGAGAGGTGAAATTGAAAACTGAAACTATTGAATAAATAAATAATGTTTTAAACACAAAAAATCTTTTACATTGCAGATTTTCAATATTACAGATGGATTTGCTCACCTTGAAGTCAATTATGTTTACTCCGTCATACAGGATATAATTGATTCGCTTGAGAGTCTTCTCACTTGCATCAATTCTGAAAGTGTAATTGCTTTTTCTGTGAAAATAATTTTCTTTAGATGGTTGGGAAATGGCAAGGTGTAGCTTAGATGTTGACTGAAAAGCACGTGGTACTGGAATGCTGAGAACTGCATATTTATAGCTTACAACAATGGAATGAAATGTCGTCCGTTGACTAGAAGGCGTGTTAATTGTAAAAGTCACCATTCCGTTTGGTGGGATAGGCAAATTTTGAATTTCTACAATATCTTCTGATCCGGATCGGCGAGTGCTTTTAATTTCCAGTGCAGATTCTTTTGCATCTGTAACAGGAAGATGGTCCACTGTTGAAACTGCTAGTTTGATATCTAAGCGACTTCCTAATTTAAATGTGTCGACTGGATTTAGCCAAGTAATATGAAAGGGTTCTATCTGGTACACTTGAAAGGAATGTGTCCCAATTACCCATCGTCCTGTTTTGCTTTCCGATACGTTTGCTTCTAAGTAGTATTTTCCGATCGCAGTGGGAGTTGGAAACGTGAAAAATGTCATACCATTACTTAAATCGCCCAATTGCGGAATGGCTCCTTGGTTTTCAATTGGTTTATTTCCCTCTGCATACAGAATGATTGAACAGTTCCCTTCCAGACTTTTGCCGTATGTATAGGCAGCTTGCACTTCCACGATAAAAGTTGGACTGCCTCCAATTGTCATGTAGTTCGGATTGGGAGTGGGGTGGACCTTGACAAAGAATTTTGGAAGGACGTACTTCTCTGTTAGAAATGTCCGCGTCTCTTTCACTCCACCTGACTCAGCAGTCATTGTCCAAGGACCCAAATTCAATTGCTTTGCTAATTTGAATTGGAATGTCCGAATTCCGCTCTTTTTATTTTCTTTGAACTCGGAAACTACATGTATGGTTATATTCTTTGCATCTTTTACGGTTATTTTTAGTGGGGTGGATGATGTTGGTAATTTCCTTTCATTCAAGGTGACAAAACGCATATGAACTTCCTCACCCGGCTTATACGCAGGTTTATCCATTTGAATAAATATCGAAACTTCATCGTCGGCAGCTTTCGATTTATCAATTAAGGTGACTGGGAATTGATCCAAGACTTTACTTGTGTTCAATTGAGCTGCAATAAGAGTACATGATTCATAGGACTCTGCAAAAAGTTTGTCGGTATGGAATGTTGCATGGATATTTTGATTGCGTTTCCAATTAGGATGTTCACTAATTACAAATTCATGCCTTGTTGTAACGTCGGATTTTGTCAAGCTACAATTGATACTTAGCTTCAACGGGGGCGGCGAATTGTTTCCGGTTGCATCTCCAGATATCCAAATGTTATACACGGAATTATTAAAGATTTTCTTTGACGCGAAGGCTGTGAATAACCCTTCCATTTCAACGCATGTACTGAAAGAAATCAGTGAAAATAAAAGCAGAATCCAACACTGACTTCCTCCACAGGTTAATCTCATCTGAAATTAAAATATTGGGAAATAGTAAAGTGCATACAATTTTCATTAATTACAACATACAATTTTATAACAAAAATAAACTCACAATTTGAGTTAAGAGTTTGACTTTAGCGTTTAGGAGCAGTTAGTATTATACTCCTTAAATACTTTCAAAATACGTAACTGTGTATTACATATCTGATTCTGTTGCTTAGTTTGGAACCTAATTAATTTCATTTTTAGTCAATTTTTGTTGAAAGTTGAAATTTGTTTTCAACAAGTTTTCGGAAAACCATTTTTCAGTGTTTTTGTAGTATTTTTGGGCTAAAAAATTAGTGTAGGCAAGTAAGTAGCCTGAAACTCTGCTTCATTTTTGAAGAACTAAGTAACGCCATTTGGCTCACCCCCATGTAATTAGTGTACGCTCCCTTACGAAAAAAATGACGGATAATGAGTAATATACAAATTGAGGACAGTGAGTGAAATGCAAATTGTGACAAAATAGGAGGGCAGTAAGAGTAAAACTACATTTGACAAGGAAGATGGCAGTGGATAGTGGAGATGGTATTTTACATGCATTGCAATCAAAGTTTGAAATCTGAATGAGATTTTTGGTATTCCTTTAATAGGAGTAAAACCAGTGTTATCTCACTTTCTCCCAAAACTATTTTAGCGAAAAAAAGCTTAAGTTAAGAAAACTGTAGCAATCTCTAGCAATCGTTAGCAATTTGTATTAAAGCTTGAGGCAAAGGTATATTATCAGAGCTGAGTGAGTGACACTTGAGGCTGCACAGACATTTATTAGGCAAATGTATGTTTATTAGGCAAAGTGATTATTTTTATTGAGGCAAGCCGAATAATTATGAGGTCCATATAAATTTCCCCGCTATAATTAGGTACACGAAACGGTTTACAGCAATTCAGGAAAATTAAAATTTATTAACTTGTTATGAAAATAGATATGTTTTATCAGTGTAATTACGACCAATATTTAGATTTTGCAAAATTTGATCTGATATCTAAATTTTTCAACCTCTTGGGAGCAAGTTCTGTTTCATAATTAGCCGTCGATAAATTTGCGAATTAGTCGTAATAAAATAGTAAAAAAACAATCAAAATATTTGATACTCACCTTAAATAGCAGTTAATGTAATTGTAGGTTGCCAGTAATTAATAAATTGTCTTAAAACTTTGCTTACATTGGATGAAGTTCACCAAGTCGTAAATGCAGAACGATTTCTATAATGCTGGCTTAAACGTACAATCTTCAGTGTATTTATAAACAATTTTACTCTTTCGCAAAGACATTCTGATTTAGTAACAAACATGAGGTCAAATATTAATTTAATCGGTACTTAGTAATTTCCGAGGTTTAGTAATACCTACCAATACTTGGTAAGCGATATCATTTATTTTTCGCCGAAATTGAAACGGCACATAAAGGAAGTCGACTCAACTCGTTAAAACACATGTGGAATATTTTCTTCAGATATTGTGAAAGCACTTAACAAAAAATCAGTAAAGATTACATAGTAAACGATTTAAATTTATTTTAGTAAAAATATCTCTGATTACGTAGTAAGCACTTTGTAAGAATATGATTGAACTTTATGTGATAAATTAGACACAGTCAATGTTTCAATGACGGAAATTTTCCTGTCATCGCAAAAGTCCAAAATTGATATGGAGTCAGTGAATAATTATCAATTAGAAATAAGGAAAATTTGGCAATTAGAATTAGAGAATAATTAGCAATTAGATCTAGGGACTAATTAGAAATTAAAATTAAGGACTAATTAGAAATTAAAATTAAGGACTAATTAGAAATTAGATTTAGGGAATAATTAAAAATTGGATTTAGGGAATACATAGAAATTTGATTTAGGAAATAATTGGCAATTTGACATAGGTAATAATATCGCAATCAGAAAAACTGCATAAGTAATCGAATAACTTATATTGCCTTAAAATTTAATTATATTTTTAGCCGTGTTTCAAAAATAACTTTACAATTTGATTGTTTGTCAACATTAACTTGGAATTTACATACTTATTTATTTCTCACAGTAAATCTTTTCTTAGCAGAAGCAGTCTGAAAGAAAATGTCGTTGTGGTTTCTGAGTATTTAAAGTAATGCTTTTGGACTGCTGACCTTTCAATATCTATATCACATAATGCTTGTTAACGACATATAAGTAAAAGGCTAAAATACTGATTGTTGATGTCAGACTTAAACTTTACAACGTAATTTAATATTAGATTTGTATTACTACTTCCCATTCATATCACCGAGGCGAGGGTATTATATTTATAACGATAAATAGGCATGGTTGGACTTGGGGCAAATTCATCCGTCATTGAATATGATGAACATAATATGAGATAATACAATCGCCAATCGACTTATAAATGGATTCTTGTTTTCATACTGTATGTAAAGTATTTTTGGCTAAATAATTTATTAAAGGAAGTTCAATCTCCTACGTCATTTGTTGTGTTTTTGGGATTATTTTTTCAAATAAAGTTCGCCAACACATTTAAAGCAATTTACTACGTAATCTGTATTTACTTATGCAGAACTGCTTTTCCACGAAAAGGAATGTTATCAGAATGCCATGTAATGGTAGACATTCGTACTGAGTATTAAGCAAATTGAGAGAATTAAACTGAAAAAATTAAATGTATATAAATAGCCGTAAAGAATAAATGAAGCTCACTTTAGTTATTTTTATGCATTTTAAACAGCTTCTTGCTCTTCACTTTAACTTTAACGGACGTGTTCAGTTGTGCCGCTATTGTTTTAAAGAATCTATTGTCTTGGTGGTGCTGCCGAGGAAAGTAAGCCGATTAGGATTAGCGATCCCTTCTTGAGCTAGTGAAGGGTTGAAGCAGGTAATAATCCCAAACCTCATGTCACACAGGGAGAACTAAAAGACTGCGTACCCACAAAGCAGTGCACATTGTACAACACATTAAATTGTACACTTAAAGTTACAATTTCAAAAAGTGTAGGAATGTTTTCTATAATATATCCAATACCATTCGTATGCATAAACATTGTATACAACTAGCGTGTAAATAAACTAAACTAACATATGTTTGGTTTTATTTACATGTTATCCACAATACACACATTCATGTTTATGAAGTTTAACTGCAGTGAAATGCAACTTATACAAATAATAGTATTATTTTGATGAACTGAAATTTAAACATGTTTGGCTAGCATAAAGAAGAAATCAATTTGAAATTCTTCTACTGCAAGTACAATAAATAAATTCTAAGCTAAGCAATAGCAATAGCAAAACAATATTTTTGTTTTTCATTAATAATTTTTCTCCTTTATTAAAGCTAGCAATTCATAGTCAAGATTTCTAAAAATTAACTGCTAAACTATATAAGCTAGAATAGTATACCTATAGAAATCTTGACTATGAATTGCTAGCTTTAATAAAGGAGGAAAATTATTAATGAAAAACAAAAATATTGTTTTGCTATTGCTATTGCTTAGCTTAGAATTTATTTATTGTACTTGCAGTAGAAGAATTTCAAATTGATTTCTTCTTTATGCTAGCCAAACATGTATAAATTTCTGTACATCAAAATAATACTATTATTTGTATAAGTTGCATTTCATTACAATTAAACTTCATAAACATGAATGAGTGGATAACATGTAAATAAAACCAAACATATGTTAGTTTAGTTTATTTACACGCTAGTTGTATACAATGTTTATGCATACGAATGGTATTGGATATATTATAGAAAACATTCCTACACTTTTTGAAATTGTAACTTTAAGTGTACAATTTAATGTGTTGTACAATGTGCACTGCTTTGTGGGTACGCAGTCTTTTAGTTCTCCCTGTGTGACATGAGGTTTGGGATTATTACCTGCTTCAACCCTTCACTAGCTCAAGAAGGGATCGCTAATCCTAATCGGCTTACTTTCCTCGGCAGCACCACCAAGACAATAGATTCTTGAAAACAATAGCGGCAGTACAACACAACTCCAACTTTAACACACTATTTCACATAAAACTTTTTTAATTGCAATTCATCAATGTCTCACTAAAAAATTATATTAATTGCTGTTTCAGGTTAGTTCACAAATTTTGAATATATTTGTGCATTTGTACAATATATGTGAGTAAACAGTGAAAGTTGCATGCGTTATTACATTATTATTTATCAAATAAATTTGGCGATGATTGGGAATGTTAACTAAAAATTGCATTGGCGTTCAAAAAAGTATTTCGGAATGCCTGTTTTTTGTGCTGGCATATTTTTCAACTGTCAGCAATTATTAGACCAAAATACTAGTCTTTCATTTTGTGTTCGTTTTCAGATAATGGACTACTCCAACATTAGAAGATATCCAAATTGGATTCTGCTCCTCTGCTCGCTCATTCCCCTCTGCCTATCCTTTGAACAAGAAGGATTGTTCACAGCAATTGCACCGAACAAGATCTTTAATAACTCCACTTATAATATTTGGATAACAGGTGATGCTAACGGACAAACCAGGCCACCACCGCCACTGAAGCTGAGTATCAACTGTAGCTTGACAAAATACGACGGCGTTACAACGTGGCATGAATTGCACAGTAGTGAGCATCGTAATTGGAATCAAATGATCCATACATCCTTTCAGACCGACTTTCTTTTTGCAGAGTCATATGAAGCCTGCTCTCTAATTGCTACTCATCTGGAGACCAAGAAAATTCAGGACCAATTCCCTGTAACCTTAATTGATAAATCAGAAGATACCACTCATTCGATAGTTATTCAAATGGATAAGCCGGCATATAAGCCCGAAGATGAAGTTCGTGTGCGCGTTATCACTCTGGATGCAATGAAACTGCCAAAAACGTCAGTCCCACTAACAATAACCGTGAGAGATTCAAAAAACATGACCGTAGATAGATTTTCAGAGTTCACAGAAAGTAAAAGGAACGGAATTCGCAAATTCCAATTCCAACTAGAAAGAGAACTGAATTTAGGTCCGTGGACAATGACTGCTGAATCTGGAGGAGTGAAAACGGTGCTGACATTTCTCGTTGAGAAGTACGTTCTTCCGAAATTCTTTGTCAAGGTAACTCCCACTCCACGATATTTCACCATTGGAAAGGAATTAACCTTTCATGTCAAAGTTCAAGCTTACTATATTAATGGAAAACCCCTAGAAGGGAAGTGTTCCATCTTTCTATATGCTGAGGGAAATAAATCGAGTGAAAACCAAGGTAGCAATCTGAAAGTCGGCGAATTGACAAATGGTACTAAGTTTTTTGGTTTCTCTACTCCAACTGCGTTCGGTAAATATTACTTAGAAGCTAATGTATCAGAAAGCAAAACGGGGAGATGGGCAATGGGAAAGCAATCATTTAAAGTCTACCAGACAGAACCTTTTCAAATTACTTGGCTTAATCCAGTGAACACTTTCATTCCGGGATCTCCTCTCGATATACAACTGGCAGTCTCAACTATTGATAATTCACCCGTTTTCGATCCTATCAAGTCTGCTCTGGCTATTAACAGCACGTATCACTCAAATGGCATAAATTCTCAATTTACTCTAAAATCTAGTATACCAAGAAACGGATTGGTGACTTTCAGAATTAAAACACCTTCAAATCCAGAGACGGAATTTCATTCTATTACCGTGAGTTACAAACAAGAAGTTGTTAGTCTCCCTGTACCACGTGCTTTCCAATCCAAATCGAAACTACAGCTTAGCATTACCACAGTAGAAAATGGTTGCACAGTAGATCATTGCTGGTTCAAGATTGATGCCAATGATGCAGTCCTCAAGTATATCAGCTATCTCGTTTATGATGGAGTTAACGTTATTGACTTTCAGGTGAGCAAATGCATTTCAGATGTCAAAATCAATACATTATTTTTTAAGCAAGACAAAAATGTTTGTATTATTAATCACTACACAGCGAATGTTTAATTTTTATTTATTATTCACAATCTATTATCTTTTCCATTTTAAATTAAAAAGCAAAAATTACTCCCCAATTGTCATTCATCTTCAATTTTTGCAGCAGATTTTCATGTTTTTCTTAATGGCTGAAATGATCATTGTATCAACATTTCACCTAATCTAAGGCATTGTACCTTTATTACATTCATTGAAGTATGTACCATTAAAGAATGTTTCACTATTTTTGTGAATTACAGGCAAAAAGGAGAATTTCTGAATATCCTACCCTAAGTGCGTATTTAGGAGTTTCCCGCCCTCGACGAGTTTACAATGAGCTTAAAGTTTTTATTTTCTTCATTCATCATTTTATTGACTCTGGTGGTATTCCGGCTGAAGAGCTTGTGTCAGCTTCCACGACGTGGGAATCACATAACTACATTGACTTGCAGTTGTCAAGAGAAAAATTAGCGCCTGCAGAAAATGTTTCACTGACATTTCGGACACATCCTGGGTCGACCATCGCAATTAGGGGAGTGGATCAATCCCTTCTGCTGTTGTCGCATGAAAAGCCTAATCTAGACTTGGACCCAGCCATAGACTTAAATAATATTCCATCCTCTTCTCCAGTTTTTACCTCTTCGTCAGATTTTATTAACGATTTCAAAATGGTGGGCTTAGACATTCTGACAAATTTTGGCCAAAGGGAACACGACAATCCTCCAATCATCAATAGACGAGTTCGACGTCAGGCAGGAAATTATGAAAGAAGACGCGAATTAATTCCGAATAATTTCGTCTACAATACAGAGACAACTAGGACGGAATTCCCGGAAGTATGGTTGTGGGAGGAGATAGAGGCAGAAAGTGAGAGGACTGTCTATCAAGCATATGTACCCGACACTATAACAAGTTGGTACATCACAGCGTTATCCGTAAATAAAGAAAGTGGACTAGCGGTAACCGGAAACGCAAAAATTCTGAAAGTTTTCCGTCCATTTTTTATCACTCTCAATTTGCCATATTCAGTGAACCAGTACAAGCAGTTTACTTTTGAAGTTCTTATTCACAACTACTTAGATTCCGAAATGGGCACAGAAATAACGTTTTTCAATAACGATGATTTTGAATTTATTCGCATGGTTGAACGGGAAGAAGAAATCTTGCCACAACGAATTCAAGTTTCTCCGCAGACAGTGGAAGTGGTACAATTTGTTGCCCGACCTTTGCAATTGGGGATTTTGCCAATGCGCATAAGAGCTGGTAAGGAAAATATTCATATACTAAAATTCCAAAACTAATTATTCCATCAAATAATATTATTTGCCTTCTATGTAACATAAAAATATTGTAACAAATTAATTTTTGAAAAACTATTATGAAAAATCATGTAAGGTACTTACAAAAACTAAAATTATTAAATTGCATAAATTGTGTGCTAAAACAGTTGCAGGGCAAGCAGGCGAATATGTGATATATCCTGTAAACGTCGTGAACCCTGAGG